>CM035123.1:12013376-12366076 GCA_020205555.1 Panax stipuleanatus | reverse complement strand
TCTAAGGAGCTCTTCCGATCTCGATGATCGAGGGCACTACCGTCGAGACTCATGTTCTCAAGGTAATCAATTTGATTGAACACCTTGGACAACTTGGGTTCTCCTGGATGGGGAGTTGAGTCAAGACTTGGTCTTGCAGTCACTCCCTGAGACCTTCTCACAGGTTGTGATTATTTCACATGAATAAGCTCGATGTCAAACTTACTTGAGCTGATTACATGCTGCAAACTGCAGAAGGTCACTTCTCATTCAAGAAGAACCATGTCTTGTTGGTGGATTCTTCCAATAAAAGGAAGAGGCCCAAGGTATCTTCTGAAAAGAAGAATCCAAGAAGGCTAAGGGAAAGGGGAAAGAAAGGAACAAAGAAACCTGAGCCTGCTAAAGAAATGTGCTTTCATTGCAACGAGCCGGGACATTGGAAGTGGAACTGCAAGAAGTTTCTAGCAGAGAAGAAGCTTGGAGAAGCTTCGACTTCCAATCAAGGTTTGTTTATGATTGAAATTAATTTTTTTGAAAGTCATAAATCTTCTTGGGTATTGGATACCGGCTGTGGGTCTCACATATGTGACACTGTGCAGGGACTGGTCAGAAGTTGAAAGCAGAACAACGATGAGGTGATCCCACGAGTGGGGAATGGAGCAAAGGTTGTTGCATTAGCTGTAGGAACTTATTATTTAGCAATGCCTTCGGGCAAGTCCATTTATCTTAATAATTGTTATTATGTTTCGAATATTATTAAAACCATTATTTCTATTCTGTATTGGATATGGAAGGTTTTGACGTTATTATGTTCTATTTATAAAGAATATATTTATATGGTATTGGAAATTTGCGAAATGACTTTATATACTTGACTTGCAAGAAAATATATTTCAAATTGAACAAACTACGAAAAGGAAAAGAGATGATATTAATTATACCTACATGTAGCACTGTAGACTCGGTCATATAATTGAAACAAGATTATCCAAGTTGCATAAGGATGGGCTCCTAGAGCTATCCGATTATGAATCATATCCAACTTGTGAATCTTGTCTCATGGGTAAAATGACTAAATCTCCTTTAGTGGAAAAGGAGAAAGAGTTACAGAGTTGTTGGCATTGATTCACACAGACGTTTGTGGACCTATGACAACAAGTGCACGGGGTGGGTATTCTTATTTTATTACTTTTACTGATGATCACTCAAGATTTGGATATGTGTATTTAATGAAATACAAGTCAGAATCATTTGAAAAGTTCAAAGAGTTCAGAAGTGAAGTAGAGAAACAAACGGGCAAGAGTATTAAGATACTTTGATCAGATCGAGGTGGAGAATACTTAAGCGGTGAGTTTCTCAATTGTCTCAAAGAAAATGGTATAATCTCATAATGGACTCCTCCAAGTACACCACAGTTCAATGGAGTATCTGAAAGGAGAAATCGAACACTGTTGGACATGGTTCAATCTATGATGAGTTTTATCGACCTTCCAATTTCTTTCTGGGGATATGCCCTAAAAACGACTGCATACCTACTTAGCAAGCTACCTACCAAATCCGCCCCAAAGACTCCATATGAGATGTGGAAGGGGAGGAAACCAAATTTTAAGCATGTTAAGACTTGGGGTTGTCCAGCTTATGTAAAAAAGTTTAAAAATGATAAGCTATAAACTAAATTCGATAAGTGTAGATTTGTGGGATACCCTAAAGAAACTGTAGGGTATTATTTCTATCATCCAATTGATCAAAGGTGTTTGTTGCGAAAAATGTTGCCTTCTTGGAAAAGGAGTTTATCCATGAAGGGGTCAGTGGGAGTAAGATATATCTTGAAGAAGTTCAAGAACCACAAGTTACCACGGATCAAAGTCAGGCACCTGAACAAGTAGAAGAACCTATTGTACAATACCCTATTCGTAAATCTGGAAGAGTACCAAAGATGCCTGAGAGGTATGGATTCGTCACAGAGGATGACGATGAGGTACACATCATGAATGATGATGATCCATTGAATTATAAACAGACTATGAGTAATAAAGACTCAGGAAAATGGCTTGAGGCCATGAAATATGAGATGGACTCCATGTATGAAAATAAAGTATGGACTTTGGTTTCACCACCTGAAGACATAAAGCCTATTGGGTGTAAATGGGTCTTTAAAAGAAAGACTGGAGCAGACTGGAAGGTAGAGACCTATAAAGCCCGACTAGTTGCAAAAGGTTTCAAACAAAGACAAGGAGTTGATTATGATGAAACCTTCTCACCAGTAGCTATACTCAAGTTCATTCGGATTTTGCTTGCGATTGCAGCTTATAACGATTATAAAATCTGGCAGATGGACGTGAAAATGGCTTTCCTCAATAGGAAACTTGAGGAGGATGTGTATATGACACAGCTAGAGGGATTTGTTTCAAAGGTTGGAACAAATCAAGTCTGTAAGCTACAACAATCCATTTATGGATTGAAGCAAGCTTCTCGTAGATGGAACATTCATTTTGATGAGACAATCAAAGAGTTTGATTTTATCAAAAACGAGGATGAACCAAGTGTATACAAGAAGTTTAGTGGGAGCGTAGTATCATTCCTTGTATTATATATTGATGATATATTACTGATAGGGAATGACATTCCTATGTTACAATCAATTAAAATCTGGTTATCTAAAAACTTCTCCATGAAGGACTTGGGTGAAGCATACTATATTTTGGGGATAAAGATCTATAGAGATAGATCTAAAAGGATGCTCGGCTTATCCCAGGGAACGTACATTGATACGATGCTAAAGAGGTTTAGCATGGAAGATTCCAAAAGAGGTCTCATACCGATGAGCCATGGAATACATCTCTCCAAAAAACAGGCCCAAAAGACACCTGAGGAGAGAGACCGTATGAGTAAGATCCCTTATGCTTCTGCAATAGGATCTATCATGTACGGTATGATATGTACTAGACCGGATGTTGCTCACACACTTAGTGTAACGAGCAGATACCAGTCGAATCCAGGAGAAGAGCATTGGAAGGCAGTGAAGAATATCCTAAAGTACTTGAGAAGGACTAAAGATATTTTTCTTATCTACAGTGGTCTGAATTAAAACTCAAGGGATTCACGGACTCAAGTTTTCAAACAGACCAAGATGACAGTAAATCTGTTTCAGGATATGTGTTTACCTTGAACGGAGGCGCAGTGAGTTGGAAGAGTTCCAAGCAGCAAACAGTTGCTGATTCAGTGATAGAGGCAGAGTATATAACTGCAAGTGAAGCTGCAAAGGAACCTATTTGGATGAAGAAGTTCATAACTGAACTTGGTGTGGTTCCTAGCATTGGAGAAGCAGTTCCCGTATAGTGTGACAACACCGGAGCTGTTGCACAGGCTAAGGAACCCAGGTCTCATCAGAAATTCAAACACGTGTTGCGGCGATTTCACTTGATCAGGGAGATCATTGAAAGAGGAGACGTCACCTTGGAGCGTGTGGACTCTCAAGACAACATTGCAGATCCATTTACTAAAGCTCTAACACAACAGCAGTTTGATCGTCACTTAGAGAAGATGGGTATGAGATACCATGGCGATTGGCTTTAGTGCAAGTGGGAGATTGATAGTAGTGTGCATACAAGCCAATCATTTATGATGATAAAGCACATCCTTTGTAAACAATCTTATTTATTTATTAATAAAATATTAATTTAAGGCATTTAATTATCTACATGATGCTGTTTTTTATAATATGTAAATAATCCATATTTTTAAGCAATGCTTTTAGAATCATGATGAGATCATGCTAATGAGATCTAAATTCTTAGAAAGCTTAAAAACTAAAATAGTTCCCAATCGTGGGATTACTAAAATGAGGATTAGTAAATTCGGATAGATTGGTACATATGTTGCTTGCTCATTGGATGAGGATGACTGATCTCATGGTCATTTGTGTGGAGACACTAAAGCAAGTATATAGGTACTTATTGGAGAATAAGTTCACTGAACGTGACTAGCTATAGAATACCTAATGGAGTTTTACTCGCCTGTCAATAGGAATTCCTAATGTGATAGTAGTACAAGTGATCCTTGGACTTGAGATCATCATAGTATCTTGTATGTAACAAATTATACTTTAACTTATTCCTTAAGGCCTTTTAAGGCATATATAGGGTATGCTTGGGTATAATGAGTTACATATGGAGATAATGTATGATCAATAAAGAATCTACCACCTCTAGTAAAAGAGAAGATATGTCCTATGTGATTCGTTAAATGACAACCCAAGAATCCTTGGTCAAGGTGGAATGAAATTAGAAAGAGGTTTCTAATTTGCATTATTTGGAGTTGTGCGTTTTCTAATCGAAATACATATGATTAAATAAATTAAGACTTGACAGTAAATCCATGTCTTATATTTAATTGGGACATTGAATGGTGGAAGGATTGAATTGTACGGTAACTATTAACTCATAGGTTCTTTTCTGATTAATGTTGAAATCTATATTATCTGAAAAGTCGTTGATCGCTAGGGAGGCTTAACCCTATTGTAGAATAAATGTTATTTATTTAAATAGATTATTAGTTTAATTTATTTATTTAAATAAGATTAGAATTGTTCTAATTGATTTATTCACAACCGGTTTAATATGGAGAACCTAAAGGGGGGACATCATAAATGGAAGAAGAATTATTTAAGAAGAAAATGGCATGATAGTAATAATGAATTAAGTATAATTAATTTAATCTATGGTGATAGAATAAATTAAATAGCTTAATGTCTATTATTTAATATTTTAGAAATATTAAAAATAAATTAATAAGAGAGGTCTTATTATTATTATTATTTTAATTCTAAAGGAGTTTAGGAATTAATATAATATCAGTACTCTCTCTTAATCCTAATAAGATTTGGATATAAATTAATTAAAAGTGTTTAATTAATTAATTAAATAAAATCCTATTCTAATTGGATTAGGAGGGTTAACCTAATATCTATATAAGAGAGTCTTATATCAGAAATAAGGTACGTGAGTTTTTCCAAGAGGTGGGAGTACACATACTCTACAAAGATAGAAACAAGGGTTAAGCCAATAACCCATCTTCCTGAGTTCTTCATCTTCCTTGGTAGATCACCGTTAGAGGCCAAACATTTGGGTGGCTGACATTAATCAAGAGAAGGAGCTACTACAGAGGAATCAAAGGAATCAAAGGAGTAAAACTTGTACCTGAGGAAGCTTGGATCTTCAGAGGTATAATTCCATCTTCTCTTTTCTGTTATTGATAACTAGCACAAAGCATAATCATGGTTATGGGTTTATATAAATTTTTGAAAACCTATATTTCGCGCTTCCGCTCTATTTATGTGATTTGATTGCATGATTGCGTTACGTACAAACCCAACAAATTGAAGGTTTAATTTAAGTTATGAATTGTTAAATGAATATAGTTTGATTAATTTTAAATCAAAGTAAATATTTAACTTGAAGTATAATTTATTTAGTTATAACTTAATATGTGATTATAATTTAAAATAATTATAATTAAGGTAAAAGTGTAATTTAGATTGTAATTTATTTAATTATAATTTAATGAGGGCATGAATAGAAATTAAGTATTCATAATCTAAGTAATGGTTTAATTTAAATATGTTTAATTATGATTTAATGCGTGATGTAATTGATTTATTATAAATTATGATTGTTTAATTATAATTTGATTAAAGTGGATGTTTAAATTATAATTTGTTTAATTATATTTTAAAATGAGTATGTAATTATTAATTGATTAATCATGTGAAATATAATATAATTATGTGATGTGATTAGTTATGTGGTAATTAAGTATTAACGTATTAGTTAATGAGAAATGAGTTAACCTAGATTGGTTAACTAACGATGAGGATTAGCTATGTGATAATTAACTGATATTGTTAATTATACATATGATTTGAGAGTGAGTGTCAAACGAGTAAATAGAAGATAATTAGAAAGTATAAAGTAAAAGTTACTTAAGCGTTTGCTAAACATCGCTATGAGACTAATAATTTATGCGTATGATAATACGTTATGTAGGATCATGAAGCAGATTATATTAAACTGCTTTTCGATAATTGGTAATCTACGAGCCAAGCAAGTCTTTCGGTTCCTATTTTCTATGTGAACTTGATGAACTATTTTAAATTATATTGCAAAGAGCATGATATATTATATATATTGTAAGCATGAATGTTAAAGTTAATTTATGACTACATTGATTGATTAAAGAATGTTGATTGAGTAAGGAACTCAATCTTTATATTTGTTATGTGAATTAAAGCATGTATGCTATGTTACTTTAATTATTATAAGATGTATGTTGAGCATGTTATTATGTGCTATATGATGCATGAAAACTGTTAGAACTTGCTGAGCTGTCAAGCTCACTCTTGCAAATAACCATTTTTGCAAGTCAAGGATGCAAGGTAATGATACGTGCTAGTTAAACTTTAATTGAGATCAATAACAATGCAAGAAATTATTTATTCTAGATGAGTAATGTAATTGTTTTAAATGTAACATGATTGTTAAATTGTAAGTTGAGCTATCTGATGTATATGGATATTGCTTTATGATGTAAGACTTGTATAGTCATTTTGTTGTAACGATTTATGATATAGATTTGAATCGAAGAGATGTAATGTAAAGGTTGCAATTCAGGGCAATAAAGAAAGATTTTATAAAAGTTTTAAATATTCTGCATTTTTAGTGATTTTAATATCGAATAATGATGTAAAGATAGATTAAAGTTGTATTGTTAACGATCGAGAAGGAGAATTATAAGGTAAGAATTTTAGGGTCGTTACAGTTTACCATATATAAATATGAGATAGTCATGAAATCAGTTAGTATGCCTGCTCACAAAGATCTTCATCATATACGCATAACTAGCATCATTAATTGCTTTAAAACATGTCTAACTCATGCTTGACTAACTTTCATTGTGTCTAACAAGGTGTGTGTACATATAGGCCATCTTAGTGACATTAAGTGTACTAGCATGCATGCCCAAAAATATCAAAATGTAACCATAACATGCTCGTAAACATTAGTTTTCCAAAATTTTCAAGTCTCCCTTTAAAAGTCATCTTGAACTAGGCTAACAAGGCTTAACGCATGCAAAAAGATTTTAGATCATGTTTCATTCATAACCAACCCATATACAAATGCTCATATGGTCATAACTTAGATATCATAGGTTTTGTCAACGTCCATTTTCAAAACTATAATTTCTTTTAGTAAATGTATACTAACAAAGTCAAGAACATACATGTTATGTCAAAGAGCATATATCCACATGTTAAACCCATTTTTATGCATGTTCAAGTCATATCATCATGCTAGTATTTATCAGATTATAACAGGAGTTGGGGTTCTTGACTGGTGCTTGACGCAGCTGCACTGTTCTGAACTGTGGGAGCGGCGCAGCTGTGCTGCTGAAGAACAGACTCAGAATTAGTAGACGGCACAGTTGCGCCATTCTGAACTGCAGGGAGCGCGCAGCTGCGCCATACCCTGGACAGTTTAGAAAGGCTTCTGCTTCGACAGAACCAAAACCCATAGACGAATTTCTTCACGTAAAATGCTCACTTCCAGTCACATTACATTTATAACATGCATACTAGTTTAGATAACAAGTTGACAACATTCCTTAATCTAATTAACAAGAATTCATACACTTCCAAGAATTTATCAACTCAAAATTTAGAACAAAGTGAGAGTTATACCTCTGTTAAAGCTTGAATGAATTTCCTTCAAATTCTCAGATTGCTTTCTCTCTCTCTAACTCAGTATACTCACACTCTACTTAAAGTTATCAGAAAATTTGGCAAAACAATTTTGAAGAGGAGAGCCTCAATTTATAGGAAATTTAATATCCATTCTAAGGCATTGTCCACTATTTTCAACTAACGGAAAGAAGAAGAATTTGATGGTTAATTGTTTGGTTTGGTAGAGTAATTGAAGTTTACTGTGGAAGCCACTCCCCCTTTCATCATTAGCTAGTTTGCTGAGTTTGAGATGAGAAGGACATAGGCACTTGGGCTACACACGTGAGGAAGGAAAGAGCCACTCAATTTGGGACAAGCCTTAGAACTCAGCATTTGCAAAAGAAAGAAATAATGTTAACATACTATAGGTTTATTGTATATATACATATTATTCTTACATAAATGTATATATAGGTATACCTAGGTTTTAATCTTCTTTAATTTACAATGTAGCTTTAGTGGGAAATTAATATTACATTGTAGCAAGTTGGGGGTATATATTCATACACATTATATAATCCATGTACATGTGATAATGCCGAAATATAATTTGGTTGAGTATTATCACTCTACATTATCATAAACTTTATTATTTCCATCATACTTACTTATTGAAATAATTATTAATTAGCAATCATTTATTTATTCTAATTTAATTCTTCTCATTAAAGTACACATTTAATGTATCCACACATAACATGTTGTCACATAAGTATCATTTATGTAACTTATATAATTCATTTAATCTTACTATATAGTTTTATATATTATATAGTCTCCTTGTAGTGTCACACCTCATCTTATATTAAATGAATGTAGGGACCATATAATATGAAATCACTCATCACATATTATTGCACAAAATAATTAATTGAATAAATATTAATCTTATTATATTAATTATTTATTTACTCTTTAACATGTTATTATTCATAATAACAATTAATATTATATTAATTAATCCTTCACTCATTAATTTCTTCATTCTTTAATTAAACCATCATCCTTTCCATTATAGTGCCACACAAGGCATTTCACGAGCTCATCATAATGCTCCACATTTCCTCAATTACCATAAGTTCAACTTAATGTAATTGAGTTACTCATCTCTTGTTATATAAACATTTATATAAAAATAAATATTCACATTTTTATTAATATCAATATTAATATTTATTCATAAAATTCCTGGTTATTACATTATCCCAACACAATGGAGTTCTGCACTTCAGTACAATGCTTCGTAAGGAGGCATACCAATACTCGTGTGATAACTGTTATTATAGGCAAACTCAACTAGAGGTAAATAGTCTTCCCAATTTCCTGTGAAATCCATGATACAAGCTCTAAGGATATCTTTCAATGTCTAGATTGGTCTTTCACTCTGCCCATCGGTTTGGGGATGGTACACCCGTGCTCATTTTCAATTGTGTTCCCATACATTCTTATAACCTCTTTCTGAATTTCAATGTGAAACGTGGATTACTGTATGATATAATTGACATTGGGACACCGTGACTTGAAATGATCTTCTTAACATACAATTTTGCCAACTGATCTACATTAAATCTAATTTTGATCGGCAAAAAGTGTGCTGACTTTGTCAGTCAATCCACAATAACCCATATCGCATCATAACCCTTTTGAGTAATTGGAAGACCTACCACGAAATCCATCGTAATATGCTCCCACTTCCATTCTGGTATTTCCAATGGTTGTAACAAACCACTTGGCCTCTAATGTTCTACTTTGACCTTTTTACACATTAGGCATTTAGCAACACACTCAGCAACGTCCCTTTTCATATTCGGCCATCAAAAATGTTGTCGAAGATCCTGATACATTTTTGTACTTCCCAGATGAATTGAATACTTTGAATTATGCGCCTCGTTCAGAATTTCCTGTCTAACCTCCACCACTAGAGGAACCCATATTCTTCCCTCAAATCTTAATAATCCTTCGTTATCAATTTTAAATTTAACCTCTTCACCTCTTCACCTTGAGACACCTTCGTCCTTATCTTTTCATACTCTTCATTCTGGAGTTGTGCTTCTTTCACCTTGTCCACTAAGGTTGGACGAGTCTCTATCTGGAACAGGTTTTTGTCTGACTCCTTCGAATATTTTATTTCCAACTCCAATTTGGCCATTTCTGATATGAGCTCTTCCTGAGCAGTTAACAACGATAATTTCTCCTGACCCTTCCTACTCAATACGTCGGCAACCACATTCGCTTTACCCGGATGGTAAAGGATATCACAGTCTTAGTCCTTTATCAGTTCCAACCATCGCCTCTGACGCATATTCAGATATTTTTGTGTGAAAATATACTTCAGACTTTTATGGTCCATATATATTTCACACTTCTCTCCATAGAGATATTGCCTCCAAATTTTTAGAGCAAACATCACCGCAACTAATTCTAAATCATAGGCCGGATACCCTTTTTCGTAATCCTTAAATTATCGCGATGAATATGAAATGACCTTGCCGTTTTGCATAAGCACACATCCTAGTCCCTTGTGTGATGCGTCACTATACACCATAAAATTCCCTGTATCATCAGGCAAAGATAACACAGGTGCTGTACTTAGCCTTTTCTTCAATTCTTGAAAAATTTCTTCGCATTTATCAGTCCAAATGAACTTCACCGTTTTTCTCATCAAGTTAGTCAAAGGAATGGAAATTTTGGAAAAGTTCTGAATAAAACGACGATAATAACCTGCTAATCCTAAGAAACTCCTTAATTTTGACGGTGTTTTCGGCTGATCCCAATTTATCACATCTTCCACCTTTGCTGGATCCACCAAAATTTTGTCCTTATCATTTACATGTCCAAGAAATTGAACACGCTCCAACCAGAATTTGCACTTCAAAAATTTTACATACAACTTCTCCCATCTTAACGCCTCTAACGTTACTCTCAGGTGTTCTACATATTCTTTTTGTGTTTTGGAGTACACCAATATGTCATCAATGAACACCACCACGAATTTATCCAAAAATAACTTAAATACTTTATTCAACAAGTTCATAAACGTTACAGGTGCATTTATTAGACCAAATGATATTACCAGAAACTCGTAATGTCTATATACCAGAAACTCATTCAACTTCTCATTTCCTTTGTCTTTGCCAGATCCTTCTATGCGCTCAGATTGCACTGAAAATATTTAATTTCAAAGTAAGAATGAGTATTCAATTGATCAACAAGTAATAGCATACAATAAACAATGCATAAAGAGTTAAATGTTTTCTTTGAGAATACTTCTACAACGGATCAACAGTTGTGAAGCCATTGAATCAAATTCCGAATAACAAGCCAAATAGCTTGCATTTTTGAAATGACGTAGTTACTTTAGAAGTTGAGCAGTCAGTAGACCTTGAACTTTGTTTTTCTTGCTATAAATTGGTATAACAATAATTCAACTGTTTAGTCGACTAACTCCCGGGGCACGATGGGTGATCTGTGTGACGCCCCCAAATTCTCTACAATCCCTGTAGCAGATTTGGTGCTCACGTAAATATTTCATAAGATAATAACTTCTATAAATCCAAAATTCACATTATCCATATTAGATAATATTTCTCGTCAGAAAAATTACTGTATCTGGATACCCTCACTTGGAAGTATACATTTTTGATCTTACATATATTTCTTTCATACCGATAATTCCTATCTATCTGACATTCATAGTACAAATGATAAGATTGTTCTTGGAACAGAGGGGCGACCTCAGTGCTTACAGAACTCCCAAGATCATTCAATACCTTCATTCAGATATATAGTTCATATAGATACTATACTTATTCTTATCTTCTCTTAAGAATGTAAATCTAATTAACTGATAAACCAATAATATAATAAAATTTGATTACATATGTTCCAAATTATTACATAAGAGTTTTTCCAAACATAGTCAAGTCTTAATATAATAAACCTATTTGATAGAATCCAACTATCCACAAGAGTGTGTACTTGAACTTCCAGGAATATTGGACACAGCTGCAAAGGAAAAATAATATTTGCAAGGATGAGCTTTAAAAGGGTCAGCAAGTTTTAAAAAAATTATATTTTATACTCACACAATATCTGAATTTAATGAACATGTAGTTCAAAGAGTTTTTTCATATATATACTAAGGTTTTTCTGCCAAACCCCACACATTATGGGTTTCTGTCAGTTATAAAGACTTAGGTACCCGAGTTGATTTGTTCAACCAAACATTCCAGGAGTAGGAATATATCATCCTACAACAAAGTTTAAACCACCCGGTCAGTGTCGAACTGTCGGTCATAAATAAATCCCGGTCAGTGTATAACTGTCGGCCATAATAGTATTAGTATATATATTTGTTCCAAACATTATTGGTTTCATCACAGTCTATGCTTTGATATCAATCAAATCCAATTTATGAAAATAACAGCTCATTTTATTTGGTTATGCTTGAACAATAAGCAATAGCCTTTCAATAACAGATATCACGAATTATGTTTATAACAAGTTCGTATATCAATATATAAGACATACATTTAATATAAAAATTAAATGAAGTTAGAAAAACTTATTTGTTCGAAGATCAGCTAATTTATGTTATTCGAAACTGTCTACGCAACCTAAATATGTTTATAACAGTCGTTAGAATCAATAATAACTACTATCTAATCAAACTATTAGCGTCTGGGTTGATTTCGGTGTTCATTCGGTGTTTTATTATTTTATCGAATAATTATCGAGTTAGTTTTTCAATAACCTTTATTTAAGAGCTTAAATATCACTTTAAACAATTTAATTGTTATTTATAACAATTTCTAGAAGCTCAAAACAATTTTTAAATGATTTATTATCAATTATAATAATTTTTAAATCATTAATATCATTTTTAAATAATTAATAATCATTCATAATGATTTTTAAGTCATCTATATTATTTTTAAATAATTTATTTTTATTTATAATAATTGTTAAATTATTAATATCATTTTTAAATAATTTATTATTATTTAAAATGATTTTTATATTATTAATATTATTTTTAACTAATTTATTTAATACAAGTATTAAATAATTTTATTTTAATTAATATTTAAATAAATATAATATTAATAAATTTTTATGTCAAAATATTAAATATTATTTATTATAACTTAAAATTAATTTTAGAAATTATTTATTAATTATTAATAATTATTTAGTATTTATTTCTATTTATTTAATTATTATTATTAATTTTTATTAGAAACTGTCGCTAAAGGCTATAGCGATAGATAGTGTAGCAAAATGTGTTCTTGAGCCATGAAGAGCAACTCTGACCCTCTACTTTGACCACAAATTATATACAACCTGTTAAATTTCTGGGTTTGTCAGTGTAACCAAGTTGTAGTGTTGATGTAGTTGTACAATTTTATGGCAATCTTAGTGTCCAACTATAACACGATCAAAAGTTATTAAGGTCCAAACCAGCCATCTAAGGTTGTTCTTGCTTTTCTGGGTTACCTAGAAATGGTTGGTGAACGGTCAACCTAGTTTGATCGTTAATAACTTGCAACCTGTTAATTATTAAGGTATCCTAGTGTCTTAGGTATGTAGTATACATGTTATGGTTCATTAGTGATTCACTTTAACATACTAACTACATCATACTTAGGATTTTTAGGCCGGTTAAACGGGCTGTTAGACATGTGCTTGAGTTTTCTGGGTTTTCCAGAAAACTGGGTTTCCAGTTTGGCCAACCACTTTAATTTGACCGGTAATATCTTGCACTCTGTTGATGTAATGGGTAATCGATTGTCATGATGTCAGTGTACAAAAGTGTTTCACTTAGGTGTCATAACAATGCCACAGTTGGAAGATCTAAGGTCCTAAAAACTTTCCATGATTGGTCAACAGGTTTTGACTGTGAATAACTTTCGATCTACACATGTTATGGTCATGATTCCACTTCTAGAACACTAACATCATGTCATAGTACAACACTAATACACTTAACAGCTCAAATAACTAACAGATCATGATCTACAAGGCCTGACATTTGACTGTCAGGCTTAGTTTTTAGGGTTCTTGACAGTTTTCTAAAATCTTCATTTTTATGCATTTAGGTGTTATAGATTCATGTTTTAGCAACCCAGATCACTAAACAACATACTACTAAACATATTTAAACACAAAAACAAATTTTTTTTTCCAACTTTAAAGATCTAAGATTAGGGTTAGGGTTTTGACCTTTTTGAACAATTCTTGAATTCCTTCTTTCTGATCTTGACTTCGGCTTGTTGAGGGCTGTTTGTGGGTTGGTTTGTTATGTATTCTTAGTGTAGATTTCGTGAGTTTAAGAAACTAACACTTAGTCATATATAGAAACTCAAAGTAGGGCTAAAAAGGCTTAAATCTCCATTACTTGACAACTAAGCTTAATTTCATTAATTGGTTTGTTTTGTGGTGTCAACCTAGGACTGATAAGGGCCAATTTTAGCATTTGTCAAAATATTTCAAGTGATGACTCATTAGATTTGGTCTTATCCCTTTCAAAAGAAAAGATAAAGGACATTTTGGTCATTCCTCACATACTAAGGGTATTTTGATAATTTCATAATTAAATCTAAGGGTAATTTAGTCATTTTATATTCTTCTAGAAACTCTAAAATTAAAATTTGACCATTAGGGTTTTATAATTTAGAATTAAAAATTAATAAATAAAATTAGGGTTTAATATTTAGGGTTAGGATTTCCTAATCCTTAATTTAGGATTTACTAGTAAGATTTTCACAATTCATTTCTAGATAACCATACAAAAAGTTAATTCACATAGTATTCACAATTCATTTCTAGATAACCATGCATAAAGTACCATTGTACGGAACTACATTTTTGTTGTTATCAAAGTTCTAAATGGCTATCAAACCCTTATCGAGTTGACTAGTCCATAGTTGATGAGTGTTCTAAAGACTTAAGATTTCTTTGAAGCTATTCCAAACCAAACTTCCTTTGGTACGGATTCTAATGTTAAAGACTGAGATGAACAACCCTATAACGGGGGATTATGTTGTCGAAAACTATAAATTCGAACTACGCAATAGCTTTAAATGTTTGTCCATAATACATAGTACAAATGGCTGATCACCTAGAGTTCGAGATGGATGATCCATATAGTCTTATGACAGTTAAAAGTTAAAGTAGATATAATTGATAACTTGAGACATAGTTCATGGTCTTGTGACCCTTAGTAAACATTTGATCATGATATCTAAAACTTATTCAAAAGTTGTTTATTCTATTGAACTTACAGTTATTGACTTCAAGCTTATTATTTCAAGAAATATTATTTTTATTCAGTTAGAGTTGGTTCATTTTTCATTCATATATTGTTGTTATATATTGTTCTACTTGTGAGCAAATTATTTTGCTCACTCTTGCATAAAACATTGCAGCTAAGATTGAGAACTTTGAGGAGCCATCCATGAGTAAAGGCAAGGGAAAGATGCATAAATAAATGGAGTTTAGATTCGATTTTAATGATGAAGCTAATGTAATAAGACTTATTTATTTTTATGTTTTGTTTTTCGCTGATGATGTAATAACTAAAGGTTAGATGACTTTGAATTCTCTATTAATGATGCAACCCTTTAATGAGATTTTTATTTACGAAGTTTATTATCTTTTACTCTGGGTAGTTAGATGTGATTATGTTAGATAGTGAGCACCAGATCTGTGGGATTGAAGTACCCGGATTTGGGGGTGTCACAAATTTGTATCAGAGCTTTAGGTTATAAACCTTAAGTGGGGAAGTTTAGGCTATAGCCTATAGGAAGATCAAAAATATAGTGGTGATAAACTCTTATCGAGTTCTAAGAAATTAATTAAGGAAATTCATTAACGATAAATAATAAAATGATTTATGTACTTACTTGTTAATAAACTTATGTGTTCACGAGTAATAATTAAAATTTAAAATCTTTGTTGTTAGCATGAATGATATAAGAGGACCTAGCCAGGCTAGAGAGGAGGAGCCCCGAGGCATTTACACAGTTTGGGAGCAGCTAGTACCGAGGGAGCCATCACCATTGATTACAGATGTAGGAGCTGGGGTTGAGCCTGAGTTTGATTATGAGGAAGATTCTGAGGAGATAGAGGAGGAGGATCCCGAAGAGTTACCACTTAACTCTATCGAAGCTAAGATGTATGAGGAGGTGTATGACCAAACATAGAGTTATATGACATGTTCGAGGAGTTACAGGAGCTGGCAGTAGGGCGTCAGACTGCTCAAGTAAAAAAGTATGCCATGATTCAGGTTCTCATTGCTAGGGTTATTGAGGACTAGAAGACTGCTTTTACGACTTTCATGCTGAAGGCAGAAGTAAGTTACTGGTGGAATGCGAACAAGTGACGAGGTGGTTAGGGGATAATTTCGTGGGAAAGATTATGGAAATGTTCTTCGAAAAGTATTTTCTGTTGAGTTCACAGTGATAGATGGAGGTTCAGTTCTTAGAGCTGAAGCAAGGAACGATGACGGTGCCAGAATATGCCGCTAAGTTTAACGAGTTGGCTAGGTTTGCACCTTATCAGGTTAATACTGTTGAGAGAAAGGAAAAAAGGTTCGAGTAGGTACTGAAGTCATGGTTGTATAGCCGAGTCTTGATGTTCCAACTAAATTTGTTCGCAACTGTGTTAGAGAAGGCGATTATCGCGGAAGGAGGAAGTGATTATCTGACAAAGTACAATCAGAAGCAGAAAAAGAAGAAGAAGAAGAAGAAGAAGAAAAAGAAGAAGAAGAAAAGAAGAAGAGTGAAAATGAAAGCAAGGTAGGTGGTAGCCATAGTGGCAGTAGTCAGAAAAGGAAATGGAATGTTAGTGTTGGGAATCAGCAAGGAAGTCAAAAGAAGAAAGTTGAGGCTTGTGCTACCTGTTGTAAAAATCACACAGGCATATGTCTGAGGGGTAAGAGGGTATGTTTTAATTGTGGATTGAAGGGCCACATTGCACCAAATTATCCTAGTCTAAACAAGGGAGCATGTTTCACTTGTGGTTCAAAGGATCACAAGGCTCATAATTGCCCAATGAAAGGGACAGGAAATTAGAGCGAATGTAGGACCCCAACTTTTTATGAATAAGATTTAATTTCCTCTATATATTATTTTAAATAGTATGGTGTGCATTTGATAAATGTGATAAGTTATGGGTGATATGTGAAAACTTTACAAAGTAAGCAAGTGGTCATAAAATATTCATTGTGTCGGGGAATATTCGTTTGGTCGGGAAATATTCTTTTTGTCGGAGAATATTCGTACGACGGCGCAATCATTGGTGGGCCTCATAACAGAAAACTGTCGGAATGAAGAAAACGACAATAATAAGTTTTCTAAAAATAACGACAAAACTGTTACCGTTTAACTGTTGGAATACCCGGTGATAAAAATACAGTAATACGCGTTGTTGCACAGTAGCACACGGTATTGCCCAGTATTTAAAATTATTGGTTCTTACGTAAGAACTCACTCATTCAATAATTGTTACAATAATTATTGTTCAATATTTTATATTATTGATTCAATAATTATCACAGTAACCACTGCACAGTAGTTTACAGTATTAAATCAATAATTATCACACATATTATTTAAATGATATTATTAGATAATATTTTTGACAATGTCTAGAAAGTTCTGTCGAGGAATGGGGTTAGGTTATATAATTGCAAGCCAATGAGGAGAAATCCTTATCGGAAAGCCCCTTCTTTCCTGTGAACAACCTGGTTGTCAATATTGTGATTCTATAATATTAATTGTGAATAATAATTGATGAATAAAATAAAAATTATTGATAAATATGATAAGTAAATATTTGTTCATTTTTGATATAAATGAAGGAATTTTTAGCACGAGACATTTGTTGAAAGTTAACATTTTATCATCTCCGATAAAATAATTCATTCAAATATATTATTATAATATTACATTATAATAGTATAATGTGATAATATAATAGTATAATTTTATAATTTGCATGGCAACATAATTATTATATATTCATGGTATAAAAATAAAATGAGGTGGAAGAGAGAAAATGGAATTAGAATTTTTTTTAATAATTATAAATATTTTAATATATATATATATATATATATATAAACGTGTGGGTTGGAAAATTGTTGGTCCTTGGAGGTGGCTGCTTGATTTTCAAAGTATGGGTGCTGAGAATGTGACGAACGAGATTTTGTAATATGATTTAAATATTTATTGAATTAAATAAATATTTATATATGATTTAATTATTGAGTTAACTAATTAACCGATGAATTTATGGTAGATTAATTTAATTATATGTGTTACATTGATTAAATTAATGTAGAGAATTTTATAATTCAAAGTATGCATTTTAATTGAGCTTATTTGATTAAATGAATTATTTATTAAGCATAATGTTATTCTAATTAATTTAATAATTAATTAGATATTTAATGTTTAGACATAATTAATAAAGGAGAATTTTAATTATGTGATTATGTGATTTAATGTGGAATTATTCTATTTTATTTAATGGATTTAAATAAGATTATATGATTAATTGGGTATAACATTATTTAACTATATGATAATAATTAATTAAATTAAATGGGAAGGAGTTATTAAGGAATAGCCAAACAATGCCCTATGAGAAGTTGGGACAGTTAACCCATTATGGGTTAACTGACCATTACTACGTCAGTTTTTATATACACGTATATTATAACTATACTACTTCATATATCATGATCAGATAATAATTTTCAGAGAGAAAAACTTAGCGAAGTTTGAGAGAGATTGAGAGTTAATTGAGAAAGATTGAAGAATCAAGGAAGAAGAAGAGTTTTATATTATCATCATCACAAACTAGCAAGGGTAATCTCTACTATTTAATTTTCAAATTTAGTTAAGAATTTTTCAATTAACGTGTTCCTAGAGTCCTCTGTGATTGAAGAGATTGATAATTGATGAGTATATGATGATATATATGTTAGTATATATTTACAATATGTTTATATCATATATTCATGTGATTAGAGTAATTGATTTCATGTAAACATGCTATAATCAGAATTTTTTCATTAACGGGTGTTTTGAGTTCTCTGTAAAACAACTAATCTATGATTAATGCATGAATTGACAATTTATGGGTATATGCATGTTAATATATAATCATAACATGTTTTTTACCATCTATGTTTTCAAACCATTAATTTCATATAAATATGTCGTAATTGGGTTTTGTGAAGTTACAGAGTATAAAAGTTGTATATATGGCTCTTATGATCAATTTTATGCCATAAATTGTTTGTTTAACTTAAATTTGACAGTAGATTATGATAATACATGTTAAAAAAAAGAAAACAAACTTTGAACGGACGGATTCAGAGTTATAACGAATCCGTGACGTCAAATTTTATGTTTTTCTTCAAAACCTTTATGAACACGAAGAATAGAGAAATTACGTTATTTGATTCGAGTAATTGCATAATTTAGGGTGTTAAAAACATGTTAGTAACATTGTATGATGTTTCTATGAAGTTTATACTTCATAGAAATCACGGTACTTGTTTAATTCGTATTTAATTGGAGTAATTGGGCTACGATCTGTCAAAAATCATGAACTAGAGTCTCACCAATGGGGAGCCCTGCCCCAGGGTAGGCAAAAACCCCCGCCCCAGCTGGGGTGTATGCTGTCCGGACTGAAAATAGTGTAAGGCGAGACTATTTTGACCTCTTGTAGTAAAATAAGCATAACTTCTTCATACGAACTCCGCTTAAGGCTTTTCAGGATGATTCGGAAAGATAACGAGTAGACCTACAATTTTCATTCTTTAATTTTTTTGATTTGAAGTCGTTAGCAGTGTTCAAAATGGCTATCTTTGTGACTGATGCGTATTTGGAGGCAATCGAAAGGCGTCGGATATGCCCGTACGCAAGTGTAGTGCTCTCGACGATAAAAGATGTGACGCCCCCAAATCCGAGTCCCAAGAACCTCTGACTTGGTACGTTACGGTACTTCATTATCATACATATTCTATCATCTAATGCGAAATAATAAATATATATTATTTATTTCACATAATTCTATAACATTTCCCCAGGTTTATTAACCTTAACTGAATACATACCTTCAAAATTTCAAAAGGTTTACATAAGATAACTAAATAGTTATTCGTATAACAATTTATCATTGTACTGTGCTCTTGTCTGTGTCCTTTAAGCCTTCGCCTTAATCTGAAATTTAGTATCATGATATAGCAAGGGCGAGCAACTATTTTGTCCAGCAAGTTTAAATTCAATGGAGATATAT
The DNA here is from genome assembly GCA_020205555.1 of Panax stipuleanatus. Taxonomy (NCBI): domain Eukaryota; kingdom Viridiplantae; phylum Streptophyta; class Magnoliopsida; order Apiales; family Araliaceae; genus Panax; species Panax stipuleanatus. Next base: position 12,346,008 of record CM035123.1, on the reverse strand, counting down.
CATGATTGAAAGAATAATAAGCTTTCAAGTTTTTAATAATATGATAATTGTGAAAGAGCATGAATTAATATGTCAATAATTGAATGACTGAATCAATAACGTTTAATGTCAATGAGGACCATGAACCATTTTATTGAACCTTAGGGTAATGAAGGTGATCAGCCTTTTATACCTGATTAACATATGCAACATGCACTAAGTGCGAATCAATAATCAGAGATATGGAATAATTATAAATAATTAAACCACTAACATACTTTGAGATAATAACTCGAGTTTGAGTTAAGAAAAACTTGCCTGCATAGTCGATTACCGCTACGCAATTTAATTTAATCGCTTTATTATAAAGACCTATTCGTTATAAGATTGATCTTTCAATTAGTATAACATACTTTATAAGTAAACTATCTAACATTTAAACACATAGTCAAATATTAGATAACCTTAACACTATACATATACACAAGTCTAAACCTAGCACACATCGAGTCTTTAATAATATTCAATATAGTATACTAGGTGGTTTCCCACAAACAACTAACAAATTTGTTTCCGTCTAGTCTACACTATTTTCACAGTGAGTTAGATTGGTTAATAATTCGTAGATCCTTTCCCCATATGAAGGAGTCGTTTAGCCCAGCTACTATACATCAACTATTAAAGGGTACGACTGTACTACCTTAGACTTAACACTACTGTATCATATAACTTTTGAATTAACACTTAGTATTTCATTTTATAAGTCATTTATAATTAAGTAAGTTGAATACCTAATCCAGAAACCTGGATTCAGACTGAATTTCAATATAGTAATCTATTTTACAATCCAGCAGACTGGATTTAACTGACTTCCAATCCAGCAAGCCTGGATTCAAACTGACATCTAATACAGCAAGCCTGGATTCATCAATCCTTCAATCCAACAACCTAGATTATCTAAACAAACTAATCCAGCATCCTGGATTATCCAAACATCTCATCCAGCAGCTTTATGGCCAATCCAGCAAGCTGGATTCCCCTTTTTTTTAATCTAATCATCTTATTATTTTTTTATCTTTTGTCCACACATAAATACATGTATTTCATACACAAAAATAATTTTTCAGGATTTTTTTAAATTCCTTTAGTATTTTTCAAAAATCTATTTCTAGTTAATTTCTTAAGAAAATAACTACCTCACGCTTAACTCCAAAAATTCTCAACTCTTGGCGGGATCTTATACGTGTTATCGTGAGCCTCCAGTTTAAATTTCGTGGCCATCGGAGTTATACAACTCCGGTTATAGTGATTTCTGTCAAAAAATGCAAATATTGAAATAGTCATAACTTGCTCAATTTAAGTCGGAATGAGCTCATTTTTCGACACAAGCTACTTTATCCCATATAGTTTTATGTCCCAAAAGGCCTGATTTTATTTCACAAGTTAAGTGGCCGAAAAAGTCCTTCAAAAATCCAGACAGATTACTTTTGTCGTTTTTCAGATTTTTTGTACTTTGCTAAAACTGTCCACACGAAAATTTATAACCCCTTTTTCAGTGATTCCACTTGGAAACGTTAGAAGACTTATAGATATAAGTCTAGAAATTTACCACACTCAAAAATTCGAAACTCAATGAGAGATATGGTCATTTGAATTTCATGTTGCGTTTTCTCAAAATCTGATTTTCTAGTTTTTGTGATTTCTAAGGAAACATCCATAACCTCTTGATTAATCAAACATTAAATATCATAAACCATCATAATACATACTAATACCTCTAATACTCATGGATCTACCATGATCCATGATCTAATACATCAAACAATTACCAATCTTAAGATAAACACGATAAAGGCTAAGAAAATTAAGTTTTCTTACTTTCTAAAACATAGTTTCCTTTTTCTTGCTTTTGATCTAACTTTTGATCATCAAAAATGATAGATCTAAATATAACACACTTATATACATATAGATCTAAGGTTTTAGAGATTTGGAACTTTAGATCTTTATTACCATCAAAACAAATTAAATAAAATAAATTAAGGTAGATTTTATACCTTTTGATTTCTTCCATCTTCTTCTTCCTCCCTTACTTTCCTCCCACGGAGGTTATTTCTCTCTCCTCCCCTCCCCTTGGAGCTACCGACCATGGCCTCTCTCTCTCTCTCTCTATATATATATATCACGTTTTTTTCTTTTCTTCTTTCCTTTCTATTTCTCTCTCTTCCTTTCTCTTTTCCTTACCTTTTTAGCTTTCTTTCTTCTTATCTTTTTTTTCCTCCTTATCCGTTCCTTTCCTTCTTATTATCTTAGTTCTCTCTTATTTTCCTTCCATGTGGCCGGCCCACTTGGCCATTATCTTCCAATTTTTGATTTTCTTAATTACTTATCATATGACTAAAGAGTCCCTCTTTAGTTGGGTCAAAGATTGGGTCCTTCATTAATCCTCTTGGGCTTGAAATAATTAACTCGGGCCACTTGAAATCAAATTCGATTAAATTAGTTTCTACCAACATTGGGCTTCTAATTCATTTAAGTTATTGGGCTTCCCAACATGTTGGTTTATTAATATCATATAATACTTCAAGTTCATTAACAATTAATCTAAGTGGGCTTGATAATTAATTCAATTGAGCTAGGAACATATATTAGTTTGGCCCACTAGCTAATTAATTTTATTGGGCTCCCACATGTGATGGTTAATATGTACCATTTACTAACTCAAGTCCACTATCACTTAATTTAAGTAGCTTTATAATAAACCATCAGAGCTAGATTACTTAATTCATTCATTAACATTCAAGTCCATTCTTAATTAAATAAATGGGCTTGAATAATACACTAAATTAATTAGTCCACTAGTAATTTATATTACTAGGACTAATCACATATTTTATTACATGAATATTCATACCTTATTTTTTATAACCCAATTAGACTTGTCTTAATTAGGTTTAAAATAATTGGTGACTTGAGATAATAAAATAAATCTCTTAAGTTAGTATAATTTTAAATACTAACTTTCTACAATGTCATAACCTTTAGGTTATTAATTTCCATACCTAATGTATGTATTAGGTTACATAACTTTATTCTTCATTCTCTTTATATACAAAATAAATGTATCCACATTATATAGTATATATTTATTCATTCAATTTCATTATTTACATAAGTTATCGCATAAACCACTTCTAACTCTAATTTTGACTTTTCTCCATAAAAGTCCATTGTTGACTTTGACCAAAAAGTCAACCCTTACACATTTTGTGTTTATTGTCTTTTCTGACTAAACTTAATGTTCCGGATGCAACCGAGCAGTCCGTACTTCAAAATTCTATCTCTAACTCAAATTTTGAGTTTTAACTTACTCCATTTTTATTGCTAATCATATTAGCTAATAATTTTATACTTAGTCATCTTCTTATTTTCCAATCAATGCCAATATTCTAGCTATGCTAATTACTAACATAGTTTTATCTTGATTTCTCATATCCTTAAATTAATTCATCATTTCTCTTGCTAAAATTATACCACCTTGCTAAGTGTATATATATATATATATAACTCATTTCTAGGGTTTGGAATTTTGTAACCCATATTTTCTTTATTCTAATTCAAATAGTAAATTATATAGGTTTTACTTAAAAATTTTAAATACATCCTCACATTTTCATCTAGGTTTTATTCTTTAACTTTATTTAATCATTGAAGATTTTATAAATTTTCAGGTTGTCACATTCACCCCTTTTTCTGAGAATTTCGTCCTCGAAATTACAGTCTACTAATCACCACTCATTTTATTCATCAAAACTAGGTTTTCAAGTTAACCTTTACCTGATTTCATGCTCAATTTAATGAGTACATTTTGCTTCCTTCTATGAGGAACTCTTCTATCATCACATTCTTCCATGACTTCTCTCTACGGAGTTAAAAATTTTCAAATCGTGCTGAGGGGTAATATAGACCATGAACACATAGTTTTAACGATATTCACATCGCAAAATAATAAATCACTGGGTATGTTTACAATCACAAAGAATGTAAACTACCGATGCTAGTACTTTAGGTAATTAGCATATTGTATGCTTACGTCATGCATAACGTATCAATCTTGTTTAGCGACTATTTGCGCTACTAAATTGGTTTATTTTATCCAATCGGCATATCCCCCATATTCGGGGTTGTTCACCTCAGACTTAGCATAAGAATCCGCACCAAAACAATTTGGTTCGGGATAATTTCTCAAAGGGATACTTGAATTTTCCTAAACATTTGTCTAGCTGAATCAATTAGCTTAGACATACCAATAATTTGAATATCAATCCAAGCATGTATCTGGCCAAATCAAATTGGTACTTAACTTTTCTTTAAAATTCTAAAAATCAGTTTATGACGTCATGATACCGCACTGTATTTACAGTCCGTTTGAGGATTCTATTATTTTGTGACTTTGTCATACTACATCGTACCATAGTGGGCTGACGATCCTTAGATCACATCCAACACTAGGTAATTCTGCATTGATAACTCCATCATTTTTATCATTTCAGCATCAGGTTCCATGATGCATTAATGATATATAAAATACATCTTGACATCTCAAATTATTTTTGTCTAGCCAAAACAATTAGCGTAGACTCTTCTTTAAAAAGCTCAAAACCATTGAAAAACCATTTCTAGTGTTATCATACCGCAACAGGTAACGATGAGTTAGTGGTACGAAGCCCACTTCTACACAATTGTAACCATGTGTTGCTGATAACAAAATTCATTTACATTTTTAAAGGCATATCAGTGTGAATTTAGCTTGATGTCAAAAATTTGAAGTCTAGCATCGCTAGAAGATTTGGAATACCTATACTTCCTCCATCAACTTCAATTTCTAGAATGATCAATTGTTTAATAATTCTATCTATTAAAAAAATCCTCAATCCTTCATTCACAATTTTCCTATACCCCCGTATAGTTCATTAAACATACCACACGTTATGAGTTCAGGAACTTACCACAATCATATGGGTTTAGGAACTTATCCTAGTCAGACCAAAGTTGTCCTATTCGCTAAGGGGTTCCACCATACAATTATAAGTCACGAACTTACTATACGTATGAGTTTAAAGAACTCGCACCTAATCTTATATTCTCTACCTATCCGTCATATACATGAGAAAAGAATCACCTTCTCAAAGACTAAGGAAGAACATGTAGAGCATTTGAAAGTAACGTTAGAGGCGTTGAGAAGAGAGAAGTTATACGCCAAATTTTTGAAATATGAATTCTGGATTGTGCGGGTACAATTTCTCGGACATGTGATTGACAAGGACGGAATTTTGGTAGATCCCTCCAAAGTCGAAGCTGTAATAAATTGGGATCAGCCGAAGACGCCATCGGAAGTGAGATGTTTTCTTGGATTAGCAGGTTATTACAGAAGATTCATTCAGGATTTTTCCAAAATCGCAACTCCACTGACGAATTTGATTAGGAAAGCTGTGAAATTTGTTTGGACGGAGAAGTGTGAGGAAAGCTTTCAAGAACTTAAGAAGAGGTTGAGTACAACACCTGTGTTATCTCTTCCGGATGACACAGGAAATTTTATGGTTTATAGTGATGCGTCATATAAAGGGCTAGGCTATGTGCTTATGCAAAACGACATGGTCGTTGCGTATGCGTCACGACAATTGTAACGACCCCAAAATTCATACAATAATATTCTCATTCTCTATCGTTAATAATACAACTTTAAGCTATCTTTACATCATTATTCGATATTAAAATCACTAAAAATGTGGAATATTTAAAACTTTTATAAACTTCTTTCGTTATTGCCCTAAATCGAAACCTTTACATTACATCTCTTCGATTCAAATCTATATCATAAATCGTTACAACAAAATGAATATACAAAGTGTTACATCATAAAGCAATATCCATATACATTGGTTAACTCCACTTATAATTCAACAACATGTTACATTCAAATCATTAGATACATTTCTCATAAAACATAAGTAATCTTCGTGAATATGGATCTCTATAATTCACTTAGTACGTATCCTTAACTTGAAATCTCGACCTGCAAAACTTATTATTTGCAAGAGTGAGCTCGACAGCTCAGCAAGTTCTAACAGTTTTCATGCCTCACATAACACATAATAATATGCTCAACATACATATCATAATAATTAAAGTAACATGGCATACATGCTTCAATTCACATAACAAATATAAAGATTGAGTTCCTTACTCAATCAACATTATTTAACCAAAACAATGTAGTTATAAATTGACTTTAACATTTCATGATTATAACATGTATAACATATCATGCTCGCTTACAATATATATAACATATCATGCAATTTAAAACAGTTCATCAAGTTCACGTAGAAAAATAGGAACCGAAAGACTTGCCTGGCTCATAGATTACCAATTATCGAAAAAATTGCTTAATATAATTTGCTTCATGATCCTACATAACGTATTACCATACGCATCAATTATTAGTCTCATAGCGACGTTTAGTAAACGCTTAAGTAACTTCTACTTTATACTTTCTAATCCTCTTCCATTTACTCGTTTGACACTCACTATCAAAACATATGTATAATTAACAATATAAGTTAATTATCACATAGCTAATCTTTATCGTTAGTTAACCAATTTAGGTTAACTCATTCCTTATTAACTAATAAGTTAATAATTAATTACCACGTAATTAATCAAATCACATAATCATATTTACATTTCACATAATTAATCAATTGATAATTACATACTCATATTAAATTATAGTTAAATAAATTATAATTGAAACATCCACGTTAATTATAATTAATCAATTATAATTACATCTTATGTTAATCAAATTACACAAATTATACTTCAAGTTAAATATTTACTTTGATTATAATAAATCAAACTATATTCATTATAATTTATCAAATTATAATTTAAATTAAACATTTACTATAATTATGGTTACGACGTACGTCGATACTAATACACATACGTGAGGCTAAACTCACAATCAAGCATCCCATACACATATAGTACTTTTACTATCATATCTCATCTTACGGTAATAATATCCAATAACACATATAATTTAATAACATAATACTTCAATCTATCTTAAACACATCAAAAGTATGTTATCTTATCACCTATTACCCTTATCAAGTCATAGAAATAAGTTAACTAAACAAACATTGCACGAAAACTCAACGAACAAAAACTAAAATTCCCGGACAGCAAGGGTACCCGCTGGGGCAGGTCCCCCAAGGCAAATAGCCCCGCTGGGGCGGGTCCCTCCCTTGGTGGGAATCCCACTTTGCGAATTGGCAGAGAAATAAGCCAATTTGGCTTATTTCTTTACACCGAATTTGATTTTTCCCAACATAATCAACATGAAACTTGCTAACAAAAATATTTTAGTCTCTTTAACATGATTATAACATATAAAATCCCTACAATAGATAATCAAAGCCTAGGTTTTCATGATTTTTGAAGAAAAACAAAATATTAAGCGTTCTTGACAAAATTTTCTATTACGAATTCGTTTTTCAATCAATTCAAGTAATTTCAATTGTAATAGTTCTTACTCTTAACATACTAACATAATAATGATCAATTTAAACAATAACCCATAATCAAATATCAATTTGATAGTTTCAAAAGCCATTTTTCAAAAATTAATTCATAGAAAATCATTATAAACACAATTCTTCTTGTTTATCAAAAATACATGGATTGAATTGCTAAAACAATAACATAACTCATATATAATCATCAATATATACATATAAATCACATAAATACATCATGATCAAGTAATTTACACGAAAAGCTTTTTATAGAGAAGTTTTAAACTAAGAAATATTAAAAAAACATAGTTTAAAACTTGTTTTTAAGATGATTGAATCCGGAGACTACTTTCATGGCATACAATTACTACGAAGAACATATGAATACCATATATTCATATAAAATTCATGATTATACAATTTTCATGAAAATCTAATTTGACAAAGAGATAATACAATAAGTATACAAATTGATTCTACAATTATAAGGGTTAAGATTATACCCTTACTAGTTTGGATTAAGAGATGGAGATGATGATGATGATGATGTTCTTCTCTTGCATGCTCAAGCTTCTCTTCTTCTTCTCTGTATTCTCCCTTCTGTGCTCTTCTTTCTTCTTTGTTCTTAGTTTTAGACTTAGGCTAAACTAACGTAGTTTTACTTAACGTAGTATACATATATAACTAATATATTAATATACGTATACTAATTACAATTAATAATATGTTTAATATAGCTGTTATAGAATTTCAAAAGCCACTAGGGCTAGTTTGGCAAAACATTTTATAAAACAGATTATTAGTACTAAGGCTTGTTTGGTTAGAATAGGTTTAAAAGTAGTGCAAGGGCCCTGTTTGGGAAAAGCCTTTTAAAATAAAAGTAAGGGCCTTGTTTGGTTAAAAATTATTTAAAAACTTTTTTATTTATTTTTATAAATTATTTTAACACATACCTTAATGTCACACTTTAATTAATTAAATCTTTAACATTCTTATTTAATTAATTAAAATCTAACATCAATAAATCACATAAAATGGTCACATAATTATAATTACTCGTTAATTATAATTTTGTGTAATAATTACGACAGAACTTCATCTAATTTAATTATCCCAATTAAATTAGAACTATAACATATAATTATTATGTCAATTAAATTAAATATTAAATATTTATTTAATTAATATATTACACTTAATTACATTACTCCATAATAATCACATAATCTCAATAAATAATTCAATTAAAATATTTATTTACTTCAATAATTATTAAAATTAACATTTAAATTCTCTTCACACTAAATCACATATTTCACAATATATATCACATATACACATACTCGTACTCGAACATCTTAAAATAAGAATTTTATTTATTAAATTCTTATTTATAAATTCTTAAAAATTCGGGATGTCACAACAATTGTAGGACTATGTAAGGGGTATCCGACCCATGACATAGAGTTAGTTGCAGTGGTATTTACTTTGAAGATCTGGAGACACTATCTCTATGGGGAGAAGTGTGAGATATATACAGACCACAAGAGTCTGAAATATATTTTTTCACAAAAGGATTTGAATATGCGCCAGAGAAGGTGGTTGGAATTAATAAATGATTATGACTGCGAAATCTTATACCATCCGGGAAAAGCAAATGTTGTTGCCAACGCTTTAAGCAAAAAGGGTCAGGAGAAATTGATGATGTTGACAGCTCAGGAGGAGCTAATTTCAGCGATGGAGAAGCTGAAATTGGAAGTGAGGTATCCTATGGAGACCGAAGAAAAGCAGTTCCAGATACAGGCTGGTACAACTTTATTGGATAAAGTTAAAGAAGCTCAACTTCAGGACTGAAGAATGTGAGAAGGTGAAGAAGAAAGTATCAGAAGGAACCGAACAGAGATTCAAGATAGACAGTGAGGGACTGCTGAGATTTGAGAGCAGAGTTTGGGTACTGCCAGTGCTAGAGATTAAGAAAGACATTTTGAGCGAGGCTCATAGCTCACGATATTCGATTCACCCTGGTAGTACCAAGATGTACCAAGATCTTCGACAACATTTCTGATGGCCGAATCTGAAACGAGATATTGCAAAGTGTGTTGCAAAGTGTCTGACATGTCAGAAAGTGAAAGCAGAACATCAGAGGCCGAGTGGGTTGCTACAACCTTTAGAGATCCCAAAATGGAAATGGAAACTTATTACAATGGATTTCGTGGTTGGCCTTCCAACAACTTAGAAAGGCTATGACGCAGTATGGGTTATCGTTGACCGATTGGCGAAATCCATACACTTCCTTCAGATCAGAATTAAATTCAACTTAGACCAATTGGCAAGGTTATATGTGAAAGAGATTATTTCGAGGCACATAGTTCTAGTGTCAATTATTTTCGATAGGGATCCGTGCTTTACATCGAACTTCTGGAAGCAACTACAGGAATGCATGGGGACGCAGTTGAGAATGAGTACGGCCTATCACCCTTAGACAGACGTGTAGAGTGAAAGAAAGATCCAGACATTGGAAGATATGCTGAGAGCGTGCATCATGGATTTCAAAGGTAATTGGGATGATCACCTATCGCTAGTTGAATTCGGTTACAACAACAGTTACCATGCTAGTATTGGCATGCCGCCTTATGAAGCGTTGTACGACAGAAAGTGCAGAACTCCACTTTACTGGGATGAAGTTAGCGAGAGACAGTTACTAGGACCAGAACTGGTACAACAAACAGCAGAGATAGTCAAAGTAATTTGGACAAGACTGGTAGCAGCTCAGGATAGGCAGAAGAAATACTCCGATCCACACCGTAAGAATGTTGAGTTTGAATTGGGTAGCTTTGTATTCTTGAAAGTCTCTCCCTGGAAGGGAAAGATCTGATTCGATAAGAAGGGGAGATTGAGTCTGATGTTCATTTTGAGGTGCTGCGAAGGATCAGAGAAGTCGCATATGAGACAGCCTTACCTCCGTCGCTAGAGATGTCCACAACATCTTCCATATTTCAGTCTTACGACCTTACAAACCCAATTACAAACATGTGATTGAATATGAACCCCTACGATTTGAGAAAGACTTATCCTATGAAGAAATTCATGTTTAGATTGTTGACAGGAAAGAACAAGTTCTCAGAAATAAAGTAATACCTTCTGTTAAGGTAATTTGGAGGAACCATAATGCTGAAGAAGCTACGTGGGAACTCGAAGAGCATATGATGAATCATTACCCAAAATTATTTACTTAATTTATGTGTAAGCGATTCTGGGGACAGAATCTTTGTAAGGGGGAGAATGTAACGGGACGAAATTTGTTATTAAACCGTGATTTTGGGGACAGAATCCTTTAAGGGGGGAAAGATGTGACGAACGAGATTTTGTAATATGATTTAAATATTTATTGAATTAAATAAATATTTATCGATGATTTAATTATTGAGTTAAATAATTAACTGATGAATTTGTGGTATATTAATTTAATTATATGTGTTACATTGATTAAATTAATATAGAGAATTTTATAATTCAAAGTATGAATTTAATTGAGCTTATTTGATTAAATGAATTATTTATTAAGCATAATGTTATTCTAATTAATTTAATAATTAATTAGAGATTTAATGATTTGACATAATTAATAAAAGAGAATTTTAATTATGTGATTATGTGATTTAATGTGAAATTATTCTATTTTATTTAATGGATTTAAATAAGATTATATGATTAATTAGGTGTGATATTATTTAACTATATGATAAGAATTAATTAAATTAAATGGGAAGGAGTTATTAATGAATAGCCAAACAAGGCCCTATGAGAAGTTAGGCCAGTTAACCCATTATGGGTTAACTAATCATTACTACGTCAGTTTTTATATACACGTATATTATAACTATACTACTCATATATCATGATCAGATAATAATTTTCAGAGAGAAAAACTTAGAGAAGTTTGAGAGAGATTGAGAGTTAATTGAGAGAGATTGAAGAATCGAAGAAGAGTTTTATATTATCATCATCACAAACTAGCAAGGGTAATCTCTACTTTTTAATTTTCAAATTTAGTTTTCAGAATTTTTCAATTAACGTGTTCCAGAGTCCTTTGTGATTGAAGAGATTGATAATTGATGAGTATATGATGATATATATGTTAGTATATGTTAGTATATGTTTATATCATATATTCATGTGATTAGAGTAATCGATTTCATGTAAACATGCTATAATCAGAATTTTTCCATTAACGGGAGTTTTGAGTTCTCTATAAAACAAATAGTCTATGATTAATGTTAGAATTGACGATTTATGGGTATATACATGTTAATATATATTCATAACATATTTTGTACCATCTATGTATGTTTTCAAACATCAATTTCATATAAATATGTCGTAATTGAATTTTGTGAAGTTATAGAGTATAAGAGTTGTATATATAGCCCTTATGATCAATTATATGCCATGAATTGTTTGTTTAACTTACATTTGACAGTAAATTATGATAATATATGTTAAAACAAAGAAAACAAACTTTGAACAGACAGATTCGGAGTTATATTGAATCCGTGACGTCAAATTTTATATTTTTCTTTAAAACCTTCAAGAACACTAAGAACAGTGAAATTACGTGATTTAATTCGAGTAATTGCATGATTTAAGGTGTTAAAAACATGTTAGTAACATTGTATGATCTTTCTATGAAGTTTATACTTCATAGAAATCATGGTACTAGGTTAATTTGTATTTAATTGGAGTAATTAGGCTACGATCTGTAAAAAATAGAAAACCAGAGTCTCATCACTAAGGAGCCCCGCCCCAGCGGGTCTTGGTAGGCCAAAACCCCCACCCCAGCGGGGGTGTATGCTGTCCGGAGTTAAAATAGTGTAAGGCAAGACTATTTTGACCTCCTGTAGTAAAATAAGCATAACTTCTTCATACGAACTCCGATTATGGCGATTCAGGATGATTCAAAAACATAGCGAGTAAACTTACAATTTTCATTCTTTAAGTTTTTCGATTTGAAGTCGCTAGCAATGGTCAAATGGCCATCTTTGTGACTAATGCGTATTCGGAGGCAATCGGAGGGCGTCGGACATGCCCGTACGCAAGTGTAGTGCTCTCAACGATAAAAGATGTTGTTATAAGTTATAAAACATGAATATTATGAAATATAATGATGTTTAACATTAATCAATGATGTTTTAGACAAATTGCATGAGCATGTTAAGCGTACGCAAGGAGGACGAGTCGGGCGTGCTACGAATGAACGTCGAAACGTCGTGCCAAGTGTAATACTATGCTATAACATACTTGAGGACTTGATGAACATGTAATGCTATTCTATAACATGTTATTAACACATATTATATGATTTGAAGTTCATGTTAATAAACTAAATGTAAACTTGAATATTGTGATTGTAAAACTTGATTATGATTATTTGAAGGATTATACCTATATGATATGCATATTGTGAATTCATACTCATGTTATGTGCTTGGTTAATAAGTTAACACTAGGAACCAAGTTGTAAGTTGAACTTAAATGAAAGGTTCAACAGTTGAACATAGAAGTTATAAAACTAATCGACATCGTATGGATAATGTACTGTGTAGGACGTTGAGGAATTGAATTGTAACTATATTTGTAGCTTGCGCATGAGGCAAGTATTCTATCCCTAACTTATTATTATTAAACAAGTTCTTATTCATAGTCTTTAAATTGAGCAAACTTTCTAACTTCAAAGTTATTCGTGAGCAAGTTCGATACTTATAATTTTATGTCAATCAAGTTCTTGTTCTTACTATTCAAGTTCAAGGTTCCATATGAGATATTATAACTCTTTTGAAGTATTACTTCAGTTATACAATACTTATTAAATTGTATACTCTTGAGATTTGTTATTCAAATTGAATATCATTTATTGTTGAACTTTGTAAGACTAGCGAACCCTTATTGATTCGACTAGTCCATAGTTGATGAGTTTTCTAAATTCCAGAACTATTATTGAGTTTATCCAAACTATACTTCCTTTGGTGCGGACTCTGATGTCAAACTGAGATGAACAACCCTACTATAGGGGATTTATGATGCTTTAGCATTAAGATATTATGCACAGTATGGTACTAAGAGCTGATCCCCCTAAGTACGAGAAGTAGAGTCCATAGTCTTATGACTGTTAAAAGTTTAAAGTATAAACACTTGAAAACCTAGGACATAGTTCAAGGTCTTATGACCCTCAGATGTTCTTTTGATTCTTGTTAATCATTCTTGATTCAAAAGCCGAGTTTCTTTATTCAGAAGTCTTTGATTCAATAGCATGTTATAATATTGTTGTTATATTGTTATACTTGTGGGCAATCGTGCTCACTCTTGTGTAATAATAACATTGTAGATAAGAATGAAAGGTCCAACGAGCCTTCTACTAGCAAAGGCAATGACAAGGTCAACAAGTGATGAAGACTTGTTGTTTATCTGATATGCTTATGTTTAAGACTTATGTTAAAGTTGTGTAAGACTTATTATTTGTTTACGCTTCCGCATTTGAGATTTAAGGTTAGTATGACTTGGGATTGATGTATTTATGATTTAGATATTTTAACCTCATAAGGGGAGGATTTATTTCTATCTATTTAATGGTTTCATTTATTATGGGTAGATAGACATATGATATTTGTAAAGTGAACACAAAATCCCATGGAAATTGTAGTACCAGGAATTTGGGGGTGTCATAGAGAAGCCACTGTAGGAGTAAATTGTCAACATTGGTGTGCTAAGCATTTCCTACAAATAGGGTGCTTAGTTAGAAATAAAAATCACACCAGAATCAGAAAATTCTTTCTTTATAATATTGAGCGTGTTTTTGTGAGTATAAGAATATTTTGAGTGTGGATAACAGTGCAAGATTTTCTTAACATAATATTCGATATTCTAGTCAGATCTAGTATTCTACTAAGGTAAAGGATATTATTTTTCTCGTAAATGATGTTATTTTCTTTCAATATTCATAAAGAATAATATTTTCTTTCATATTCCATATTATGAAAGTGATAATATTTCATTTTATATTCCTAAATTTTAACTTACTATGGTAAGTATTGCTTCAATAATTTCTGAAATGATTAGAAATTCCTGGAGTTCTGCGCTTCATCTAATATCATTTCACCGGAATATTGGTCTGAACTGTCTTATGAAATTTTTACCTTTTCATGTCGTGGTACTATTATATTGCCTTTATTCATACATACGGCACTATTCATATATACGGTACTACTCACGAGTACTATTCACAAAAAAAATAATTTTTTTTCTTTGTCCAAGTTATCTTTTATGGATCTTATTCTTGAAATTGGATCCATGTTTTGATCTTAATTCTTGAACTCTGGATAAATTGAATTATAAATCTCTAATATTTATCCTTTATCTCACTGAATTCGTTATTCATATCATTTTTCATCATCCTCAGTCTTAAATTATGGTAAAATTTATCTTTGGCCCGTAGTGCAAAGATGAACGGTTGATTGATGAATATCTTTGGCCCGTAGTGCAAAGATGAGCTGTTGATTTATGAATATCTTTGGCCCGTAGTGCAAAGTTGAGCTGTTGATTTGTGAATATCTTTGGCCTGTAGTGCAAAGATGGACAGATGTTTGACATGATCATGATCACTGGTGATACAAATGAATATCTTTGGCCTGTAGTGCAAAGATGAATTATTGATTTGAAATATTTATTGATTGGTGTTATAGGGATAAAATATTGATGATGGACTTTTAAATCACAGAAGATAGTAGACATCATTCTCTACTTGACTTTTCTAATGGATTGTTATTTCCGCTGCAGTTGTCGATCTAAAATTTATTGTCCATACTATTTTATCTAATTTTTTGAAGGCTAACGATAATTTATTCTTAATTATCTTAGTCATAATATTCTTTACTGGGCTAGTTGAACTCACCCTTTTCTTCCATTGTTCTCTTCAGGAAATGAGAATATCGCAAGGACTAGTCGGGGAATAGAGTGACGATCCAAGATAGAGCTGTAGAAGCCCTCACTATTTTATAAAATAGTATGATAATAATTGTAATGAGGACTTATTTGAGTGTTTATATTTTCGTATTATATACAATCTGTATTGAAACTCACAGTTTGTGTGATCGTATTTTGCACAACTGTTTGTTATAAGAAGAATTATATTCGAATTCTGTACCATGTATTTGGCGACTCAGAATGGGATGTGTGAACCTATTTTGGGGGCGTCACAGTTAGTATCAGAGCTTAGGGATATGATCTCTAGCGGAGATCTGGGATTAGAACTAGGATGGGAGAGACAAGTAAAACTTTTGCTAGTGTGTCCTACCTAAGCTTATGTGTTCTTTAACTGGTTAGTCGAAACATAAGGATAATATGTGACATGTCAATTTCTTTAATTAACCCTTGTTTTGTGGTAGTATTTGAGAATGGTAGCTGAAAATTTAAACAATGGAGCATATGAGACCATTGGGACACCTCTAATCACCAACCAGGATAATGTGTAACAAGAAGGCAATAATCCTCCTGTAAACAACACCACCAATCAAACCATGAACGATGGGATGTTTAGAAGCATTCTACAATTCATGCAAAACCAGACTAGAGAGATTCCTGTTCAAAATACAGGTGGAAACAATGGTAACTCACGACAGGTCACTGCTAAGCAAATCAAGGAGTTGGGACCACCAGAGTTTTTGGGAAAGCCAGATCCACTCAAGGCAGAAGCTTGGGTTAAGCAAATCACCAAGATATTTGATGTCCTGGGATGCACAGAAGAGCAAAAGGTTCCCTTCGCCACCTTTATGTTCCGTGGAGAGGTAGATTACTGGTGGAAATCTGTGAAATGTACTCAGCCTTCCGCACTCAAGATGTCTGGGGAGGAGTTCCAGAAATTATTCAACGACAAGTACTTTCCAGAAAGTATTCATCATATGAAGGAGGTATAATTCATTAAACTAGAATAGAACAATATGACTGTGACCCAATACGAGGCCTAGTTTCCAGAGTTATCCCGATTTGCATCTCATTTGGTGGACAATGAGGAACGAATGACAAGAATGTTTTTGAGAGGTTTGAAACCTGAAATTCGTCAATACCTCATTTTTCACAAACTTTGTTTGTATTCAGATGTTGTGAACAAGTCTTAATTATTGGAACGAGATAATGAGTCTGTTCAACCAAGGGACAACAATCATAGTCATACCGATGGCAACAGTCATCAGAACAATGATAACCAGCGGGGAGGAAATTATCATGCCAGAAATGGTAACCACTTCGGTGGTAATCATGGCCAGGATAATAGAAGAAGTGAGTCGGGAGGAAATTTTAAGAAGAGGAGATACAACAATGACGATAGAAAGACATCGGCAGCAGAACTAGCACCAACAACCGTTCCTAGGGGAGCAGAACGACCATCGGTCGTATGTTATAAATGCGGACAAGAGGGACACATCAGTCGTAATAGCACACAGCAATCTAAGGTGTGCTATAATTTTGGAAAAGAAGGTCACATAGCTCGAGTGTGCCCTACAGTGAAGTCAAGTTCAACTGGGATGGTGACTCCAAAGGCTATCATGGACAAGTCAAAGTCGGTGGTTCAGAGAAGAGCTTTTATCGTGACGACCCAAAAAGTGAGGAACCCAAACGAAGTTATCACCGGTAACCTAATCATAAACTCTTGTGAAGTATATACCTTATTAGATACCGGTTCTACCCATTCTTTTATTTCACCTGATTGTGCTCAACATTTGAACTTGACCCCTGCGAAACTAGACTTTGATTTATCTATTGAAACTCCGTCGGGAGAAACCTTCATTACATCCACAGTTTACAAATCTTGTTTGATTCAAATTGGCACCCTCACATTACCTGTTGATCTCATTTCTTTGAAAATACTTGCATTTGATGTGATTTTAGGAATCGACTAGTTAACCACTCATCATGCTAAAATTAATTATTTTCGTAAGGTTGTTAGCTTCCATATTCCTAACCAACTTGTTATGCGAATTCAAACAACCAAACCACTAAAATCAATCAATGTCATTTCAAGTCATAAAGCTATTCGTTTATTGAAAAACGGATGTCAAGCTTTCTCAGCCCATGTCACCGATTTAAACAAGAATACGTCAGATTTGAATAATATTTCTATTGTTAATAAATTTCCTGGCCTACCCCCGGAACGTGAAGTTGAATTCTTTATTGACCTTGAACTCGGTACAAAACCCATTTCAAATACCCCATATCGAATGGCTCCTATTGAACTTCAGGAGTTAAAGGTCCAACTACAGTAGTTGTTAAACATCGGCTTTATACGTCCTAGTACATCGCCTTGGGGTGCTCCTGTTTTATTCGTAAAGAAGAAAGACGGGAGTATGCGACTTTGTATTGAATATCAGGAGTTGAACCATGTCACCATCAAGAATAGGTATCCGTTACCTCGCATTGATGACCTGTTCGACCAGTTGCAAGGTGCGTAATTCTTCTCAAAGATCGATCTTCATTCTGGATATCATCAGTTAAAGATTAAAACTGATGACATTCCAAAGACTGCCTTCAGAACTCGATACGGGCATTATGAATTCTCAGTCATGTCTTTTGGATTGACTAATGCTCTTGCTGCTTTCATGGATGTGATGACCCGTGTATTTAAGGAATATTTGGATTATTGTATGGTTGTCTTTATTAATGACATTCTCATTTACTCCAAAAGCCGTGAAGATCATGAGGCTGATCTCCAAAAGCTTCGTGAAAATAAGCTATATGCCAAGTTGAAGAAATGCTAGTTCTAGCTTGAGGAAGTAGCATTCCTTGGGCACGTGGTATCGAAACATGGAATATTAGTTGACCCGACGAAGATTGAAGCTATACAAAGTTGGGAGCAACCTAAGTCAGTAACCAAAGTACGTAGCTTTCTGGGCTTAGCTGGTTATTATCGGAGATTCGTAAAAGGATTTTCTCGAATCGCTACTCCGTTAACTCAGCTGACTCAAAAAGATGCAAAATTCGGATGGAACGAGGAATGTGAGAAGAGCTTTCAAGAGGTCAAGAGGAGACTCATTTCAGCACCTGTTCTGACAATACCATCTGGTTCTGATGGATTTGTCATCTACAGCGATGCTTCAGGCAAAGGGTTAGGATGTGTTCTTATACAACATGGGAAAGTCGTAGCCTATGCCTCGCGATAACTCAAAGAATATGAGAGGAAGTATCCTACTCATGATCTAGAGTTGGCAGCTATCGTTTTTGCATTAAAGATCTGGAGACACTACCTGTATGGGGAGAAAGTGGAGATCTATACGGATCATAAGAGCCTTGAATATTTCTTCACCCAAAAGGAACTCAACTTGCGGTAACGACGTTGGCTTGAGCAGTTGAAAGATTTCGACCATACCATGCAATACCATCTTAGAAAAACGAACGTGGTAGCTAACGCATTGAGGAGAAGATCATATGCGGGAACAAGTGCGATGATGTCAAAATAAAGGCCCATTTTGAATTACTTACAAAGGATAGAGATAGAGTTAAAGACTCTAGGGATCCATGTGAAGATGACAAATATACACGTAGAACCAGCTTTAATTGATAAACTTAAAGCTGCTCAAGCTATAGACCCGGAGCTGATGAATATGAAGAAGAAGGTGCAAAAAGGTGCTATTCCAGAAGTAAGAATCGACGAAGAGGGAATACTTCGAGTCAACTCGAGACTTTGTGTTCCTAATGACTCTGATTTGAAGTATAAAATCATGATGGAGGCACACAACACACCGTTTTAATCCACCTTGGGAGTACCAAAATGTATCGTGATCTTCAACATACATTTTGGTGGAGCAATATGAAGAGAGAAATCGCGGAGTTTATCTCAAGGTGTCTAACTTGTCAACGTGTCAAGGCGGAGCATCAAGTGCCAAAGGGTCCATTGCAACCACTTGAGATTCCAAAATGAAAGTGGGAACACATCAACATGGATTTCGTTACAGGTCTTCCCAAGGTTTCTCAAGGCATAGATGCAATTTGGGTTAGTATCGATAGATTAACCAAGTCTGCTCATTTCTTGGCTATACGAGAGACTTATTCACTTGAACGTCTTGCTCGTATGTACATAAATGAGATTATAAGATTGCATGATATGCCGATATCCATAGTTTCTGATCGAGACCCAAGATTCACTTCACGATTTTGGGTCAGCTTGCAGAAAGCTATTGGCACGGATTTACGATTCAGTTCGGTATATCATCCTCAAACGGACGGGCAGTCAGAAAGGACTATTCAAACTCTTGAAGATCTATTGAGACTCTGTGTTCTAGACTTCAAAGAAAGTTGGGACAAGTACTTACCATTTGTGGAATTCTCCTATAACAACAGTTATCAAGCAAGTATAGGCATGGCTCCATTCGAGGCATTGTATAGATGAAAGTATCATTCTCCAGTATGCTGGGATGAGGTGGGTAAAGCAACATTGTTCGGACCATAGTTAGTACGTATGACTACGAAAAAGATTCAAATGATCCGGCAACGTATACAAACTGCACAAGATCAACAAAAGAGTTATGCTGATCTTCATCGAAGGGACGTAGAGTTTAATGTCAGAGATCATGTATTGTTACGTGTTGCTCCATGGAAAGGAGTTACGAGATTCAGAAAGAGAGGAAAGCTCAACCCACGATTTATTGGTCCATTGGAAATCCTTGACCGAGTAGGAACTGTGGCCTATAGACTCGCTTTATCGCCTAGCATGTCTCGTGTTCATAATGTTTTCCACATATCCATGCTTCGTAAATATGTGAAAGACCCAAAATATAATAACAAAGAATTCTAAGTCACTTTGTAAATAGATATATTATTTAAATATTAGTGATATTAAAAATCTTGTGAGATGTGTGGAATGAATAATGGGTTAAATGAATATGTGTACTTTAATTATGTATATGTGTACATTTATTTTATGGAAAGTAAATTAAGAAGAAAGATTACATAACCTAATCTTACATTAGGTATGAGAATTGAATAACCTAAGGGTTATGGTATGAGAGAATATTAGTATTAAAAGTATATACTTACCCTAAGAGATTTATTATATATATATATATATATATCTCAACTAATTAATTTTATAACCTAATTAAAGCAAGTCTAATTGGGTTATAAAATTAAATGAACAGGAGTAATAAATTAAATTACAAATGTGGGGAATGAAAACTCTAATTAAATGTTTAGGGTAAGATTAATTAAAAGAGTATTAAAAATATAGTGAATTACATGGCCCAAATTAATTAAATGTGAGCCAAAACATTAAATACAATGGCCCAAGTCTAGGCCCAATTAGAGAGGGACATGTTGGACATTTACTTAACTTAATAAAGAAATAAAAACAAAACCAAGTTGGGAGAAAGAGAGGCCATGTGGCCGGACATGATAAGGAAGGAAAGGAGAGCAAGTAATGTGGTTCTTTTGTCAAAAAGTGAATTACCTACTCCAACAACTCTCCCATGTGTCACACTTTAAAGCAAGCCACCACTTTACTCTTTCTTGCAAGCAAAAGTCTAATAATAAGAGAGAGAAAGAGCATGAGAGTGGTGGATGAATCTTAGGTATACTTATCTATATCTTTTACAAATAAACCACTAAAGCTATCTCTTTCATCTTATTTTATTTAACTAACAAAAGCTAGAATGAGAGAAAGAGGGAGAGAAAATTCGGTGGAAAGGAGAAGGAAGAAGAAGAGTTCTACTCTTAATGCATCCTAGATTCATTACATATTGTGGTTGGACAAGAAGGGTAACTCACAAATCAAGGTATAAACCGTAATTTTAGAACTTTTGATCCATTCTTTTTAATAGATAAATGGAATATAGAGTTTGTGTTTTCCAACTTTAAAACCATATATCTTTTTATGTATAAGTGTTATATGTTTAGATCTATCACTTTTCAATGTCAAAAGATAGATCTAAAGCAAGAAATAGAAACTATGTTTTGAAAAGTTAGAAAACCCTATTTTTTTCTTAGTATTGATTATGTTTTGTTTTATGTTTGGTGGGTTTTGATGTAATAGATCATGGATCATGGTGGATCCTTGATCTTAAGGTATATTAGTATGTATTATGATAGTTTATGATGGCCAATGTTAGATTAATCAAGAGATCATGAAAGTTTTCTTACAAAACACAAAGTTAGAAAATCAGATTTTTGAGAAAACGGAACATGAAATTCAAACGACCATATCTCTCATTTTACTTTGAATTATTGAGTGTGGTCAATTTTTAGAGTTATATCTATAAGTCGTCTAACTTTTTCAAGTAGAATAACTAAAAAATTCTATGTATATTTCCGTATGGACTATTTTTAGCAAAGGATGCCAAAACTGAAAATGACAAAAAGTAGGCTGTTTGGAAATTTAAAGGACTTTTTCGGACTATTAATTTGAGAAATAAAATCAGGTATTTTGGGACATGAAAATATATGGAATGAAGTAGCTTGTGCCCAAAAATGAGCTCATTCCGACTTAAATTGAGCAAGTTATGACCATTTTAATATTGGTATTTTTTTGACGAAAATCGCTATAACCGGAGTTGTATAACTCCGATGGCCACGAAATTTAAACTAGAGACTCATGTTAACATGTGTAAGATCTTGCCAAGAGTTGGGAATTTTTGGAGTTAAGCGTGACGTAGTTATTTTCTTAAAGAATTAACTAGAAATTAATTTTTGAAAAATACTAAAGAAAATTGAAAAATTCATGAAATATTATTTTTGTGTGTGGAATATATGCATTTATGTGTGGACAAAAGATAAAAAAATAATAAGATAATTCGGTTATTAATTGGGAATCCAGCTTGCTGGATTACCATCTAGATTGTTGGATTGGAGTTCAGTGAATCCAGGCTGCTGGATTGGCGTCTGGGTTTCTGGAATTGTAATCCAGGCTGCTGGATTAGAATCAGTTTGAATCCAGGTTACTGGATTGGCATCTAGGTTTATGGAATTGTAATCCAGGCTGCTGGATTAGAATCCAGTTTGAATCTAGGTTGTTGGATTAGCATCTGGATTGTTGGAATTAGAATCCAGTCTGCTGGTTTGGGTATTTAACTTACTAAGTAATAAAAAAGAGCTTATATAAGGAGGGATTAAGCAATGAAGTGATTAAAAGGTTGTTGAAAAGTAACAATAACACTAAGACTTTAACGTAATGTCTAGTACTTAACTATATGATTAAATGTTAGACAATTTAACATAGAATACTGAGATTATAAGTGAGTATATGCTGTGACTGATTGAAAGATCTATTATAGGTCTTTTCTCTAAGAAGCTAAACTAAATTGCGTAGCAGTAGATCGCGATTGAGGTAAGTTCTCTAACTCAAACTCGAGTTATATTCCAAAGCATGTTAGTGAATAGTTATTCATGATTATTCACATCCTTACTGATTGTTGATAAATCGCACTTTGTGCAATTAAATTCCTGTTCCATTATTATTGAACTGTGAATTAGTTAAAGTTCTTTCATTCATGAACTGTTTATGATATGGATCTATGCTAGTTGTATCAGCTAGATCAAGCATGTTTAAATTTGTTAAATCAAATAGGTTTCGAAAGCGGTGCTTAACCAATTGAAATGGTAAGGACTCTTGACTAAGAAAAAGAACAGTTTTACTAAAGTATTATTGGAAAACAATTATTGCTAGTATATTGAGTGATTATGCATATTTTATCGGTAGGAAAGGCTGATCCCCTTGACTACCAAACTTTATTAAAAGGGCCAGTTTAAATACGAACAACCTTAGTATATGTTTATGGTTCTTTAAAACCACTCAGCATCTGTTATTCATTTATTCAAATATATAGTCATAGAGATGTAATTCATGTTCTTTTACAATTGATTATTTTGTTGAACATTGAAAGCTAAATTCTTTTCTAATCATGATATATCTCCTTTGAATTTAAACTTGCTAAGAAAATTAGTTGCTTACTCTTGCTATATCATGACAATTGTTACAGCTAAGCCAGAATCGTCCAAGAAGGACAAGGGCAAAGGAAAGGTTAAGGAATAGTTAATATAAATGTATATGTATCATGAGATACTATGTTTGATGGGATATAAACCTTTTGTGTTATTATATATAACTTAATTAAGGTATGTTTAAGTTAAGGTAATAGACCTTGGGATATGTTTGTAAGACTTTATTATAATGAACAATGTATGTTTATTATTCCGCAATAGTATATAGAATGCTTATGATGATGATGTATCGTGAGCACTGAATCCGTGGTTAGAGAACCCAGATTTGGGGGCGTCAGAGGTTGGTATCAAAGCTGTAGGTTATAAACATTAGGATGCGAAACCTAGATTATAACCTTAGAAGAAAACTCGTATAGAGTATACTAGGAGATGGATTAGGGAGATTCATCTAGTATAGATTGTACATAATAAAATATTATTTTATTTTATTAATGAATATATTTTATTGTGATACTGATGTTGTGTTTGTTTGGTTATAGGATGCATGAGGAAGGACAAGACAGCCATACAGTCGAATAGGAGCAGATAGATCCGATATAGAATCAAGAGGATAGTGATTGGAATGACGAGAATATGATGGAGGACCTGTTCGAAGAGAACATGGCACTGGAGAATAGAGTGACACAGTTAGAGTAGGAGAATGCTACTCATCAATTCACTGAAACTCAGTACAAGGAATTGGCATATCAAGCTTAGACCGAGCTTGCTGAGATGAAGATACAGTTGCAAGGGCAGACCACCTTGGCTATACAGATGGTTGCCATAAATGCTGAGCTAAGAGAGAGACTAGAACAAGAGGAGATAAAGCTGGGAGTGTTAAGGGTTGAGCATGAGGCCATGCGATTTAAGTTGGATCTAGAAATTGCCGATAAGATTAGGATTGAGCAAGCATGGATTAGATCATCCAATATGGTGGACCAGCTTGAGGAGAAGCTGGAGTCTAGTGAGGTCCGAGTGGATACTTTGGGACGATCACTGGATGCCTATTACATGGGTCAACGGGCAGGAGTGAGGAGATCCTCAGAGATAGACGAGTCAAGTCGATCTGTTAGACGTCAACTTATGGATCGATTCATTCCACCAAAGCAGGAGCATGCAAGCACAACCCCTCCAGAGGCGCAGTGATAGTTTAGTAGTTTTCTATTGTATATATATGCAGTAGAACCCCTTTTGTTTATTAGGGTTTTATGCTTGATGTAAACCTCAGACTGTGTGAGGTAGTATATTTGTTTAATGTATCCCCATAGGGGAGTATGCCTTTTGATAGATCCCATCTCTAGATGTTTAGAATGGGATAGTTAGCATTTATAGAAATATACCAAGCATGTAAGTGTGAGACACTAAGAATTGGGATATGAATATAAATGCAGTATTATGATATGGGTTTGATGAAGTAAATAAGATATGAGAAAGTAAGGTAGTAAGCTTTATATCTGATTATTGTTAATCTAGTAATCCAAAAATGTAAATCCAGCAAGCTAAATGTGAATCCAGCTAGCTGAATAGTAATCCAGTAATCCCAAAATATAAATCCAGCAAGATGAATGTGAATCCAGCTAGCTGAATAGTAATCCAATAATCCCAAAATGTAAATCCAGCAAGCTGAATATGAATCCAGTAAGCTGAATTGTAATTCAGCAAGCTACATTGTAAAACAGTAAAACTGAACTGTGAATGCAGCAAGCTGAATTGTTAATCTAAAACTATTATGATTACCGGAGTTAAAGTTATGCAATACGTTAACACTAATAAAGTATGATATATAAAGAAACTCAAGGAATAATGTATGGTTTTGTTTAACTAGATAATGCCGCCAAGACGTCAAAATCGTAACCAGAGGGAGGAACGTTCTGTGAACAATGAAAGGGATCAAGATGACCCAATGTAGAACTTCGCAAATATAATAGCTCAAGCTATACGGACTCGTACACCTGTAGCGAGAAATCAAGCTGATAATAGATTAGCAAACTTTGAAGATTTTAAGGCTGTAGGACCGCCAGAATTCAGTGGAACCACGGACCCCATAGAAGCTCAGACATGGGTGAAGGAGATGGAAAAGGCCTTTATCATTGCTAGGGTAGCCGAAGAGCAAAAGACGGCTTTTGCTACCTACTTAATGAAAGGTGACGCTAATTACTGGTGGGAGACGAACCAAGCTAGAGCCGGAACAGAGGTAGTTACATGGACCAGGTTTAAGGAGTTGTTCTTAGAAAGTTATTTCTCGGAGGCCATGCAAGCCATAATGGAAGTGCAGTTTCTTGAATTGAAGCAAGAAAATATGACAGTTGCCGAATATGCAACAAAATTCAATGAGCTAGCCAGATTCGCACCTCATCAGGTGGATACAGAACTACAAAAGGCGCGTAGGTTTGAAAATGGGCTGAAGCCGTGGATACACAACAAAGTCGTAGTGCTACAAATTGCTACGTTTTCAGCACTGTTAGAAAAAGGCATCATTGCGGAAGGTAGTAGTGAGGCAGTATCTAGATTTAACCGAGAGAAGAACAAGAAGAAGATTGAAGGTGGACATCAGAGTGCCAACAGCAGGGGCAGTACCACTAAGAAACGCAAGTGGAACAGTAGCAACGAATCGGGAACTCAACAAGGTAGTACACCACAGAAGAAGTCAACATGTGTAAAGTGTGGAAAGAATCACTCTGGGGAGTGTATGAAGGGAAAGAATGTTTGTTATAACTGCGGCCAGGAAGGACATATCTCACCAAATTATCCTAAACCAAAGAAGGGAGGTTGCTTTTCTTGTGGGGGAATGGGGCATCGATTTAAAGATTGTCCATTCAATAAGAATATTGACGGAGGAAGTGGAAACAAAAGCAGCACCACAAAGTTAACAATTGGAGGGCCAACGCAGCAAAGCAAGATGACAGCCCGGACTTTCAACATGACTGTGCAAGACGTAGTTGCATCAAAGGAGGTGGTGTCAGGTATAATTCCGATCAATAATATACATGCATATGTATTATTCAATTCGGGAGCTACCTGTTCATTTGTGTCTGATGAATTTGCTAGAAGATTAAACTTACACTGTGAAAAGTTAAAGAACCCTATGAACATAGAAATTGCAAATAAAGAAGTGATCCCTGTAGAGTTTATCCATAACAATTGTGGTGTGGAAATAAGGGGACATAAGTTAAGCGTGAATTTTATTCCGATACGCTTAGGAGAATTTGATGTCATCTTAGGGATGGATTGGTTGTTTAACCATGAGGCAGTTATAGATTACTAGAAGAAGAGTATACGCCTTAAGACACCAAATAAGTCTAAGGTTGTATTTTATGGTAGCGAGTCGCCAAGACAAATGAGTTGTCTGACGATGATGCAGGCCAGAAGGATGTTACGAAAAGGATGTGAAGGTTATTTGGCTCATGTAGTGGATACACGGGTTGTGAATTCGGACATGGGACATATACCTATAGGTAATGAGTTTGGGGATGTCTTTCCAGAAGAACTTCCGGGACTTCCGTCAGACAGAGAGATAGAGTTTGTGATTAATTTAGTACTGGGGACAGCGCCGATATTGAAAGCACCGTATCGAATGGCTCCGATAGAAATGAAAGAGTTAATGAACCAGCTACAAGAATTATTGGACAAGAAGTACATCCAACCGAGTGTATCTCCATGGGGAGCACTTTGTGAAGAAGAAGGATGGTTCGATGAGGTTATGTATGGATTATAGAGAGTTGAATAAAGTGATAATCAAGAACAAATACCTGTTACCAAGAATAGACGATCTGTTTGATCAGCTTAAAGGAGTGAGATGTTTGTCTAAGATTGACTGAAGGACTGGTTACCATCAGTTGAAAGTGAGGACGGAGGATGTACCAAAGACAACATTTAGAACTCGTTACGGCCATTATGAGTTCCTAGTGATGTCGTTTGGATTGACGAACGCACCAGTTACTTTTATGGACTTGATGAACAGAGTATTTAAACAGTACTTGGATAAATTTGTGGTTGTGTTCATTTACGACATTTTGGTGTATTCGAAGACTGACGAGGAGCATGCCGAACATTTACGAATTATATTGGAAACGTTAAGAGAAGAGAAGTTATATACAAAATTTTTAAAGTGTGAGTTCTGGTTTAAGAGAGTTCAATTTTTAGGACATGTCATCGACAACGAGGGAATTTTTGTTGATCCAGCAAAAGTAGAAGCGGTGAAAAATTGGGGACAACCGAAGACACTGACAGAGATTAGAAGTTTTTTGGGATTGGCAGGATATTATCGAATGTTTATTCAGGATTTCTCGAAGATAGCGACACCATTGACTAATCTGACGAGGAAGACCGTTAAGTATGTGTGGACAGAGAAGTGTGAACAGAGTTTTCAGGAACTAAAGAAAAGATTGAGTGAAGCACCTGTGTTATCTTTACCAGATAGTACGAGAGGTTTTACAGTGTATAGTGATGCATCACACAAGGGACTAGGTTGCGTATTAATGCAGAATGGTAAAGTTATTGCGTACGCGTCACGATAATTAAAGGACTATAAGAAGGGATACCCTACCCATGACCTGGAATTGGCTGCGGTAGTGTTTGCCATTAAAATTTGGAGACATTATCTCTACAGAGAAAAGTGTGAGATATACATAGACCATAAAAGTCTGAAGTATATCTTTACACAAAAGGAGTTAAATATGAGGTAAAGGAGATGGTTAGAATTGATCAAGGATTATGATTATGATATTCTATATCATCCAGGAAAGGCCAATGTAGTGGTAGATGCTTTAAGCAGGAAGAGCCGAGAAAAGTTGTTCGTATTGATAGACCAAGAAGAATTAGTAAGAGAAATGGAGAAATGGAGTTGGAGGTGAAAAATCTGAAGGATTAGGATAGAGTAATAGAAATGGAAGCAAGACTGACTTTATTAGACAATGTGAAAGAATCACAAGAGAATGATGTAGAATGCGGTAACATAAAGAAGTGGTTAGTTGAAGGTGAAGAGTTGAAGTATAAGATTGACGGCACTGGATTGCTGAGATTTAAAGGAAGAAATTGGGTACCTGCAGTACCAGAGTCAAAAGAGGAGATTTTACAAGAAGCGCACAATACGAGATACTCAGTACACGTAGGAAGCACGAAGATGTATCAAGATTTGCGTCAACATTATTGGTGGCCAAACATGAAGAGAGAGGTTGCTGAATGCGTCAGCAGATGTTTAACTTGTCAACGAGTCAAGGCAGAGCATCAACGACTAAGTGGACTATTACAGCCATTAGGAAATTCCGGAATGGAAATGGGAGCACGTCACGATGGATTTTGTGGTAGGACTTCCAGCAACACAGAAGGGTTATGACGCCATATGGGTGATTATCGATCGGCTTACAAAGTCAGCACACTTTTTGCCAATCAGGATAAGGTATACTTTAGATCAGTTAGCCAAATTGTATATCAAGGAAATAATTTCGAGACATGGAGTGCCGGTATCAATTGTGTCTGATAGAGATCAGTGCTTCACGTCAAACTTTTGGAGGAGTCTACAAGAAAGAATGGGGACACAGCTAAGGTTAAGTACTGCGTATCATCCACAGACAGATGGACAAAGCGAGAGAACTATTTAAACACTAGAAGACATGCTCAAAGCCTGTGTGATGGACTTCAAAGGAAGCTGGAAAGATCATCTTCCATTAGTAGAGTTTGCGTATAATAATAGTTATCATGCAAGCATTAGAATGCCACCGTATGAAGCCCTGTATGGAAGGAAATGCAGGATGCCCTTATGTTGGGACGAGGTAGGTGAACGAAGACTGTTGGGGCCAGAATTGGTGCAGCAGACCGTAGAGATCATCAAAGTGATAAGAGCTCGACTGGTAGCAGCTCAAGATCGACAAAAGAAGTACGCAGATCTTCATCGCAAGAAAAGAGACTTTGAAGTGGGAAGCTATGCATTTCTTAAGGTATCTCCCTGGAAGGGGAAGATAAGATTTGGTAAGAAAGGTAAACTGAGTCCGAGATTTATTGGACCATTCGAAATATTGAAGAAGATAGGTGAAGTGGCGTACGAGGTAGCTCTACCTCCTGAACTGGAACATATTCACAATGTGTTTTATGTGTCAGTAATACGTCCGTACAAGCCAGATTACAAGCATGTAATATCATATGAGCCGATTCAAGTCGAGAAGGACTTATCATACGAGGAGATTCCTGCAAAAATTTTAGATAGGAAATAGCAAAAGTTAAGAAATAAGGTTATACATTCTGTCAAAGTTCTATGAAGGAACCACAACGATGAGGAAGCTACGTGGGAACTTGAGGAAAAGATGAGGAAGAATTATCCGAATCTTTTTGAGTAACCTTATGTGAAATTCCGGGGACGAAATTCTTATAAGGAGGGGAGAATGTAATAACAAAGAATTCTAAGTCACTTTGTAAATAGATATATTAATTAAATATTAGTGATATTAAAAACCTTGTGAGATGTGTGGAATGAATAATGGGTTAAATGAATATGTGTACTTTAATTATGTATATGTGTTCATTTATTTTGTAGAAAGTAAATTAAGAAGAAAGATTACATAACCAAATCTTACATTAGGTATGAGAATTGAATAACCTAAGGGTTATGGTATGGGAGAATATTAGTATTAAAAGTATATATTAACCCTAAGAGATTTATTATATATATATATATATATATATATATATATATCAACTAATTAATTTTATAACCTATTTAAAGCAAGTCTAATTGGGTTATGAAATTAAATGAACATGAGTAATAAATTAAATTACAAATGTGGGGAATGAAAACTCTAATTAAATGATTAGGGTAAGATTAATTAAAAGAGTAATCAAAACATAGTGAATTACATGGCCCAAATTAATTAAATGTGAGCCAAAACATTAAATACAATGGCCCAAGTCTTGGCCCAATTAAAGAGGGACATGTTGGGCATTTACTTAACTAAATAAAGAAATAAAAACAAAACCAAGTTGGGAGAAAGAGAGGCCATGTGGCCGGACATGATAAGGAAGGAAAGGAGAGCAAGTAATGTGGTTCTTTTGTCAAAAAGTGAATTACCTACTCCAACAACTCTCCCATGTGTCACACTTTAAAGCAAGCCACCACTTTACTCTTTCTTGCAAGCAAAAGTCTAATAATAAGAGAGAGAAAGAGCATGAGAGTGGTGGATGAATCTTAGGTATACTTATCTATATCTTTTACAAACAAACCACTAAAGCTATCTCTTTCATCTTATTTTATTTAACTAACAAAAGCTAGAAAGAGAGAGAGAGGGAGATAAAATTCGGTGGAAAGGAAAAAAGGAAGAAGAAGAGTTCTACTCTTAATGCATCCTAGATTCATTATATATTGTGGTTGGATAAGAAGGGTAGCTCACAAATCTAGGTATAAACCTTAATTTTAGAACTTTTGATCCATTCTTTTTGATAGATAAATGGAATATAGAGTTTGTGTTTTCCGACTTTAAAACCATAGGTCTTCTTATGTATAAGTGTTATATGTTTAGATCTATCACTTTTGAATGTCAAAAGTTAAATCTAAAGCAAGAAATAGAAACTATGTTTTGAAAAGTTAGAAAACCCTATTTTTTTCTTAGTATTGATTATGTTTTGTTTGTGTTTGGTGGGTTTTAATGTAATAGATCATGGATCATGGTGGATCCTTGATCTTAAGGTATATTAGTATGTATTATGATGGTTTATGATGGCCAATGTTAGATTAATCAAGAGATCATGAAAGTTTTCTTACAAAACACAAAGTTAGAAAATCAGATTTTCAAGAAAACGGAACACGAAATTCAAACGACCATATCTCTCATTGTGCTTTGAATTATTGAGTGTGGTCAATTTTTGGAGTTATATCTATAAGTCTTCTAACTTTTTCAAGTAAAATCACTGAAAAATTCCTTGCAGATTTCCGTATGGACATTTTTTAGCAAAGGACGCCAAAACTAAAAATGACTAAAAGTAGGCTGTCTGGAAATTTAAAGGATTGTTTCAGACTCTTAATTTGTGAAATAAAATTAGGCCATTTGGGACATGACAATATATGGAATGAAGTAGCTTGTGTCCAAAAATGAGCTCATTCCGACTTAAATTGAGCAAGTTATGACCATTTTAATATTGATATTTTTTTGACAAAAATCACTATAACCGGAGTTGTATAACTCTGATGGTCACGAAATTTAAACTAGAGACTCACGTTAACATGTGTAAGATCTCGCTAAGAGTTGGGAATTTTTGGAGTTAAGGGTGAGGTAGTTATTTTCTTAAGGAATTAACTAGAAATTAATTTTTGAAAAATACTAAAGGAAATTGAAAAATTCCTAAAATATTATTTTTGTTTGTGGAATACATGTATTTATGTGTAGACAAAAGATAATAAAATAATAAGATGATTCGATTGAGAATGGGGAATCCAGCTTGCTGGATTGCCATCTAGATTGTTGGATTGGAGTTCAGTGAATCCAGGCTGCTGGATTGGCGTCTGGGTTTCTGGAATTGTAATCCAGGCTGCTGGATTAGAATCAGTTTGAATCCAGGTTGTTGGATTGGCGTCTAGGTTTATGAAATTGTAATCCAGACTGCTGGATTAGAATCCAGGTTGCTAGATTAGCATCTGGACTATTGGAATTAGAATCTAGTCTGCTGGATTGGAGTATTTAACTTACTAAGTAATAAAGAAGAGCTTATATAAGGAGGGATTAAGCAATGAATTGATTAAAAGGTTATTGAAAAGTAACAATAACACTAAGACTTTAACGTAATGTCTAGTACTTTACTATATGATTAAATGTTAGACAATTTAACATGGAATACTGAGATTTTAAGTGAGTATATGCAATGACTGATTGAAAGATCTATTATAGGTCTTTTCTCTAAGAAGCTAAACTAAATTGCGTAGCAGTAGATCGCGATTGAGGCAAGTTCTCTAACTCAAACTCGAGTTATATTCCAAAGCATGTTAGTGAATAGTTATTCATGATTATTCACATCCTTACTGATTGTTGATAAATCGCACTTTGTGCAATTAAATTCCTATTCCATTATTATTGAACTGTGAATTAGTTAAAGTTCTTTCATTCATGAACTGTTTATGATATGGATCTATGGTAGTTGTATCAGCTAGATCTAGCATGTTTAAATTGGTTAAATCAAATAAGTTTTCAAAGCGGTGCCTAACCAATTGAAATGGTAAGGACTCTTGACTAAGAAAAAGAACAGTTTTACTAAAGCATTATTGGAAAATAATTATTGCTAGTATATTGAGTGATTATGCATATTTCACCGGGTAGGAAAGGCTGATCCCCTTGACTACCAAACTTTATTAAAAGGGCCAGTTTAAATACTAACAACCTTAGTATATGTTCATAGTTATTTAAAACCACTCAGCATCTGTTATTCATTTATTCGAATATACAGTCATAGAGATGTAATTCATGTTCTTTCACAATCGATTATTTTGTTGAACATTGAAAGCTAAATTATTTTCTAATCATGATATATCTCCTTTGAATTTAAACTTGCTAAGCAAATTAGTTGCTTACCCTTGCTATATCATGACAATTGTTGCAGCTAAGCCAGAATCGTCCAAGAAGGACAAGGGCAAAGGAAAGGTTAAGGAATAGTTAATATAAATGTATATGTATCATGAGATACTATGTTTGATGGGATATAAACCTTTTGTGTTATTATATATAACTTAATTAAGGTATGTTTAAGTTAAGGTAATAGACCTTGGGATATGTTTGTAAGACTTTATTATAATGAACAATGTATGTTTATTATTCCGCAATAGTATATAGAATGCTTATGATGATGATGTATCGTGAGCACTGAATCTGAGGTTAGGGAACCCGGATTTGGGAGCTTCACACAAAACCACATTATTGAATTAGAACCAGATGAGATAGCCGAAGATTTAACGTATGAGGAGATATTTGTCAAGATCTTAGATAAGAAGGAACATGTTCTACGCTCAAAGGTTATACCTCCAGTCAAAGTTTTATGAAAAAACTATGATATTAAGGAAATGACCTGGGAGTTAGAATCAAAAATGAAAGCCAGGTATCCTCACCTCTTCGACATACCAAGTACGTACGTCAATTTCGAGGACTAAATTTCATAAGGAGGAGAGATTGTAAGACCCCCAACTTTTTATGAATAAGATTTAATTTCCTCTATATATTATTTTAAATAGTATGGTGTGGATTTGATAAATGTGAGAAGTTATGGGTGATATGTGCAAACTTTACAAAGTAAGGAAGTGGTCATAAAATATTCATTGTGTCGGGGAATATTCGTTTGGTCAGGGAATATTCGTTTTTTCGGGGAATATTCGTACGACGGCGCAATCATTGGTGGGCCCCATAATAAAAAATTGTTGGATGAAGAAAACGACAAGAATAATTTTTCTAAAAATAACGGCAAAACTTTTACCGTTAAACTATTGGAATACCCGGTGATAAAAATACAGTAATACGCGTTGTTGCACAGTAGTACACGGTATTGCCCAGTATTTCAAATTATTGGTTCTTACATAAGAAGTCACTCATTCAATAATTGTTACAGTAATTACTGTTCAATATTTTATATTATTGATTCAATAATTGTCACAGTAACTACTGCACAGTAGTTTATAGTATTAAATCAATAATTGTCACACATATTATTTAAATGATATTATTAGATAACATTTTTGACAATGTCTAGAAAGGTCTATCGAGGAAAGGGGTTAGGTTATATAATTGCGCGCCAATGAGGAGAAATCCTTATCAGAAAGCCCCCTCTTTCTTAGGAACGACCTGGTTGTCAATATTGTGATTCTATAATATTAATTGTGAATAATAATTGATGAATAAAATAAAAATTATTGATAAATATGATAAGTAAATATTTGTTCAATTTTGATATAAATGAAGGAATTTTTAGCATGAGACATTTGTTAAAAATTGACATTGTATTTTCTCCGATAAAATAATTCATTCAAATATATTATTATAATATTATATTATAATAGTATAATGTGATAATATAATAGTATAATTTTATAATTTAAATGATGACATTATTTTTATGGTATAAAAAGAAAATGAGGTGGAAGATAAAAAAATGGAATTAGAATTCTTTTAATAATTATAAATGTTTTAATATATATATATATATATATATATATATATATATATATATATATATATATATAAACATGTGGTTTGGAAAATTATTGGTCCTTGGAGGTGGCTGCTTGATTTTCAAAGTATGGGTGCTGAGAAGCCACCGTAGGAGTAAATTGTCAACATTGGTGTGCTAAGCATTTCCTATAAATAGGATGTTTAGTTAGAAATAAAAATCACACCAGAATCAGAAAATTCTTCTCTATAATATTGAGCGTATTTCTTGTAAGTATAAGAATATTTTGAGTGTGGATAACAGTGCAAGATTTTCTCAACATAATATCCGATATTCCAGTTAGATATAGTATTCTACTAAGGTAAATGATATTATTTTTCTTGTAAATGATGTTATTTTCTTTCAATATTCGTAAAGAATATTATTTTCTTTCATATTCCATATTATGAAAGTGATAATATTTCATTTTATATTCCTAAATTTTAACTTACTATGATAAGTATTGTTTCTATAATTCCTGAAATGATTAAAAATTCCTTGAGCTTTGCGCTTCATCTAATATCATTTCACCGGAATATTGGTCTGAACTGTCTTATGAAATTTTTATCTTTTCATGTCGGGGTACTATTTATAAAGTACTATTCATATATACGGCACTATTTATACATACGGTGATGAGTGGGTTTCATACCTACGAATCGGTATTCGTAACAGCTTGATTCTTGTTATTTTTAAGTAATTTTCCTATCAATTTTACGTGGTTTATACTCTTGTGTGCAGGGAACGGAATGGGTGCGAAAGTGACAAAAAAGAGAGAAGTTGGAGCTAAAATATTGAAATAGGACAAATTCAATTCGGGACCAAGTGGGCTGACCCAATTTGGCAATGGACCAAGGGAACTAAATGATATGTAGTATATATATTCGGCAAAGCCCAAGCAGCTATTGGACCTGAAAAAATTAGCAATCAGCTTATGTATGTGGGCCAGAATGAATTAGGAGCAGCCCACTCACGAAATCAGCAAGGAGCAGGCCACGCATGC
Organism: Panax stipuleanatus; assembly: GCA_020205555.1. Lineage (NCBI taxonomy): Eukaryota > Viridiplantae > Streptophyta > Magnoliopsida > Apiales > Araliaceae > Panax > Panax stipuleanatus. The sequence goes on along the minus strand of CM035123.1, from coordinate 12,310,260 downwards.
AAGTAATATATTGTATAAGGTGGGCCATGGATTTATTGAATTAAGCAGCTCACGATTTAAATATCATAGCACTCAACATTCATAGATGGGCCTATGGCTGGCAAAGGAATGACAAAGGAATCAGCATACATGCGTATATGTGTGTGGGCCACGATTATTGTGAACTAGCATGCCACGGTTGCAGTAGCTTGGAAAGAAGAGGAACATGTAAATTGAGGAGACTTGGAGAATATCAGCATACGGACAGAATGAACCCCCGCTGGGGCTGGGATGTATAGAAGGAACTTCCCACTGGGGTGGGGAGGCGCGGCAGCTCACTACTTTTCCTTGCATGGATAGGACTTCGGCTAGAAGGGAGAGAAAAGCTGGGGGCTGCAAGTTGTGGTAATATAAAAGGAATGTAAAATAACTTATTGAGACAGACCTAGCCACCTTGAAGCTCTAGCATTGGATCTTGACTTGGACAGAGAATTGAGGCATCAAGAGAACGTGACAAACGCAAGATTGGAGCGGAGATTGGTGATATAATTCTGGAATTTATCATCTTTTTTTCTTTATATCTTGTAATCGTAATGTTTTCTATGATGAGGATTATGAGTTTTTATTCATTCGTTATCAACTAATTACTTATTTAAGCCTATGACGGATCTTTTATGTAATGGATGATTAAATATTCTTGAATTTAGTTTATGGATTTTATTTCGGATTATTTGCTATGTGTTATACTTAATTTATATAATTGCTTGATCAACAATTATCTGTTATCCCATATGAATTCGAGAGATGACATATGGGATTAGAACTGGCCATAGTGATATATGTTTGTGATTTCTGCATAGATGGAATTCATAATTCGTGTTTAGGATAGAGATATACCTGTACGCCATACGTAATCTGATAAAGAACTTGATTATAAACCTTATTTGATTGTAATTCACATAGAGATATAGTGAATTAGTTATATAGGGTGTCTTGCTCAATTCTATCATCTGTGGATGCGAATGAGTATGGGTATAATGCATCGAGAGGTGATTATATCTGCTTTAGTGTTCTTGATTAATAATCTGGAATAATTGAAATAAACTGCATAAAAGAATATTATCTGAAGCAAAATAATAGGTGAAGTTGTAGGCTTAATTCTCAAACAAACTTTTGAATATTCACTCATTTCGGCACCCCAAGAGGAATCATTAGTGATGAAGGGAGCCACTTTTGCAACAAATACTTCACTGCTCTCTTGGCGAAGTATGGGGTCAAACACCGAATTGCCACAGCCTACCACCCTCAAACGAGTGGACAAACGGAGGTGTCTAACAGGGAATTCAAGCAAATATTGGAAAAAGTTGGCAAATCGAATCGAAAGGATTGGTTATTAAAGCTAGATGACGCTTTGTGGGCATATCGGACCGCCTACAAGACCCCAATAGGCATGTCTCCCTATCAACTAGTTTACGAAAAGGCATGTCACCTTCTATTAGAACTCGAGCACAAAGCTTATTGGGCAATCAAGAAATTGAACTTCGATTTATCAGCAGCAGGTGAGAAGAGGCTATTAAAAATAAACGAATTAGATGAATTTCGCCTACAAGAATACGAAAATTCGAAGTTATACAAAGAGAAGGTTAAGAAGTGGCACGACCAAAAGATATTGGATAGACAGTTCGTACCGGGACAATCAGTACTTCTATTCAACTCTCGGTTGAAATTATTTCCAGAAATCTGAAATCCAGGTGGTCAAGTCCTTTTATAATAAAGACAGTGTTCCCACATGGCGTCGTTGAAATATACAGTAGAGATTCGACCGAATCATTCAAAGTCAACGGTCAACGGTTAAAGCACTATTGGGGCGGTGACATCGATCGCCAAGTGACCACGGTCAATCTGGCCGAACCATAATGAAACAAAGGAGTCAGGCTAATGACTTAAAATTAAGCGCTGGATGGGAGGCAACCCATCGATTACATTTATTTTTATTTACAGTAAAATCATTTAGTTGTAATAATGTATAATACTTAGAAATTTTTTTCCATAATACATGTCTAACAAAATGTTATGCTGTGTGTTGATACAGGACACTTGCAAGGCAAACATAACATCAAGTGCGGGCACAAAATAAAATGAGAGGAGTCAAAGGATATGTGCAAGCAATTGGTCATTTAATTCCCAAGCAATTGATCAGCTGCATAAGAAAGGACCCCCGCTGGGGCGGGTCGATATTGAATCAAATCTCTGCCGGGGCGGGAAGGAGAAAACACGGACATTATGATTCCCCGCTCGGGCGGATAGTTGCAAGCTTAATATCCCGCTGGGGCGGGGTAGCGGCATTCAGCATCCTGGATTAAAACGGAAAGAATTTCCCTCTCACACTCCCATCACAATATAACCTGAAATCCAGGTGGTCAAGTCCTTTTATAATAAAGACAGTGTTCCCACATGGCGTCGTTGAAATATACAGTAGAGATTCGACCGAATCATTCAAAGTCAACGGTCAACGGTTAAAGCACTATTGGGGCGGTGACATCGATCGCCAAGTGACCACGGTCAATCTGGCCGAACCATAATGAAACAAAGGAGTCAGGCTAATGACTTAAAATTAAGCGCTGGATGGGAGGCAACCCATCGATAACATTTATTTTTATTTATAGTAAAATCATTTAGTTGTAATAATGTATAATACTTAGAAATTTTTTTCCATAATACATGTCTAACAAAATGTTATGCTGTGTGTTGATACAGGACACTTGCAAGGCAAACATAACATCAAGTGCGGGCACAAAATAAAATGAGAGGAGTCAAAGGATATGTGCAAGCAATTGGTCATTTAATTCCCAAGCAATTGATCAGCTGCATAAGAAAGGACCCCCGCTGGGGCGGGTCGATATTGAATCAAATCTCTGTCGGGGCGGGAAGGAGAAAACACGGACATTATGATTCCCTGCTCGGGCGGATAGTTGCAAGATTAATATCCCGCTGGGGCGGGGTAGCGGCATTCAGCATCCTGGATTAAAACGGAAAGAATTTCCCTCTCACACTCCCATCACAATATAACCTTCCCCCCCCCCCCCACTAACCTATATACAAACTCACCCACTTTATCTCTTGCACTCCCAACACAAAGCAATCCCCGAATCTGATCCTCCCAAATCAACCCAACACAAAGCAAAACCCACTTTACTTGCAACTCATCCACCCCATGTATTCAACAAACACACCTCCACGACAAATCTAATCATTATGTCCCACCGATTACTACCTCCAATTCCAAATTCAAAAGGAAGCTCAAGCATCAACAAATTTCTGCCACCTAACATCACCAATTCCTTTAATCCACCACACCATTGTTCAACATCAAACCAAGGTAATTGTTTTAATTGGGAAGAAATTTTTGACGAAAGATTGGGGGTTAGTATCGTTTGTCTGGGAAATAGCTATTGAGTTGGTGGATATTTGTGATATATTGCTATTGATTGATTGGTTGGGTAAGAAACATTTTGGGGAAACATAGAAAGCAAACACACTCAACATCAAGTAATATTTCCTTTGCCGACCAAGTGTTTGGCGAAAGTCCTCAACTACAAGTCATCTGAAAATCTTCAATTTTGGGCTAACAAACATCATGCCGCCACGCCCACAGAAGAAGCAAAAGGGTGAAGGGTCATCTTCCACTGATGTTCAACAATTTGACTGAAAGAAATTTTGAAATGCGGCCACCGCTGAGTGATTTGAATATGTGGCGGGTAAGGCATTAATCCAAAAACGGGGCCTTAAACCGACTACTTCAGATGGGCAAATGCGAGACCAGATAAGAGAACGACATTGGGATACCGGCTTCATATAACAACCAGAACTAGCAGTGGTCGCCGTGGTGAAGGAATTCTACGCCAACCCGAAGGACTCACCTCCATTTAATACATTTGTAAGGGGAAAGCAAGTAAACTTCAGTGTAGAAGCCATTAATGACTTCTACAATGTCCCACCACCGACGGTGTGTCAGTATTCAGAATTGAGAGTTGCCAGAATGGACTACGACCACATCCTCACAGAAATTTGCAAACCCGACACGGTATGGGTAAAAGACACTCGAAGAGGCACAATCATTCCAAGTGCCACCTTGAACAAATATGGGAAAGTATGGTATTCTTTCCTCTATGTAAAACTCCTGCCCTAACACACACTAGAGAAATAACTAAGGAAATGATCTCAGTATTGTATGCAATCGTCAAAGATCTTAGCATCAATATTGGGACAATTATAAACTTCTCAATTTGGCGGTGTTTGCGAGGTGGATTAATAGGAGGATTACCACACCCTTCGCTGATCACGGGATTGTGCCTACAAGCAGGAGTCGTATGGGCAGCGAATGAGCCAGTTCAACCACTATTGATGGTTCTAGACTCAAAATTAATGAACAGATCTGAGCCATGGAAGGGGGCACCTTCACATCCTCGTGGCCTTGGTTTTATCTCTCCAGATTCGGATAAGGAGGAGGGTGATGAGGACTACATGATGTCCGAGGAGGAACTGGAAGCCGACGCATCATCGACCTCTACAAATGCCATGTTCAGACGCCTTCAGCGAAGGATTGATAGAATGGCGGAAAGACAGAGTCACATGTTCGCTACATAGAATAATTTTAATGACGTTATTGCTGAGGCCTTCAGACACATCACCACCGCCGCTGATCCATTGCAGTTCCCTGCTCCACAACCACTCTTACCATATCCACCATCCAACTCTGACACAGAGGATGGCGGCGGACCGGAGGCTTGACTGAACAGGGAAGTCCTCGACACTTAAATTCTATATGTTTCACAATGAGGGCATTGTTTAATTTAAGTTTTGGGGTGTGTTTGCTTATTATTCATCATAATTTTGTTAGCTTGTTGCATGAATAGTATAGGTTAGTTATAATTTGCATAGTAGATTAGTTTTCTTTGTTTTAGTAGCTTTAGTTAAGTTTTATGCTTATAAAAAAAATAAAAAATCATAAAAGGCCAAAAAGAGTTGTTAATTAGGATTGTATGAGTCAGTATGTTAGTGGTAAGAAACAACTTTAGCCTGTGATGAGACTGACTTACATAAGAACATAAACATGATGATAACTAGAATGTTGATGTGTATTCAGACCTTTGCAGGAGTCCTTACCTGCTTGACAATATTGCACTAGTTAGCACGATAGACACCAATTTAGTTAACTCAGTTCAAATAGTCACATAATGGTCGTCTTGAACAGAAATTGGGTTTTACTGAAGGAAATTTAGTGAACTGGTAGCAGTGACTAAGATTAAACTGAAACCTAAGTTTAGGGGAAGATATGGGAGCTATCTGAAAGAAAAAAATTATAATTTTTTTTTTTGCAAAATGTGAAGAGAGAAAAAAAATAGAAACTTGTGAATAAACACCGTGACTAGTTTAGTTTCGTGGCCTTTGATATTCGAGTAAGTACGCCCTACGGGATGTCTTTACACCCAGCGCCCTAAAGCCATTCGGTTTAGGAGTCGTTGGTCGAAAGCTCGCTCCATGGGTATCATTAAAGAGCCTAAAGGAACTAGACATTGCACAGTCATGAGGAGAATAGAGATACGGGAAAACGAACAAAATGCCCTCGTAAATAAAGAAAGATAGAAAATCTCCCATATTAATTTCCGGCTTGGTTGACGTTAGTTGAATTCACTTTACCCTGTTCATGCGATTTCTAGAGTAAAATTATGATTGCATTCTAAGACGCATATTATGTGATATATTTGATCTGTCATTGAGTATTGTGTTGTTGAGCACACACACACAACAACGGTGTTGGCAGGTATACATTCATAGATTAGTTTTAATTGCGGATACAACTATGGTTGGATTTAATGTTTATAGCAGTTGTGAATTCTCGGAGGCACGATGAGTTAGCTTAGTACACACTGACAGTTGCATTCATGAGCATTGTATATTCTTGCATATGCATGGTTTGTTTTGCTTGAGGACAAGCAAAGTCTTAAGTTTGGGGATATTTGATGAGTGGGTTTCATACCTACGAATCGGTATTCGTTACAGCTTGATTCTTGTTGTTTTTAAGTAATTTTCCTATCAATTTTACGTGGTTTATACTTTTGTGTCCAGGGAACAGAATGGGTGCGAAAGTGACGAAAAAGGGAGAAGTTGGAGCTAAAATATTAAAACAGGACAAATTCAATTCGGGACCAAGTGGGCTGACCCAATTTGGTAATGGACCAAGGGAACAAAATGATATGTAGTATATATATTCGGCAAAGCCCAAAGAGCTCTTGGACCTGAAAGAAATTAGCAATCAGCATATATATATGGGCCAGAATAAATTAGGAGCAGCCCACTCACGAAATCAGCAAGGAGCAGGCCACACATGCAAGTAATATATTGTATAAGGTGGGCCATGGATTTATTGAATTAAGCAGCTCACGGATTAAATATCATAGCAATCAACATTCATGGATGGGCTTATGGCTGGCAAAGGAATGATAAAGGAATCAGCATACATACGTATATGTGTGTGGGCCACGATTATTGTGAACTAGCAGGCCATGGTTGCAGTAGCTTGGAAAGAAGAGGAACATGTAAATTGAGGAGACTCGGAGATTATCAGCATGCGGACAGAATGAACCCCTGCTGGGGCGGGGATGTATAGAAAGAACTCCCCGCTGAGGTGGGGAGGCGGGATAGCTCACTACTTTTCCTTGCATGGATAGGACTTCGGCTAGATGGGAGATAAAAGTTGGGGGCTGCAAGTTGTGGTAATATAAAAGGAATGTAAAAAAACTTATTGAGATAGACATAGCCACCTTGGCGCTCTGGCATTGGATCTTAACTTGGACAGAGAATTAAGGCATCAAGAGAACGTGACAAACGCAAGATTGGAGCGGAGATTGGTGATATAATTCTGGAATTTATCATCTCTTTTTCTTTATATCTTGTAATCGTAATGTTTTCTATGATGAGGATTATGGGTTTTTATTCATTCGTTATGAACTAATTACTTATTTAAGCCTATAACGGATCTTTTATGTAATAGATGATTAAATATTCTTGAATTCAGTTTATGGATTTTGTTCCCGGATTATTTGCTATGTGTTATGCTTAATTTATATAATTGCCTTATCAACAATTATTTGTTATCCCATATGAATCCGAGAGATGACATATGGGATTAGAACTGGCCATAGTGACATATGTTTGTGATTTCTGCATAGATAAAATTCATAATTCGTGTTTAGGATAGAGATATACATATATGCCATATATAATTTGATAAAGAACTTGATTATAAACCTTATTTGATTGTAATTCACATAGAGATATAGTGAATTAGTTATCTAGGGTGTCTTGCTCAATTCTATCATCTGTGGATGCGAGTGAGTATGGGTATAATGCATCGAGAGGTGATTATATCTTCTTTAGTGTTCTTGATTAATAATATGGAATAATTGAAATAAACTAGAGAAAAGAATATTATCTGAAGTAAAATAATAAGTGAAGTTGTAGGCTTAATTCTCAAAAAAAACTTTTGAAAATACCCAACATACGGTACTATTCATGAGTACTATTCACAGAAAAATTAAAATTTCTTTGTCCAAGTTATCTTTTATGGATCTTATTCTTGAAATTGGATCCATATCTTGATCTTCATTCTTGAACTCTGGATAAATTGAATTCTAAATATCTAATGTTTATCCTTTATCTCACTGGATTCATTATTCATATCATTTTTCATCATCCTCAGTCTTAAATTATGGTGAAATTTATCTTTGCCCATAGTGAAAAGATGAACGGTTGATTGATGAATATTTTTGGCCCGTAGTGCAAAGATGAGTTGTTGATTTATGAATATCTTTGGCCTGTAGTGCAAAGATGGACAGGTGTTTGACATGATCATGATCACTAGTGATACAAATGAATATCTTTGGCCTGTAATGCAAAGATGAATTATTGATTTGAAATATTTATTGATTGGTATTACAGGGATAAAATATTGATGATGGATTTTTAAATCACAGAGGATAGCAAACATCATTCTTTACTTGACTCTTTTAATGGATTGTTATTTCCGCTGCAGTTGTTGATCTAAAACTTGTTGTCCATAATATTTTATCTGATTTATTGAAGGCTAACGATAATTTATTCTTCATTATCTTAGTCATAATATTCTTTACTAGGCTAGTTGAGCTCACCCTTTTCTTCCATTGCTCTCTTCAGGAAATGAGAATATCGCAGGGACTAGTCGGGGAATAAAGTGACGGTCCGAGATAGAGATGTAGAAGTCCTCACTATTTTATAAAATAGTGTGATAATAATTATAATGAGGACTTATTTGAGTGTTTATATTTTTGTATTATATACTATCTGTATTGAAACTCACAATTTGTGTGGTCGTATTTTGCACGACCGTTTGTTATAAGAAGATTTGTATTCGAATTCTGTACTATGTATTTGGCGACTCAGAATGGGTTATGTGAACCTATTTTTTGGGGCGTCACAGCGGAGGTACAGGGAACAACAGTAGCGGCGGGCTGACTATCACTAGACTGGCACAGCTGAGTCGACCAACCGCTCGTGCATTCAATATAACGGTGCAGGATGCAATGAAGTCAAAAGATGTGGTGTCCGGTATCATTCCGATCAATGATCTAAATGCTTATGTATTATTTGATTTGGGTGCTACTTGTTCATTTATATCTGACAATTTTGCTAGAAAGTTAGATTTGTCTCAAGAAGAATTATATTACCCCCTGAACATAGAAATTGCGAATAGGTAGGTGATTCATGTTAGGTATGTACATAGAAATTGTCATATTGATATTAAGAGTCATTTGATGTCGATGGACTTAATTTCGATTAAACTTGGGGAATTTGATGTTATCATGGGAATTGATTAGTTGTTTAACCATGGGGTGATAATTGATTGCCAGAAAAGTGTGTAAACCTTATGACTCCGAAGAAGTCAAAGGTAATATTTTTTGGTAGCTGGTCTCCTAGACAATCGAGTTGTCTAACAATAATGCAAGCCAAGAAGTTTGTTAAGACAAGGATGTGTGGGATACTTAGCCTACATAGTCGATAATCGAAAGGTGGGTGCGAAGCTGGAGGAAATACATGTTGTTAGAAATTTTGTGGACGTGTTTGCGGACGATTTTCCATGACTTTTTCTAGATAGGGAAATTAAGTTCAGGATCGAGTTAGCACCAGGAACTGCCCCTATATCGAAAGCATTGTACCGAATGGCTCTAGTGGAGATGAAGGTGTTGATGGTACAACTGCAAGAATTATTGGATAAGAAGTATATCCAGCCGAGCGTATTACCTTGGGGAGCGCCGGTGTTATTTGTTCAAAAGAAAGATGGATCAATACGACTCTGTAATGATTATAGGGAGTTGAACAAGGTAACTATCAAGAATAGGTATCCGTTGTCGAGGATTGACGACTTGTTCGATCAGCTGAAAGGAGCTAAGTACTTCTCAAAAATAGATTTGAGAAGTGGATACCATCAATTGAAGGTGAGAAAGGAAGATATACCGAAGACGGCATTAAGAACTCGATATGGTCATTACAAGTTTTTGTTAATGTCATTTGGTTTAACCAATGCACTTGCAGCGTTTATGGACTTGATGAACAGGGTGTTTAAACCATTTTTGGTTAAATTTATGGTGGTGTTCATAGATGATATTTTGGTGTATTCCAAAGCAAAGGAAGAGCATACGAAACATTTGAGGGCGACGTTAGAGTCGTTAAGAAGAGGGAAGTTGTACGCAAAATTTTTAAAGTGCGAATTTTGGTTGGAGCGCATGCAATTTCTTGGGCATGTAATTGATAAAGATGGGATTTTTGTGGATCCATCAAAAGTGGAAGCTATGATGAATTATGATCAGCCGAAGATACCATCGAAAGTGAGAAGTTTCTTGGGATTGGCAGGCTATTATAGACGATTTATTCAGGATTTCTCCAAGATAGCCACTCCGTTGACTAACTTGATGAGAAAGGCAATAAAGTTTGTTTCGACCAAAAAATGTGAAGAGAGTTTCCATAGTTGAAGAGAAGATTAAGTATGGCACCCGTGTTATCTCTGCCAGATGATACATAAAATTTTATGGTATACAACTACGCATCGCACAACGGACTACGTTGTGTGCTTATGCAAAATGGTAAGGTCATTGAGTATGTATCGCGACCATTTAAAAATTATGAAATAGGATATACAGCCCATAATTTGGAGTTAGCTGCAGTAGTGTTTTCCTTGACGATTTGGAGGCACTATCTCTATGGGGAGAAGTGTGAGATATATACGAACCATAAAAGTCTGAAGTATAACTTCACACAATGTGTCAATGGCTATGGTTAGAGATATGTAAGGATTATGATTGTGAAATCATATACCATCTGGGTAAGGCAATGTGGTTGCTGGCGCCTTAAGCAGGAAGGGTCGAGAGAAGTTGTCATTGTTAACTGCTCAAGATGAACTCATATCAGAAATGGCAAAGTTTAAATTAGAGGTAAATTATCCGAAGGAGTCGGATGAAAAATTATTTAAGATGGAGAACCGTCCAACCTTATTGGACAAAGTGAAGGAAGCACAAATCCAAGACGAGGAGTGTGAGAAAATAAAGATGAGGGTGTTTGAGGGTGAAGAAGACAAATTCAAAGTTGATATCGAAGGGTTGTTAAGATTCGAAGGATGAATTTGGGTTTCGCTAGTACTGGAATTAAGAGAGGAGATATTGCACGAGACTCATAGCTCGAGATATTCAATTCACCCTAGGATTACGAAAATGTAACAAGACCTGCGATAACATTTCTGGTGGCCAAATATGAAGAGAGAGGTCGCTGAGTGTGTTGCAAAGTGCCTGACGTGTCAGAAAGTTAAAGCAGAACATTAGAGACCAAGTGGTTTATTGTAACCATTGGAAATACTGGAATGGAAATGGGAGAATATCACGATGGATTTTGTGGTAGGTTTTCCAATAACTCAAAAAGGGTATGATGCGATATGGGTTATCGTAGATCGACTGACTAAATCAGTGCATTTCTTGTCCATCAGAATTAGATTTAACCTAGATCAGTTGGCAAAATTATATGTTAAAGAGATCATTTTAAGGCATGGTGTTCCGGTGTCAATTGTGTCGGACTGAGATCCGCGGTTCACATTAAATTTCAGGAAGAGTTTGTAAGAACACATATGAACGCAGTTGAGAATGAGAACATCGTACCATCCTCAAACTGATGGACAAAGCGAGAGAAAAATTCAAACATTAAAAGATATGTTGAGAGCTTGTGCCATGGATTTCAAGGGAAATTGGGACGACCATTTTCCTCTACGAGTTTGCATATAATAACAGCTATCACATAAAATTTGGCATGTCTCCTTACGAAGCATTGTACGATCGAAAATGCAAAACTCCACTATGCTGGGAAGAGGTCGGTGAACGACGACTACTAGGACCCGAGTTATTGCAGTAGACTGCAGAGATTGTAAAAGTGATTAGAGCAAGATTGTTAGCCGCTCAAGACAAACAAAAGAAGTATGCGGATTAGCACCGACATAACCGAGAATTTGATGTCAGAAGTTTCGTTTTTCTTAAAGTATCTCCCTAGAAGGGGATGATAAGATTTGGCAAGAAGGGGAAGCTGAGTCCACGGTTCATTAGATCTTTCGAGGTATTAAGAAGGGTAGGTGAAGTGGCATACGAGGTAGCCTTACCTCTAGAGTTGGAGCACATTCATAATGTGTTTTATGTTTCACTACTGCGGCCGTATAAACCTGATTATAAACATGCCATAGAGTACGAACCGTTACCAGTTGAGAAATATTTATCTTATGAAGAAGTTCTTGTTCAGATAGTTGACAGGAAAGAGCAAGTACTTATAAATAAATTAATACCTTCTGTTAAGATAATATGGAGGAACCACAACGTTAAAGAAGCTACACGGGAGCTTGAAGACAAAATGATGAAAAAATATCCTAAGTTATTTGCTTAATCTTTGTATAGCGATTCTGAGGACATAATCCTTTTAAAGGGGGAAGAATGTAACGAATTAATTAATTGCATTGTGATTCTAGGGACAGAATCCTTTTAAGGAGGGAAGGATGTAACGATTGTGAATTTTATAATTAATTAAAAATATTTATTGAATAACATAAATATTTTAGTTGGTTTATTTATTAAATAAAATAAATGTTGATGGAAATTATTGTGGAATAATTTATTTAAGTGTGGTGATATTAATTTAATTTATGTTAAATGATTTTGTAATTGGTGCGTATTTTATTTTGCTAATGTGTTGGTGATGTTCTAATTTCATTAAATAATTAAATTAGAGGATTAGTGAATTATTAAATAATTACAATATTAAATGATGGTAATATTCTAATTTAGTTAAATAATTAAATTATAAAATTAATGATTTATTAAATAAATTTATAATTATATTGGCTAAGTAAATATTATGTTGGCTAAATAAAGATTATTATTAAATTAAATGAAGTGTGACATTTGTGTATCATATAATAAGAGGACTATTAAAATAAATTAAAAGGAAGTCTAATTGGTGGTAGCCAAATATGGCCTTGGGACCCTTTATGTTTTACAACGGATGAAACTTTTCCTTTGCGTAACTGAGCAACTAAAAGCTATGTTAAGGTTGTGGTCAATTTATTATTCACACTCATTTGCAAAGAACAGAGGAGAAGAGGAAGTCTGCGAGAGTGAAATAGAGAGGTAGCAAAGAGTGATTTTTATGTGAGAAATTGAAGAAGAGAATTCTGGAAATTAAGGAGAATCAGACTTGGCTTATCATCTAGCTAATCTAGAGAAGGAATCAAAAGGTAAACAATCTAACTTTAAGTTCTTAGTTTCTATTTCTCAAAGTTTTCTTTCACTATAAATGGATTTTGGTGGATGATTTGTTGAGATATGATTTATATATGTTTATGGATATGTGTAATTCGTTTTATATCATTTGTAAATGGTTTTGGAGTAATCAAATCCATGAAAATATGTTAAAGATGAAGAAATTGAGTTTTTGTTGAAAAAATATACATTATGGCATGTTTTCGAGTTAAAATTGACTATGAATTCATGTTGTAAATTGTAAATTGATGATGGATTGTGATAATAATCTAAGATACGAAAACAATGAAACTTTTATGGATCAAAATGGTTGTATAACGAAGTTGTGGTGAATGATTTTGCTATGTATGCCAAAATATGAAAATTAGCATGAACTTTGAAATTTAGTCCTTAAATTGGTTGTTTAAGTTGTTTGAAATGTTAAGGTTACTTTGTTAATATACTATTCTGTGTTTAACGAGTTTAAAAGAATTAAAGGATAGCTAACTTGGTGCTTGAATGGAAAAGATGGGATTTTTAGTTAAAGAACAGAGTCTGGAATCATTCTGCAGTAGCTGTGTCTGCGTCGCGGCGCTGCCGCATTGGATGCTAGGCTTAACTGGGCGCGGTTTGTGAGCAGTCAGACCCAGAGAAGAATTTTTATTTGTTCAGTGTAGGGGATGTTTATATAACCTCTTTAAATAGTTGTATCAAAGTATAAAACATGTAATAAATTATCATAGCAGGTTGTAATCATGAAGTTGAATACTATGCCATGTGAACTAAATGTTTGTGAAAGTCTATAATTGGAGGCTCGTAGGATGTGAAAATGTTGTTCAAACGTTATATCTTGTGCTATAACCTAATAGTGAGTCCAGATTCATGTTGGCTAAGTAATTAACTAAGAAAATAAAGTGGAGCTAAACTAATGACGTTGGTGTTAATGTTACTAATTGGTGTGATGATCCTAATAATACGTGTAGGATATTTGGGAACGTGTATTGTAATTGTGTAGAGAACGTACAAGGTAAGTTTCTTAACTCTACTTTCCCGTGGAGCAAGTTTCCCAACCTTTGTTTCTTTATTATTCAAGCAAGGTTTCTTAAATTATTCAAAGTCTATGATTCTTAATTAAGCTTTCTAATTCTTTCGAAAGCATTACTTCGATATATTATGTTCATTTAAGTATGATCCATTGTTATTCTATCACTGATTAATTACCATTTTACGGAACTACATTTTTGTTGTTATCAAATTTCTAAATGGCTATTAAACCCTTATTGATTCGACTAGTCCGCAGTTGATAAACGTTCTAAAGAATTAAGATTTCTTTGAAGCTATTCCAAACCAAACTTCCTTTGGTATGGATTCTAATATTAAAGACTGAGATGAATAACCCTGTAAAGGGGGATTATGTTGACAGAAACTATAAATATGAACTACGCAATAGCGTTAAATGTTTGTGCATAATGCATATTACAAAGGGCTTATCACCTGGAGTACGAGATGGATTGTCCATATAGTCTTATGGCTGTTAAAGGTTAAAGTAGAGATACTTGATAACCTGAGACATAGTTCGTGGTCTTGTTACCCTCAGTAAACCTTTGATCTTGATATCTAAAACTTATTCAGAAGTTGTTTATTCTATTAAACTTACAGTTTTTAACTTTAAGCTTATTGTTTCAAGAAAGATTATTTTTATTCAGTTAGAGTTGGTTCATTGTTCATCCATATATTGTTGTTATATATTTTTCTACTTGTGAGCAAATTATTTTACTCACTTTTACATAAAATATTGCAGCTAAGGCTGAGAAATCTGAGGAGCTGTCAACGAGTAAAGGCAAGGGCAAGATGCATAAATAAATGAAGTTTAGGTTATATTTTAATGATGAAGCTAATGTAATAAGACTTATTTATGTTTATGTTTTATTTTTCGCTGATGATGTAATAACTAAAGGTCAGATGACCTAGGATTTCGTATTAATGATGTAACCCTTTAATGAGATTTTTATTTATAAAGTTTATTATCATTTACTGTGGGTAGTTAGATGTGATTATGTTGGACAGTGAGCACCAAATCTGTGGGATTGAAGTACCCGTATTTGGGGGTGTCACAGTTATTCTTCCAGAACTATTTCCCTAAGGGTATGCAAAGTATGATGGAAGTAAAATTCCTGGAATTAAAGCAAAGGGATAAGTCGGTACCCTAGTATGCATCCAAGTTCAACAAACTGGCGAGGTTTGTTCCACATCAAGTAGACGTTGAGAAGAGAAATGCATGTAGGTTTGAACAAGGTTTGAAGCCTTCGATGTATGAAAAGTTATCGATGTTTCAGTGATGAGTGAGTTTTATACCTACGAATTGGATACCATTTAGGCTTAATTCTTTGTTAATTTTAAGTATTTTTAGTGTCGTTTCACTTATTTTGTGTTTGTGTTGTAGGAAACGGCTTCGGAGGGTCAAAACATAAAAAATGGAGCTTAATGAATTTTTTGTAAATTTTGGCATTGTTCACTCACCGGGGCGTGTTCTATAGTACAAAAACTCGTCTGGGCGAAGTTTCCTGAAAGAAAGAAGAATTTTCAGAAGTTGACTCCGAGAAGGATTTGTTTAGCTGATTGGTTCAAGGACTTTGAGGATCAGGTCTAAAAGACACATGAAAAGGGATATAAAAGGAGGAGTATTCACAAGGATTAGGGGGGATTCTATTCCATTAAATTAGATTAGATTAGATAAAACCCTAGTTTAAATTAGAGTTGAAGATTGAAACAATTGAAGATCATTGGAGATTCAGAATTGGAGCAAGAGAAATTTAGATTTGCATATCTCAATTCCAAAATTCTATTTACTTCTATTTTTATCTTTCAATGTATAAACAATTGTGGATTATGGGTTTTGACTTAATTATGAGCTAAACTCTATTTTGAGATTATAATGGATCTTGTTGTGTAGTTTACTTTGATATGCTTCCGTGTTAGTCATATTCATTATTATTGAATTGTTTATTATGATTTGTGTTAAATTGCTTAATTGCCTAGCTAAAAATTACCGTGATAACCTATATGAAATCGAAAGACGGATTATGGGTTTAGATCTGATCATAATAGCATGTGATTATGTTTTCTACATGGCGTTGGAATTCATGATTTGTGTTTAGGATAGAGATATACCTTTACACCACATGTAATCTAATAAGAACTTCGGCTTAAACTCTATTTAATTGTAATTCACATAGAGATATAGTGGATTAGTTAATTAGGGTGTTCTACATAGTTCTATTATCTATGGATTCAAGTTGATATGGGTATGGTACATCGAGAGATGGTCATATTTTACCTTAGTGTTATTGATTAACAATCCGCGATAATTAATTTGATTTAATGGGACGTGTATTGATTTAAATGAAATAATAGGTGAAATTGTAGTCTCAAGTCTTCATATTTTAGTTTCATTCTAGGGTAGTTAGAATTAGTTTAATTACATATTGTTAATTCAAAATACTAAATCATTCGTTTAAATAAGATTAAGTTGGTTACAGGTTAGTACTTTGTGATAGTTATTAAATAATTCCTCGTGGGAATAATACTTTACTTTCACTTTATTACTTGTTGACCACGTATACTTGCGTATTGTGCGTAACTAGATTTTAACCCAACATTCAGATAGATTCATTTGGTATAATTTTGGAGAAGGCTAAGATAGCCGACGGAGGAATTAAGGCATTAAGCCAATTCATTCAAGAATGACAAATTAAGAAAGAGAAAGAAAGAGATAAAGCTAAGGGGGAGGTATAAGTAAAAGAAGATTAATGGTTCTAAAGTTAACCAAGGAGACCCGAAGAAAAAGGGTCAAACTTGAGAGAATTACGGGAATTATCATATAGGGGCATTTAAGAAAGCTAAGAAAGTATGTTATACTCTCCTGATTGCTCTAGTCCAAAGAAAGGTGTATATTTTACTTGTGGATCGGTGGATCACCGATCGAAGAATTGTTCAAAGAAAAGGACAGGTGGAAAGAGAAGTGGAAAATCAACACTTGCTAAGTATATGAATATGTAAGATTAAACCTTTGGTGAAGGAAGAATTAAGAAGTCATCAGTGTATGACATAATTTTGTAATAGTGATTTCGAGGACGGAATCCTTATAAAGGGGGAAGAATGTGACAACCTGAGAAATCATATATTGTTGTAAATGAGATGTAAGAATTATTATTTAATAAAAAAAGTTTTTATTGATAATAATTTCTGTTATGTGTTTAAAGATCTTATTTTGACCTAGAATGCATTTGTATGACAGAATTTACGAGTTTCAGATTCGTATTAGGAAATAAAAAAAATTGAGAAACAAACGTAAAAACACTATTCACCCGAAAACATTTTTGTGTTTTTTCGATTTTCCAATTTTTTGAAGAACGTTCTATTGTTAATATGACGAGGAAATACGGAATGTCCAATAAACTTTGGAAATGAAAAACACAGTTTTTAGACTGTGTAATGAATTTTGAAAGTTAATTAAGTATTGTAGACACTCGAAATTTCGCTTTCCTTGGACTAACCTTTCAGGAGGGTAAAAGCATAATTTTACTTCTCATATAACCCCGAGGTAGGGCAAAGGCATCTTTTCACTCCGGAGACAACCCCGTGGAGAAATCAAAGTGTCAACGATGCCCAGACACAACGCGGACCAAACGAGGATCGCAAAGCTGAGAAAATGGACATAAGAAACCGCAACAATCATAGAACTGTGTGCTATCAAGAAGAGCCGACTGACGACCCTCGGAAAATGGAAGATACCTTTCAGCTTACTGCATCATCTTCTCGGAATCCGATTTCGTCTGACTAAAGCTTATTTCGAAGCCTTCCACAAGGACTTTTTGGGATTTTTGGGTACGGAGCTCAACTTTCACCAATCCGAGACCTAAGGTGTGACATCCTGGATTTTTAAGAATTTATAAATGACAATTTAATAAATAAAATTCTTATTATCTGATGTTTTGAGTTTGAGTATATGTATATGTGTCATATATTATGAAATATGTGAATTGATGTGAAGAGAATTTTAAATATTAATTTTAATATTTATTGAATTAAAATCAATATTTTAATTAAATTATTTATTGAGTTAAAAAAATAATTATGTGATTAATATGGAGTAATGTAATTAAGTGTATTATATTAATTGAATAATTATTTAATATTTAATTTAATTAATATGTAATAATTTTATGTTATAGTTCTAATTTAATTGAGATAATTAAATTAGATGTAGTGATGTGTTAATTGTTACATGAAGTTATAATTAGCGAGTAATTATAATGTGACAATTTTATGTGATTAATTGATGTTAAACTTTTAATTAAATAAATTAATGTTAAAATTTAATTAATTAAAGGATAACATTAAAAAGATGTGTTAAAGGATTTATTAAAAGAATAAAAAGAGTTTTTAAAATCGTTTTCCCAAACAAGGCCCTTGCATTGTTTTAAATCCGTTTTGCCAAATGGGTCCTTAACTACTAAAAATCTATTTTTAGAATAACTTGTTTTGCCAAACAAGCCTTAGGACTTTTTAAATTCCAAACTTTATAACTCATGTATTAAGTATAATTAATATATTTAGTATAAGGGTTAATTAATTAGCAGTTATATTATATTAGTATACGTATTATCAGTTATATGAGTTTACGCTAAGTTATTCTAAGCCTAAACTAAAAGAAGAAAAGAGAAAGGGAGAAACAAAGAAGAGAGTTCAGAGAAAGTTGAGAAGAGAAGAAATTCTCTACGGAGTTGAGAAGATTTTTGAGAATCAAGGAGGAAGAAGAAGATTGTTAATCAAAGTTGTTAATCATCTTCTATTCTAAGAATTTAAGGTAATAATCTAGCCTTAGAAACTCTAGTTTATTATTTCTTGAGTTCTTCATAAAAATGAATTTTTATGATTTATTTGTTAAGGAATCTATAATATAGGTTCGTGAGTATGAATAATTTGGTCTATGTGGTTATTAGTGAGTTTTCAGTAATCAAATCCATGAAAACAAGTTTTACATGAAGAATTGTGTTCTTATGAGTTTTTATTATATTGGTTTATTTTAGAATGAAAATTAATGATGTAGTATGTATTAATATGCAAAATTGAAAGATGTTCATGATACTATCTTCAATAAAGAAAATAATGCATGTATTATGAATGGAATGGTTGACAATTGAAATTTTGGTGAATTGTTTTGTTAAAAGTATAAGTTTTATAAAAATACCAATTTACAATGAACTAACTTGAAAAATAGTTTCTTAAATATCAAAATTAGTGTTTGGTTGTGATATGTTATGTAAATTGATCATAGATTATAATAATATATCAAGAAACGAACAAAACATGATTTGAATCATGTGATTTGGGTTAAAAACGAACTCACAATGTTAATTTTTGTTAAGAACGCTTAAAAATGGTGTTTTCTTCATAATCATGAAATTAGGTGTTTTGATTATGTGTTGTGGTGTTATTATATGTTAAAATCATGTTAAAAGTGTAAGATTTTGTTTGTATAAAATTTCATGTACATTGTGTTAGTTAAAATCGGACTTTGGTGCGAAGAAATAAGTCAAATTGGCTTATTTCTCTGCAAGTTCGCGAGCCGGGAAACCCAACAGCAGGGGGTCCCGCCCCAGCGGAGCTTTTGGCCTAGGAACTCCCGTCCCAGCGCGGCTACAAGTTGTCCGGAGTGGTTTAAGTAGTTTAATGCAAAACTACTTTGACCTCTTGTTGTAAAACGGCCATAACTTTTTCATAAGAACTCTGATTAAGAAGCTTCAAGATGATCCGAAACGAGCACGGGTAGACCTACAACTTTCGTTCTTTAACTTTTTTGATTTGAGGTCGTTAGCAGGGGTCAAAATGGTCATCTTTGTGACTGATGAGTATTCAAAACCAATCGGAGGGCGTCGGACATGCACATACGCAAGTATAGTGCTGTCGACGATAATAGATGTTGTTCTAAGTTATAAAACATGAATGTTAGTAAATATAATGATGCTTAACATTAATAAATGATGTATTAGATAAGTTATATAATCACACTAAGCATACACAAGAGAGACGAATCGGGCGTGTGACGAATGAACGTCGAAATGCCGTGACAAGTGTTAATGTACGTAAAAAGTGTTTCAATTCAACTGAAATGAACACTATAAGATATGGAAGGGGTTAATATAAAACCAATAAGGAGTCTTAGCAAGACTTAAACACTTGAATGAACTTCGAGTATGACTAATAAGAAATATAATGTGATATAAATTGAAATTTAACACAATCTAATTGAACATTGTGTATTAATTAACAGAAAGGATTATGAGATGTAGAGTAAAATTACATTACAACTACTATGCATTGCTATGTGACTAATAGTTGATGTGCATGATTATATAATTGTGTAGGGCACGTGAAGTGCAGATAGCAGTAAGCTGTTAAATTGTTATTGGTAAACAACGATCAAGGCAAGTATTTCAGTTCCTATTTTCTACGTGAACTTGATGATGAACTATTTTAAATTGTTTTGCAAAGAGCATGATATGTTATATATGTTGCAAGCATGAAATGTTAAAGTCAATTTAAGACTACATTGATTGATTAAAGAATGTTGATTGAGTAAGAAACTCAATCTTTATATTTGTTATGTGAATTAAAGCATGTATGCCATGCTACTTTGATGATTATGAGATATATGTTGAGCATATTATTATGTGCTATGTGATGCATGAAAACTGTTAGGTCTTGCTGAGTTGTCAAGCTCACTCTTGCAAATAACTACTTTTGCAGGTCAAGGATGCAAGGTAATGATGCGTGCTAATTGAATATTAAAATCAATAGTGATGCAAGAAATTATTTATTCTAGATGAGTAATGTGTTTGTTGTGGATGTATTATACTTGTTAAAGTTGTAAGGTTGAGCTATCCGATGTATAGTGGATATTGCTTGTGATGTAATACTTTGTATAGTAACTTAGAGGAAGCGATTCATGTAATAGAATTGAATCAAATATTTGTAATGTAAAGGTTGCGATTCACGACAATAAAGAAAGATTGTATAAAAGTTTTAAATATTCTGCATTTTTAGTGATTTTAATATCGAATAATGATGTAAAGATAGATTAAAGTTGTATTGTTAACGATCGAGAATGAGAATTATATTGTAAGAATTTTGGGTCATTACAGTTGGTATCAGAGCTGATAGGTTATACACCTTAGGTAAGAGTACCTTAGGCTATGACCTTAGGTTAAAAGAATAAGAAGTTATGTTTAAGTTACGTATAATGAAAAGGTGATTCTTTTCACATACGTAGATGTATAGGATGCGTTAAGTTCTAGAAATGTTATAAGAGGAATATTAGAATGGCGAGGGATAAAACTCGAATAAAATATTGAGCAACGTAAATGATATTAATTTCTTAAAGGAAGAGTTAATAAATAAACAATAAGATTCAAAGAAGAATCCTGAAGAGATATGTAGATAAGAATCAGGAGTTGCCTAACTCCAATAATAAAGATGACGAATAACGATGAATAGACAAAGTCTATAAGATTAAAAGCATAAATGAAATCATAGTATGATATGATGAAAGGTAAGATAAGAAGTTTTTAAAACAAAACGATAATGAGATAAGGAAAGAATCATAAGAAGATGATTATAGAATAAGATCACGGCGTGATCTTTTAAAGTTGTAAAAGGCAGATGGTCTGTAATGATTGAATAGTTATAGTTTGATGTTATAACGAGAATGTACTATAATATAGTACGAGATAAACTCACGAGGAGTTATAAATGATGAGATACAGAAGTCTGTATCGAGTATAGAACGAGACGTTATAGGTAAGATAGAGTTAAGTGGGATTTCAATTGGGGACTCATGTGGTGGCTGAGTTGTACAAACCTTTATATGGGCAGGGATTTTGTGCGTACACTTGGTTTATCATATTGATAATCATTGAAATGTTGGTGTCGCGATATCGATATATATATATATATATGGTGAGAAGGTGATTCTTGTCCCTTGTTTATATTTGATAGTTAGAGTCAATAGAGATTAGATTAGATGATATTAAGATTACATTAGATGATCTTAAGGTTAGGCAAGTTCTTAAAACTCATACTTATGGAAAGTTCGTGATTCATAGTCGTACGTATGTTTTTGAACCCCTAAGCATATGGACAGTCCCTGATCAGTTCTTGGACTACATATTGCTAGGACAAGTTCTTTAACTCATATTATTGTGGCAAGTTCTTGAACTTTCAAAGTGTGGTAAGTTTGATGATCTATACTGGGTATAGAAAGGTTATGGTATAGAAAGCATTGATGTTGTTTAAGATTGATAGAATGATTAGTAACGGTGGAGTAAAAGATTTAAATTGAGGGAGAAAATTTTGATATTCTAAATCTCCTAGCTTTGCTAGATTTTCTAAATTTATTGACTTCGTGCTGATGTTGCACTTCTATTTTTTCTTGAAAAACATTGGATCAAATGATGGAACCAATAAAATTTTAAAATAGTTCTATTATTCACATGTCTATGCTAATTGCTTCAGCTAGACACAAATAATTTTAAATTTTAAAAATATATTTTATATATGCATCATTTGATATGGTGTAGAAATAATAATCGAGGAAGTTATCAATGCAGTTAAACCTAGTGTTGGATGTGATCGTATGATCGTCAGCCCACTATGGTATGATGTAGTATGATGACGTCATGTAATGACGAAATCCTCAACGTATCATTTCTACGGTACGGTATCAGGATATTATGAAAAGATTTACTTATTATTTTTGGGTTCCTTAAACTATATAAAAAAGGGGATTTATTTACTTTTAGTTCCCTTAAACGAATTTTTTTTTTGATTTGGCTAAGTACAGATATATATATATATATATATATATATATAATTCGATTGATGTCCGAATTATTGCTAGAAGTCTATGCTATTTGATTCAGCTAGACAAATATTGAAAGATGTTTAAGAAATTCGAGCGTTCTTGGTCAAACTATGCCAAGCCAAATTATTTTGGTGCGGATTCAGATGTTAAGAAGCTGAGGTGAACAACCCTATAAAAGGAGACATGTTATTAGAGACAATAGTTCTGAGTGTAACGTATATAGTCGTTACGATGTACTACGTTTGTGCACGACGTAGTGGTGCGATAGTCTGATCACCTAGAGCACCGATGTAGGATGTATAGTGTGAAGTACCGGGGGTGCAGCACTATTAAACCTAAAGACAAGTTCAAGGTCTTCTGACCCCTCAGCATGATTTGAAATCTTTTAAATTCTTGAGTTATTTATATCGCTTCCCAATTATTGAGCAATTGTGGAAGATTCTTATTATTATGAAGGTAAATGTGGCAAGAAGGATATTCCTTAGAAAGAAGTAGTTGTAGAAAGCATTTTATCCAGTGCATAAAGATTAACGTAAAATCTATTTTGAAAGATTAAAAAAAAAATTGAAAACGAAATACTTAGAAGAATGAGTGAATGTGATAATCTGAATACTTATAAGATAGTGAATTATGAAGTATATGAATTCTACGAGTAGAGTATATAGTAATGATCCTTAGAAAGGAAATGAACGAGTTAAAAAATATATAATATTTGATACATAATTGAGTTAATTGAAGGTTATGAAATAAATCTAAAAGTTGTTAAAAAAATAAATGGAGGAAGATATATATAAATATTGTTAAGTTAATGTGTTGAAGTTATTCAACAATAAAATTGTGAAAGAGATTTTGTGAAAACCGAGTTAGGGAGGTTTTGTTGATTTCGAGGACGGAATCGTTATAAGGAAGGAAGGATGTGACATCCCGAATTTTTAAGAATTTATAAATGAGAATTTAATAAATAAAATTCTTATTATCTGATGTTTTGAGTTTGAGTATGTGTATACGTGTCATATATTGTGAAATATGTGAATTGATGTGAAGAGAATTTTAAATATTAATTTTAATATTTATTAAATTAAAATAAATATTTTAATTGAATTATTTATTGAGTTAAATAAATAATTATGTGATTACTATGGAGTAATATAATTAAGTGTATTATATTAATTAAATAATTATTTAATATTTAATTTAATAAATATGTAATGATTTTATGTTATATTTCTAATTTAATTGAGATAATTAAATTAGATGTAGTGATGTGTTAATTGTTACATGAAGTTATAATTAGCGAGTAATTATAATGTGATAATTTTATGTGATTAAATGATGTTAAACTTTTAATTAATTAAATTAATGTTAAGATTTAATTAATTAAAGGATAACATTAAAAAGATGTGTTAAAGGATTTATTAAAAGAATAAAAAGAGTTTTTAAAATTATTTTCTCAAACAAGGCCCTTGCATTGTTTTAAATCCGTTTTGCCAAACGGGGCCTTAACTACTAAAAATCTATTTTTAGAATAACTTGTTTTGCCAAACAAGCCTTAGGGCTTTTTAAATTCCAAACTTTGTAACTCATGTATTAAGTATAATTAATATATTTATTATATGTGTTAATTAATTAGCAGTTATTTTATATTAGTATACGTATTATCAGTTATATGAGTTTACGCTAAGTTATTCTAAGCCTAAACTAAAAGAAGAAAAGAGAAAGGGAGAAACAAAGAAGAGAGTTCAGAGAAAGTTGAGAAGAGAAGAAATTTTCTAAGGAGTTGAGAAGATTTTTGAGAATCAAGGAGGAAGAAGAAGATTGGTAATCAAAGTTGTTAATCATCTATTCTAAGAATTTAAGGTAATAATTTAGCCCTATAAACTCTAGTTTATTATTTCTTGAGTTCTTCATAAAAATGGATTTTTATGATTTATTTGTTAAAGAATCTATAATATAGGTTCGTGAGTATGAATAATTTAGTCTATGTGGTTATAAGTGAGTTTTTAGTAATCAAATCCATGAAAACAAGTTTTACATGAAGAATTGTGTTCTTATGAGTTTTTATTATATTGGTTGATTTTAGAATAAAAATTGATGATGTAGTATGTATTAATATGCAAAATTAAAAAATGTTCATGATACTATCTTCAACAACGAAAATAATGCGTGTATTATGAATGAAATCGGTTGAGAATTGAAATTTTGGTGAATTATTTTGTTAAAAGTATAAGTTTTATGAAAATAGCAATTTACAATGAACTAACTTGAAAAATAGTTTCTTAAATATCAAAATGATTGTGATATGTTATGTAAATTGATCATAAATTATAATCATATATTAAAAAACGAACAAACCATGATTTGAATCATGTGATTTGGGTAAAAAAAACGAACTCACAGTGTTAATTTTCTTTAAGAACGCTTAAAAATGGTGTTTTCTTTATAATCATAAAATTAGGTATTTTGATTATGTGTTATGGTGTTATTATATGTTAAAATCATGTTAAAAGTGTAAGATTTTGTTTGTATAATGTTTCATGTACATTGTGTTAGTTAAAATCAGACTTTAGTGCGAAGAAATAAGCCAAATTAGCTTATTTCTCTACAAGTTCCCGAGCCAGGAAACCCAATAGCAGGGGGGCCCGCCCCAGCGGGGCTTTTGGCCTAGGAACTCCCGCCCCAACGGGGCTACAAGATGTCCGGAGTGGTTTAAATAGTGTAATGCAAAACTACTTTGACCTCCTAAAGTAAAACGGCCATAACTTTTTCATAAGAACTTCGATTGAGAAGAATTAAGATGATCTGGAACGAGCACGAGTCGACCTACAACTTTTTTTCTTAAACTTTTTCGATTTGAGGTCATTAGTAGGGGTCAAATTGGTCATCTTTGTGACTAATGAGTATTCGGAGGCAATCGGAGGACGTCAGACATGCACATACGCAAGTACAGTGCTGTCGACGATAATAGATGTTGTTTTAAGTTATAAAACATAAATGTTAGTAAATATAATAATGCTTAATATTAATAAATGATGTATTAGATAAGTTATATAAGCATACACAAGAGAGACGAATTGGGCGTGTGACGAATGAACGTCGAAATGCCGTGACAAGTTTTAATGTACGTAAAAAGTGTTGCAATTCAACTGAAATGAATACTATAAGATATGGAAGGGGGTTAATATAAAACCAATAAGGAGTCTTAGTAAGACTTAAACACTTGAATGAACTTCAAGTATGACTAATAAGAAATATAATGTGATATAAATTGAAAGTTAACACAATCTAATTGAACATTGTGTATTAATTAACAGGAAGGATTATGAGATATAGATTAAATTACATTACAACTACTATGCGTTGCTATGTGACTAATAGTTGATGTGCATGATTATATAATTGTGTAGGGCACGTGAAGTGTAGATAGCTGTAAGCTGTTAAATTATTATTGGTAAACAACGATCTAGGCAAGTCTTTCAGTTCCTATTTTCTACGTGAACTTGATGATGAACTATTTTAAATTGTATTGCAAAGAGCATGATATGTTAATTATGTTGCAAGCATGAAATGTTAAAGTCAATTTATGACTACATTGATTGATTAAAGAATGTTAATTGAGGAAGGAACTCAATCTTTATATTTGTTATGTGAATTAAAGTTTGTATGCCATGTTACTTTGATGATTATGAGACGTATGTTGAGCATGTTATTATGTGCTATGTGATGCATGAAAACTGTTAGGTCTTGCTGAGCTGTCAAGCTCACTCTTGCAAATAACCACTTTTGCAGGTCAAGGATGCAAGGTAATGATGAGTGCTAATTGAATGTTAAGATCAATAGCGATGCAAAAAATTAATTATTCTAGATGAGTAATGTGTTTGTTTTGGATGTATTATACTTGTTAAAGTTGTAAGGTTGAGCTATCCAATGTATGGTGGATATTGCTTGTGATGTAATACTTTGTATAGTAACTTAGAGGAAGCGATTCATGTAATATAATTGAATTAAATATTTGTAATGTAAAGGTTGCGATTCACGGCAATAAAGAAAGATTGTATAAAAGTTTTAAATATTCTGCATTTTTAGTTATTTTAATATCGAATAATGATGTAAAGATAGATTAAATTTGTATTGTTAACGATCGAAAATGAGAATTATATTGTAAAAATCTTGGGGTCGTTACATAAGGCACGTACTTCGAGGCAACCAGACCCATGGGGCCCAGCCTTAGGTGTACCTGCACCTAGCCGCAGTTACACCTGCAGCTGCCCTTGGGGCACTATATCAACAGCCAACAGCTCATAAACTCAAGAAGAAAAGTTAGAGAGAGAAAGGAGTTCTAGAGAGAAAGGCTCGGATCTTAAAATATTTCATCATATTTAAGTTGTTTAATCTCATATCTTGTATACTTTGAATGTCTTGAGTGCCGTAGAGTGATCTCGAGTCATAAGAAGCTTGTTCACGCGTCCCCCCAAGGTGAAAAACGTACATTTTAGCCACTTTCTTTGTAAATATTTTTCAATATACTAGATTTATGTTATATTTTACTTGATTCTAGCTAGATCTTGTTGTTTTATACATATATTGTGATGTAGGTGGTAGATCTATAGATCCCATCGGTTATTTATTGCATATTTAGTTGTAAATCATGTCCGAAAGCTAGATCTACCTAGATCTAAGCCGGTTAGATCTACCTAGATCTAAGCCGGATCTAGCCTTTTGAGTGGTTATTAAGCATGAAGCTTTAACTTGTATGCTAGATCGTCTTAGATCCACAGAAGATCTACGTGCTTTACTGCTTTTGGTTAGTCTCGATCACTCCGTAGAACCCTAGATCTCTATCTAGCGGTGAGGGGGTCCTAGTAGCTCATAATGGAGATTTCAACTGATGAAATCATCTATTATCGGGTCTAGGACGTTGTACATACATATTTAAGTATAATAATGTGAGCCTAGGAATCCCTGTGTCAAGATCTTATGATCGGATCTTGACTTGATTCCCATGATAGACGTTTCATTTTCAATCTAATGTTTAAATTATGCGAAATCATTGTATATGTAATGTTTGGATCTTGAAAATGAATTCGAGGGGTTAGTCCCAGGAATTGGATTCAAGATCCCGTGATAGTGAAAACTTTGATAGCGGGTGCTCGGATTTATCGAGATGGCTTTCAGCCCAATGATGATCCGACCCTTTTTAGCGCTTTCTAGCATTCATTTTCATCAAAAATGATTTCCAAATCAAAATAGCAAAGAGCTTTCATAATAATCACAAAGCGATTTGGGGATAGACATTTAGATAATAAATGTAAGTATCAAAGGACCTTGATTCCTATTTGACGAATGATTTGAAAACTTTATTTTCAAAACATCATTGATATATATTGTGTTCTAAAAATGAACTTTTATATAAGTCAAATCATTTGTGTATAGGGTTAAAGAGGTACAACATTACTTTCAAAATAATTTCATAGACTTAAGAATTAATAATGGAAGTATCAAAGGTCCTCGATTACTATTCGGGAGAAGGATTTGAAACATTGTGTTTTCCCAAAAAAGCATATGAAATGTATATTTTGTCTAAAAATAAATTTTTTGCTAAATCAAACCATTCGTACATAGGTGCAAAAGAGGAACATTACTACTTCCAAATAACTCACAATGAGGCTTAGAATAAACTTTTAAAATAATACACACACACATATACACACTTTATGTAAGAACCTAGATTTTTGAAAATTATTAAAATAAGAATTTATTA
This sequence comes from Panax stipuleanatus, assembly GCA_020205555.1. Lineage (NCBI taxonomy): Eukaryota > Viridiplantae > Streptophyta > Magnoliopsida > Apiales > Araliaceae > Panax > Panax stipuleanatus. The sequence goes on along the minus strand of CM035123.1, from coordinate 12,281,738 downwards.
AAATAAAATTGTTATTAAATGATATGTTGAGTGATATTATTGCACATGTGAGTAAGAACTATGCAATATGTGATGTTTATGTTAATAAATATATTAGAAGTATATATTTATTATTTGTAAATAAATTGTAGGAGCAATTTATTAAAGAAAATGAGATGAGTAAAATTAAAATAATTTATTATATTAAATTATTTTAATGTGATAATTGGTGGCATTAAATATACTTAATGTATAACCATAATTTTATTAAAGAAATTATATATTACATTATTGAGTGTAATGTATGTATGTTTTAATGTAGTGAACATATTATTATATTTATTATAGTTAAATTGTTGAAAACAATTTATAGAAGGTAAAAGAAAATAATTATTTTAAGTATACAAATATTATGGTATACTTTAAATAAAGGAATTAAAATAAATTCTATCATTGAATTATTTTAATAAAGAGAGAATATTATTTTAATTATATATGTAAATAAATTGATATAAATAATTTATAATGTGAGAGAATAAAATTATTATTTATTTTCTATATTTGATGTGGGTACTTGTGTGTTACATGAATTATTTGCAAGGTAATAGATATATATTATATATATGTATTTACTACGCGAGTGAAAAAAATTGTAGTGAACAATTAGCATAAAGAATTAAAGGAGATGATGTAAGTATATAATATTTATATATACTTTACTCAAGAGTATTAAAATAAATTCTTATATGAATTATTTTAATAAAGAAAGGATATTATATATTTTCTATAATATCTTAAGAAAGTAAATAAGTTCTTAAATGAATTTATGTTGATGAGGCAAGAATATTATAATAATATCTTAATTGATTGAGTAATTTTTTTTATATAGAAAATTAAAAGTAACACATTCATTTTTGCAAATATAAGGTGAAAATGTAATTAAAATATTTTATATTATGATTTTATTTATGGAATATATAATTTATATATTAATGATGATATATATTTTATATACTTCCAAGAGGGTGTAAATATTTTATGTGGGTGAGTTAGTAACTTAATAAGCTAGTTACTAATTATTGAGTAACTTAATTATTCAATAAAAGTGTTATTAGAATAATTGGGTGTTTTAATTAATTAAGACAAATGGGTTAATTATTAATTACTCTAGTTACTATTCAAAGATTAATTCCCAAGTCTAGCAATTTTTGTTCTAGCCGTGAATGGGAAGAGAAGAAAGGAGGTGTAAAGTCTACTCATTAGCTAAGCTTGGGCACTAAGTTGGGTGACCACAAAAATTAGGAAAAGTCTTCTCCTTCTTCCTCTCCCATATCCAAAGCCTCCCTCTCTCAAAAATTTCTTAAAATTTTGTAATTTCCAAAAATGGTTAAGTGTAGAAACCGTGAGTTCTTGGAGCTTTAGCCAAATTTGGAATCAAAGTTTAAGAAAATTGTGGTGTAACAAAGCTTGGAATAAGAGAAGATAAGTTGCATAAGGTATAAACTCCTATTCAAATTTGAATATTATTGAAGTTATATAATTTATGGAATTTTATTTCTAAACTTCAATTTTAGGAGTTTAATAGTTTATGGAGTAATTCTAAATGGAATTTTCTTGGTAGTAAATCAAGTTTTGATTTATATATATGAAATATGGAGTTTGGTTTTATTTTTGAGCAAAAGATCAAAGATTGGGTTTTGTTAGTAAGCTTTAATTTGTGTAAAGTCATTTTTTGTTGATTTTGTGCTTAATTTGTTAATGGAACGATGGGATTTAGTAACTTGGTGGCTAGATTGGTTGTGCGGTGATATAAGGATGAGAATTATGTAAACATCGCAAACAAGCAGATAAGAAATTGAGTCGAGGCGAGTTTTTGTTGTTAAAACGAAAAATTTGTAAGTTAGTGGACTGCTGCCCCTAAATAGAAAATTCGGGGTTACGTAGATTAATCAAAAAATTATGGGCTTTTGGTATGTGATAGTACACTTAATAAGCTTTCCATAGACTCCGAAACAGACTAATTTCGACTTCAGAGCAAAGAGTTATGACATTTCTAAGGAGGCATGTCGAATATGTCTAGAACTGGAAGACAAACTCGGGGCAGTCTCCTTGAATGAGTTTTCTGGAATTTTGTGCTTGGAATTTGAAGATGGTCTAGGAACGAATGTTGTAGCCCAGGAAGTTAGCTTCGCGTGGGCTCAAGAATCGCTCAAAATATTTTTAAAACGAAAACGTTATGACTGTTTTAGTGAGAGAGGGTAAAGCTGAAACGAAATTAAAAACTGTTATGAGAGAACATTTTTGGGGCCTGTTTTAGGCTGCCTATGAGGTTCGAAATTAGTGGGTTATATTTTTTTAAAAATACTTTGGTATGCCATGTATAACAAATCCAAAAATGGGATCAATCCGATTAACGAACAGCGCGTACGAAATTCGCAAAATAGAGGATTTGGTATGGGAGCGGCGGAGCGGCAACGCTGTTGGGCAGCAGTGTGTGCACGCGCTGGGCGCGGCGCCGTGCTGCGCTGCTGGGCAGCTGCCTGACATAGTTTTTAACGCACGATTTTGATGGATTCCGTGATCCATTTTCGCAGTTAGAAATTTTTCTAAAATACTACGCCATAAGGTCTATAACATGCCCAAATTTTTGTTGTTATATGACTTATGAGTTGAAAATTTAAAATGAGCGAACTGCATGTCAGAACTAAAATTTGGGCAACGCCGAGCGTCGGCGCGTCGAGCGACTTTGACGTTAGACGTTCCGAATCACGTTTCGACGAAATAATAAGTTATAATAAATCTAATAATGTCATACGGAGCAATATTTGACTATAAATGATATTTTATACCGAGAAATTTTCTTTCGGACATAATAAAACAATAAAAATATGTAATAAATATAAATTTACATATTTAAGCAGAATAAAATCCAAGGTTGCCTATAAAATTATTTTGTGGTGCAACGAAGAGCGAGAAACCTTTAAAAATTTGTATTAATCATAAAAATGATATCTTGAGGTCTCTAGAGTTCAGAATAGAGTTTTTGAGCCAAGAGTATATATATTTAATATATAAATATATATAGTGTAAATGTGAATATTCATAAAACGAGAAATGAAGCGAATGTGCTAGCGGGATAAAATATTTATAAATGAGGTAATGGTCCGAGTTGACTTATGAACAAGCGAAATGATATAAAATTATTTATATTAAAGAAATAATATAGTAAATTAAGTTTTACAATAAATATTATATATTAGCTGTTTAAATCCCGAATTAGAGTGTAAGAGCATAAAATGTTCCTAAAGTGAAATATAAATGGTTTAAGCTTTAAATGTAAAATGTTTACTTGTTAAAAATGTGAGGGACCTTTATTTGGCGTAAAAGGTTAAAAAGAATTAAGTTGTTAAATAAACTACTATTCTTTTTGAGTAAGAATAAATAGTATTAGTTTGTGTAAAATTAATAATTATTATTAGTGAATATACATGCACATTTTGTAACATATTCATTTATTTAATATGTGTGTGCTTGTAAATATAATTCTGTAGGAATTGTGGCGAAACTCTAAGTTAAATTTTTGCGGTAATCTCCAATCAAGGCAAGTTTTTCAGTTCTATTATGTTTGTGAATTATATGTGATTATATGGTGAGTTACATATCATGTTTATTGAATTGTTAAAGTCAAAATATGACTAAGTCAATTGGGTTATGGAACTCAATTTCTATATGTGATCTATGACAGCATGTGTTGTATGAGAATGTGAAATGTAAAAGACATGGATAAATGTAGTGCATGAATTATATTGCATAAATGATATGCCTAGTAGAAGAATTATTGATCCATGAATATATACACTGCAAAGAATTATTGATGCATATAAAATAGTATGCATAGTAAAGAAAGTATGTTGCATATAGAGTTGTGTGCTATGTGAAACATGATAGACTGTTAAATTTGCTGGGCCGTCGAGCTCAATCTTGCAAACACAAACTTTTTTGCAGGTTAATGATGTTAAGCAATATTACTTGCTATATAGATGATGAAGATAGATGGATGTACAAAATGGATACATTTCCTTACATTAGAAATGGTAGAAACCTATGATTAATAGTTTTGATTTATGTAATCAACAACTATGTATAGTTTAAAATATTCAATAAAGAGTATTTGTGTTAAATGTATTGCAATGAATATTTTATTTAAATAAAGTAATATAGTGACATTACTATATAAGAAAGAATTAATATTGAGTTTTATATATATATATATATATATTAATATAACTTTGATAAGTGAGATCATTAAGTAAATATGATTTCATTATAAAAGAGAACCGTAAAGGTTGAGATTCAGGGAACAAATGAATGGAATAAAAGAAAAAAAAAGTTTAGTCTGTATTTTTAGCATTAAATAATGTTTTAAAAGCTAGAACAAGATAGTATTAACACACAAGATCGGGAGGAAAAATAGTCCTGATTTTGGGGTCATTATACTTTATGCTTAGGAAATCAATAAGATCCAGTAACCGTGTTTTCACGGAAGTCGGGGGGTGCCTAACACCTTCCCCTCGCTTAAGCTAGCCCCCGAATTCTAAGAATCTCGGTTTAAGAACAATGCTTTGGAGTCACATATTGGACCATATTACAAAAATCTTCAAAATTCGGATGAGTTGGTACATCAATTTAAATCATACCAACTGGCGGCTCTGCCTTCATTCAGTCCAATCATAAAAAAAAATCAATAAAATCAAACTTCGTAAAATAAGTCGACTGATGTCGTTCTTTTCCTTAAAATCTCACCTTCCAACGAATCAATCGACACATCGAAAGATAAAGGGTAGAAAGAAGGAAAACAAGGAAAAATAATCAAAACAACAAAATAAACGCGAAAGACCACTTAGTTTTTTTCCCGGCGTCGACAAGTATAATACGAATTATTATACGAGAAAGATATGAGTATAATACGAATTTTTATACGTGTATAATACGAGAAAGATACGAGTATAATATGAATTATTTTACAAGTATAATATAAAGAATAATACAAGAATAATACAAATATACGTATAATACAAAAATTATACGGTAAGAATATGAAAGTCAAAGTCAACAATTGCCGCTAACTAATTAGTTGGATTAACCAAACTAAGTGAGGATGATTAGGTTAGGCTAACCTAACCCTAACTAATAATTTAACTTTTCCACCAATTAACCACACTAGTTGACATTTAACAATAGTTGGTTAGGTGTGGTTAGGTTAAGGAAACTTAAGAGTTAAGAAACGAATATGCCAAGAATATGCTAGGGTGAAAGGGTAATACGCCAAGATATTATATAGTAAATGACCAAAATGCCCCAAGTTTTGCAAATTTTATATATGCAAGCATTTTAATTCATTTCTCTACCATTTCAAAAACTAGGAGAAGAAACTTAAGAGAAATTAGGAGACGAAAAAAGAGAGCTCGGATTGGAGGAAGAAAAGAGAGAGAAAAGCTAGTAACTTTACAAGCTTTGTCAATAAGGAAGAAGAATAAAGAGGAGAGGTATTAAATCCTTAGTTTAATTTCATTTCCTTTAAGTATAATATGTCTGATCACATAACTTATAAGAAAATGGAAGTATAAGATGATAGATATGAGGATTAATATGGTTTAACCATAAAAATATGTAAGTAATAAGATCTTGAACTTAATTTCATCAATTTCTTTTAAAGCTTTTCATAATAGATAGGAATTGCTTTGTTGGTGGTTGGATGATTCGTATGAATCATATCAGTGATTCGGAGAAATAAGGAAGAATTAGTGGATTTAAAACACTAATATGCATGTGTAAAGTGAAATTGTAATTAAAATAACGATTTTAAACGAGGAACGAGGAAGAACGAGTTTTTGATGGACAAATTTAAAACCATCATTAGTATGTTGTTAATGAACAAATTGAAAACCATTGTAGTATGTTAGTTTAATATCCGAGTAGAAGGATATAGAAGTGTAAGAAATGTTCCAAGGGGAACGGATTAAAAATATGTTATAACAAAGTTATGACAAAAATTTGAGTAAAAGACGTTAAACGTTAAAATTCTAGTTCGGTACGATTTCTAGACGAATTTAGAAAGTAAGATAATGATCCCGAATAATTAGGGCTTCATAATAATGATGTAAAACGTGGAAAACGTGAGTCATGGATTCAAGAATGAACTTATACCGGGTTCGGATGAGTAAGTTATGAAGAAATGAAAATTTAACAAAAAGTTAAAAAACTGAGCAAGGAAGGACTTTTGAGTCAATTTTAAGGCTTTTTAGAAACTTTGAAGAGGGTGTTATAAGCTTTCCAACGCCTTAAGAACGGACTTATTCCGATGTCGGGTGAGAAAGTTACGACGTGTGAAAGTAGGTGAAGGAAATATTGCACAACAAATAGCAAATTTCTAGAATTTAAGCCTGGCGCCGCAGCGCCGGCCAAGATATGGAAGCTGGTGCCGCAGCGCTGTTCCATAGCTGAGTTTCTGCTCCCAAGCGCCGTAGAGCCAATATTTGCACTAAAGATGACGCCGCAGCGCCAGTGCAGGGCAATACACATTGATGAGTGTTTATCTACTCAAAGCTTGGGGAAAGTATATGGAGAGATTATGAACATAAAGTTCACTTAATGTAACACTTTAAGGAGTGATTAAAACCTTTCGTAAAGGTTGAACGTGAGTTTAAAAAGTAAACAATGTAAACGTAAAACACTTAAACCAATGAAGGCGGTTAATGTGCGCGTAAGATAAACGTACTTGCATAAGCACTTGAGTATTGTTTGGATATAGAACAGCGGAGTTGGAAGAAAGACGTGTAAACATCAAAACGTCGAGTTGAATAGTAATTAATTTGAAAGTGTTTCGAGTCAAATGAACCAAACATTATAAGATATGAAGTAGAGTTAATTTAAAACCATTGTGGAGGATGATTATAAGGATTGTGACATTTCCAAATGTCGTAATGCCGAAAGACTATTTTAAAGTTTGGTTGCGTGAAGTTAGGTTATAAAACGCAAACCATAAGAAACTAAAGTTAATTTGAACCAATATGTATGTCAGATATATAACTTATTGGTATGTGATCCTTATGTGATATATAGGGATTTCAAAGAGCAGTATAGCGTAAGTTGTAAGCAGCGATTAAGGCAAGTTTCCTAAAAAGTACATGATTTTATTATGTCCAAGTTTTCTATTCATTCATATTGTGAAATGAATGCTAGTTTCTTTAAACGTACTAAGATGTTGTAAATGAGAAAGTTTTGTCTATGGGCAATTGTGTTATATTTGTACAAGATGTTTATTATGTATGTGGCCATGTGCCAATTTTGTGCACTTATGTGCTTTTGAAAGATAAACTATTATGTGATTGAATTGTTCAAGTTGAAAGAGTTCGGTTTATTCATGAACTGTATTAAGAATGAGTCTATGCTAATTATTCTTGCTGTACAGAATGGAAAGATGTTAATTGAGTTAATGTGTATGTGTACAGTCATGCTTGTTAATTGTTAACTTGTAGTAATTGGGTTAAACAACTCTTGTGTATGGGATAAGGTTTAAGATGAAATAAGAATCGATCTAGCTAGCTATTAAGACAGTGTAGATGAGACGTAAACTAAGTCATTAGTTTTAGGTAGAGCGTCACTCAAATTACTATATTTATAACTATTGAGAACTCGTTGTGTGCTGTGTGTTTGTGTTTACGTATGTTGAAAAGGTGATTCTGTTCACATATGTATATGTGTAGGATGAGCTGAGTCTTAGAAGTGTGAAAAGAAGTGTTATTATGTAAAGATAAAGGTTATTGATGTTTTAAAATGATAGGAATCAGAAATTATTCATGTTATTCAAGCTGCTTCAAAACTCTTGTTCAATTATTGAAGTTTTTAAAGAAAGAATATTTGATTCTTGATTTTGTTGTTATTCAACTATTGTGACTTGTTGAGCAACTGAATGCTCACACTTGCTTAAAATAAAATAATTTAAGCGAAACTAGGAAGAACTGGAGGATCCAATGAAGATTAAGTAAAAGATCAAGTTATCGACTTGAGGAGTAATTTGTTTAAACTTTATATGTATTTGTTGTGGCGGATAAAAGTCACATGTGTATAAAGAAAATGAATAATGTAATTATCATTATTTGTATGTATTGAATGTAATAGGATCATGGATTTGAGGAAATATATTTTTATATTTTGAGGATTTAATTATGTGTTATGGATATATGGATGTATTTATTTGATGAGTAGCACTGTGATGCACTGAACTCGGGTTTAAAGATAGACCGAATTTTGTGGATGTCACATTAATAAACCCTAGTTAATAAACCATAAATCTTATTTAATAAACCTTTAACCTTAGTTAATATAAACCCTAAACCCCCTTGTTAAATAATTGAAACTCTAGTTAATAATGTCAAACCCTTATTCTGATTAGCATCCGCTACTATTAGTAGTGGATGGTATGAGTTTTTTTAACCATCCGCTACTAATAACAGCAGATGTCGATTTTCAGTTTCTAATCATGGTCATTCCTTCTTGTTTTCAATGGTATAGATGTTGTATATCATATAAGGATCCATAACAAATACATGTTATTGATTATTCCCCATATATATATATATATATATATATATATATATATATATTGCAAGATGAAAAAAAGATGAAGGGATAAAATATGTTCATTTGAAGGAGGGGGAGAAGTCAAAAAGGCCATGTGATGCCTTTCCTGTATGTAAGTGAAAGAATGTGAAAGGTGACCAACTTCTTGGCCATTGATTCGAAATGAAGTCTTAATCGTGAAATTACTTACTAATCATGAGAATTATTTACAAGTAATGACTTATATTATAATTAATCTAGGGGGGAAACATTAAAAGATAGTAAAGATGAAGGAGTTTGACCATATGGACCAAAAAGCTTGAGTGAGGAAAGGTAAAGGCAAAACTTTGCCTATAAATATCTAAACTCTCTTCTCATTCTAAACTTTATCAACACAAGAACACAAGGTAGAAAAGAGAGAAAAAAGGGAAGAAGGAACTCGACAACCAAGAGGGATGAGAGAGAGAGAGAGAGAGGGAAGATTAAGCAAGCTAAGCAACGAAAAGAACAACAATCAAGGGTAGCAAAAGCAAAACTAGGAAGGTATATGTAGCGGTTGCATTTTTCCTAGTAAATAAAATAGAAGTTTAATAAGATAAATTTTTATTTTATTTTAATGTGTTTATGATACTGCATATATTATTTATGTGCGGTATAAAATTAGTGTATGTGTAATATGCAACGTGATAAATATATTAAAATATATATTTGTTGCATGAATAATTTCTAGAAGCAAATTATAATGCATTGGATGTATTTTGGTGACTATTAAGGTAATTTATGGGAAATATATTATTTAATATAATAAAATTTATTTATTAAATAAAATATTTTTATTTAATAAATAGTTTTCATTTTGATGCAAAATGATTTATGGATATTTTATCCGGATTTTTAGAATGCATTAGGTGTATTTAAAATACATCTTTTGTAATGTGATACGTACGGAGGATAATATATTAATATAAAATATAGGTGTATGTATGTTGTAGGATGTATCCTATAGATAATTAGACTTAAGTATGAGGTGTGATAATATGTAATCTTCAAGTAATGATCAAGTTGGAGCTGACAGAATGAGAGCGTTGGGTTTGTACGTAACGTAAACATGTAATCAAATTACACAATAAGGGCGGAAGCGCGATAAATTTAGGTTTTAAAATTTTATACCTCACCATGATCATGCTTTGTGCTCAATTATCAATAACAGAAAAATAAGGATAAATCAGAATCATACCCTTGTGGAAACTAGCTTCCACAGGTACGAGTTCAACTCCTTGCTCTTCGTGATCTCCTTGAATCTCTTGTATTGGCTCATTCCTTTGATCAACGTTAGCCACCTAAGTGTTTGGCCTCTAGAGGTGATCCACCAAGGAAAAGAAATTGCTCAAGAAGATGGGTGGTTGGCTAAACCCTGTTTTTTATTCTCTATAGAAAAAGTACTCTCCAACTCTTAGAATTACGTATATTTCATATCTGATATAAGACTCCTCTTATATAGATATTGGTCAACCCTACTAATCTAATTAGAATTGGGTTTCATTTAATTAATTAATTAAATTTTTTTAATTAATTAGGCTTCCCAACATATTGGGATTAATTAATTAAACTCCTTTAATTAATTTGCCTCCTAATCTCATTAGGAATAAGTGAGAGTACTAATATTAAATTAATTCATAAACTCCTTTAGAATTAAAATAATAATAATTGTAATAATATTAATAAGACTCCTCTTATTAATTTATATTTAATATTTCCAAAATATTAAATAATAAACCTTAAGCTATTTAATTTAGTCTATCACCATACATTAAATTAATTTCAGTTAATGCATTATTACGATTATACCATTACCTTCTTAAATAATTATTCTTTCTTTTATGGTGTGACCCTTTAGGTTCTTCATATTAAACCGGTTGTGAATAAATCAATTAGAACAATTTTAGTCTTATTTAAATAAATAAATTAAACTAATAATTTATTTAAATAAATAACATTTATTCTACAATAGGGATAAGCCTCCCTAGCGATCAACGACTTTCCAGATAATATAGATTTCAACATTAATCATAAAAGAACCTGTGAGTTAATAGTTACCGTACAATTCAATCCTTCCACTATACAATGTCCCAATTAAATATAAGACATGGATTTACTGTCAAGTCTTATTTTATTTAATTATATGTATTTCGATTAGAAAATGCACAACTCCAAATAATGCAAATTAGAAACTCCATTCTAATTTCATTCTGCTTTGGCTAAGAACTACTGTGTTGTCATTTAACGAATCACATAGGGCATATCTCTTCTTTTACTAGAAGTGGTAGATTCTTTATTGATCATTTATTATCTCCATATATAACTCATTATACCCAAGCATACCTTTTGATATACCCTAAGGGTCTTAAGGAATAATAGATCTTGAAGGGGGGGGGGGGGGGGTTTAATAGATCCTTTTTAATTTTAAAACCTTTTCCATTTTATTTTGTATTGCTAAGTAATTAGCATATGACAAAATAAGAATAATTTCAAGCACATCGAAATAAGTTAAAGATCCCCTTCAAAGATATCTTGATAAGCATTATTCTAGACTTATTTTAGTTGTAAGTGGTTATTACAGTTATAGCAGTTATAGGTACATAAGGTAAATGACTGAAAGTAAATAATACAAGGGATTTTAACTGATTTAGAGACTCAAGCTCCTAATCCACTCTTCTGCTTCAACAAGCAGGGATTCCACTAAGGAAATGGGTAACTCTTGAATCACAAAGATTCCTTCAAAGTCAGCAGCCTTGGAACTTTAATTCACTAAGAACTCTTCAAGCCCAGCAGACTTGGAACTGTAGACTAAACCCAACAGACTTAGAATCTCTTGTACCCTCCGGTACTCAACAGACTTGACTTTTATTTAGTCTCTTGGACAAGGACCCCTTAGGCCCTGGATGCTTGTTATTGTTGTTGTTGGTGCTGAGTTGCTAAGATAACTTGAAGCTTGATCATCTCTTGGTACTTTGAAGCTTGGTGTGATTCTCTTGCATTCTGCATCGAGACTTGATCACATTTGAAGGACTGCTAAGATGTTAACTAAGCTCGATGACCTTGAGTACTTAGCAGTCTCTCATTCTTCCTTTGTGCAGTAGACCTTCATTGTTGATGCTTGATTTCATCTGACTTCAACATTGCACATTGTTCACTAGTTGGGATCTACTAAGTCTTTTCTCTTTTGGCAGACTCAGTCTGGTACTTAGCATCCTTTGAACTATGATTGACTTGTGTGCAGATTTGGTTCTGCATCTACTTCTCTTCAGCTTCAGTTGTTTATGGTGAATCGTTGAGTGGCCTTATAGATCTGCTTCATGGTCTGCCACTCTTCCTCTAGTCTTCTTGGCCTTCTCGACTCTCAGCTTAGATGCTAATCTGTTTGACGTTCTCATTTGTGTTGAGTGAAGCTTTCATCAGTTAAAGCTCTTCTTCAAATCTGATTCACTTCTACTTTGGTAGTCTCACCGCCACTGTGATATAATCTGTTAAGCTTTGTCAAACTCGTAGAGTCAACAATAACTTCATCTTTTAAGCTTCAGCTGTTATATACTCCTTCATAAGCTTCCCATTGTAATATAGCCATTGGAAGCTATTTAAATTTCCTCAAAGATCCTGAGTTATTTGGTGCAGACTGCTGACTTGACGTGATAATAGTTTTTTGACTTTTTTGACACAACAGTCTACTATTCCACCTACCACTTCAGAGATATCACTTTCACGTCTCAGGCTGGTAGTAACCTTTATTTTTCCTTTCTAATTCCTCGATTAGAACCACAAGAGTTGTCATTCTGCATCGATACTCTCAATCAACAACGTTCAAATGTCAGTCTTTATATTGAGATGTTGCCAAGGCTTCAATAAATCAGATGACCGAACTCCACGATTCTGATGCAGATGACCATGATCTTGATCATAGTTTGTCTGATGAATGTTGCTCGTTGACTGGTTGAGACAACACTACGATTCTGAGAGTGTTCTTTGGATTGACAATGTAGAACCTCTCCTTCTTCACTCGTGCAGTACTTCAATGCTTCTACTTGCCTTGACTTACATCAGAAACTTACAACATGTCTGAACGCTTTGGCCCTTCTGGTTTACAAGACTCTTCTGATTAGTCATGCTCAGCTCTCTCTATATTCAGCCCTGTGATCTCCCATTCACTCTTCATGGTGAGGCTAGACTATAGTTAATCCTTTTTGTCTGTTCTTTATAGGTTGACCAGTATCTCTGTATAAACTGCATCAGTTCCTGTTGCTCATCTGGCAAGCACCATGATCATGGTCACACCCAAGATCGTTGTTTTCTTTTAGCTTGACAGACACTGCACTTGTTGACTTCCTTTAGTCAGTCACTTCATCTATAGTCTTCTTACGATTGCTTGAGGAAGACTTCTCCTGAATGGCTTCACTTCTCAATCAGTATGCTGATGGAGTTGGTGCTTTGATCTTCTGTTTACTTTGCAAGCCATTTGGTGATTGTTCTCTGGCTTTCTTAAGGTTGATAGACTCTTTAATACTCTTTCCAGAGGCTTCGATCTTTGGATACTTCGGGAGTGCTCATTTGATGAGAATCGTATAGTTTCTACAATTCTTCCTTGGCGTGTTGAGCAATTGACTGACTTTTTTTGAGTCTTTGATCTTCAAACTATGATTTAGCTTTGGTTCTACAGACACTAAGACTCCGAGAGCAGATCATATGACAGACTACGATGTCTTCCTTAACACTTATTGTCCCTTGACTGATCTGCTTAACTACGATTTTTGCCTCTATTATGATCTGTAGGCTCCACGACTTCAAGTGAGGCCTACTATTCTTGACTTGGCTTGGCAAGCGCTCGATATATGCTTTGACATGCTTTCTCCATGATTCTGAACATGACTTCCTCAATATATTACGACTTCGAGAAAGTCATTCTCGATACACCACGATCCTGCCTTGTCTCTCCTGACAGACTATGACCTTCGAGAGTGACTTTCCTTACAGACTACTATTCTACCTTGATAGACTCCAATTCTTCCTTGTCTCTCCTGGCAGACTGCGAAGGCTGGTGTAGTGGTCGACGATCAGACAAACCTATCTATTATAATATATAGGATCAACCTAACAAGTTTGATCTTCTATTCATAGTCCTTGTACATCATAATCTTTTGAAAGACTTTACAAGGCTGTTTGTTCATTTAGGATCAACCTAACATATTTGATCATTTTAGTCTAAGTCCTTGTACATATGTATATCATCTATTAAGGACTTTACAGCTTTCATCAATGTTGACATATTTGCATATTCGTTCATTAAGATCATAATTAAATCTTATATTAATAGGAATAACATTCTCATGCATATTCCTAACAATCTCCCCCTATTTGATTATGACTAAAACATTAATTGCATATGTATGAGATGAATGAATCTTAATATACAGTGAGCAACTGTATTACTAAAACAGATAATCATGAATGTCATTGATGAAAAATTTAACTTGCACATGTTATGACACTCTACATCCTGGATCCAGTACATACCCATTATAGTTTGAAATGTACCTTTTCTTCTTTAATGTCTGCTCCTTGTATGTCTCCAAGATGCTTTCTGTTCAGCTACTCTTCTTTCTTTTCTTCTTCATTCTGCTCCCCCTTAGATGCATGCTCCATTTCTTCATCTTCATCATGCACTGGAATGTACATTTTCTTCTTCAATGTCTGCTCCTTGTATGTCTCCAAGATGCTTTCTGTTCAGCTACTCTTCTTTCTGTTCTTCTTCATTCTGTTCCCCCTCAGGTGCATGCCCCATTTCTTCATCTTCATCATGCACTGGCTCCCTCTCAGTCTTTGTCTCTATAGGGTCATCTTCTTTCAGCTCCCCCTCAGATGATGATTCTGCTGCTGCTGCTGCTTTTTTCTTTTTCTTCTTCTTGCTGCTTTTGCTTTTGCTCTTGCTCCTCTCCTCAGACATCATTCTCTTCTTTGAGTGCCTCATTGAATGCCTTTTTTTCTCCCCCTTTTTGTCATTAATCACTTAAGAGATCTGCTGGACATTTGACATATGCTGCTCCACCAGGTGAGATTAGTTTCCAGCCTCAATCATGAGTTCCTTTTGGCTGAGCTCCAGCTGTAGGGAGAGAGACTGATTCAGAGAGTCTATCTTGTCAGAGAGAGTCTGTATATGTTTTGCAATTTCCTTCTGAGTTTGCAGGGTTACTTCCTTCTGATCACTTATAGACTCTAGATATATTTCGTCTCTCTGTTGAAGCTTGAGAGATATATCTGATATTGTGGCCTGAAGTCTGCTATGAAGCTCACTATCTTCTCTTCCCGATAGGATCTTAGCTTCTGCAGCAATGATAGAGAACTTCTCAACTAATTCTTCAGAGTTCTTCAGTAACTTTTGATCTTGAAGAGTTTGAGCATTTTATTGACCAGTCTCCTACTGAACAGCTGGCTGGACTCCACAATTATCACTCTTGGACAGGCTTTCAAAAGTAGTAAGAATGTTATAGAGGTTTTAATACCAGTCACTGTTAGAGGATGAAGGGATATCAGATGGCATTATTGAGGGAGGATTGAACTTCTCAGGCTGAGTTTGATCACCTCCAATGGTAGAGTGCAGAGGCTCCACGATTGAAGACTTTGAGATAATTCTCCTACCATTTAAGTCTTCTCAATGATCATAAGGAATGTAGATGTTGCTTTCTTACCTTCTGAACTCTTTGAACTTTTTAAATGATTCTGATTTGTATTTCATTAAATACACATATCCAAATCTTGAGAGATCATCAGTGAAAGTAATGAAATAAGAATACCCACCCTGTACATTCTTTGTCATAGGTCCACAAACGTCTGTGTGAACCAACGCTAACAACTTTGTAACTTTTTCTCCTTTTTCACTAAAAAGAGATTTAGTCATTTTACCCATGAGACAAGATTCACAAGTTGGATATGATTCATAATCGGATAGCTCTAAGAGCCATCCTTATACAACTTGGATAATTTTGTTTCATTAATATGACCGAGTCTACAGTGCCACATATAGGTATAATTAATATTATCTCTTTTTCTGTTCTTAGTTTGTTCTATTTGAAGTATATTTTCATGCAAGTCAAGTATATAAAGTCTATTTTACAAATTACCAACACCATATAAAACATTGCTTTTATAAATAGAACAACTGTTGTTCTTTATTATAATGTTAAATCCATCCATATCTAATACGAAAATAGAAATAATGTTTCTAATGATATTCGGAACAAAATAATAATTATTTAAATAAATGGACTTGCCCGTAGGCTGTGCTAAACAATAAGTGCCTACAGCTAATGCAGCAACTTTTGTTCCATTTCCCACTCGTAGGACATCCTCATCCTTGTTCAGCTTTCTACTTCTGACCAGTCCCTTCACATTATTACATATGTGAGAGCCACAACCGGTATCCAATACCCAAGTAGAATTTTAACTTTCTGAAAAATTAATTTCAATCATGAACAAACCTTGATTGGAAGTCGAAGCTTCTCTAAGCTTCTTCTCTGCCAGAAACTTCTTGCAGTTCCTCTTCTAATGACCCGGCTCGTTGCAATGGAAGCACATTTCTTAGCTAGCTGGATCAGGTTTTTTTTGTTCCTTTATGTTCACCTTACCCTTGGTCATCCGAGATTGAAAGAGCTCCTTAGATATCTCATATCTAGCAGTCCTACTTTGTTCACCATATAACTCCTTGAGGTGAAGTAACATAGTAGGAGCATCCATGTTTTCATACTGACGCTGAAGCTCGTTATTCATGGATGCGAGCATGATGCATTGAGTCACAGATGCGTCATTTTGCCACTTTACAATGGTGGCAATTTCTTCTTCAGATGCTGATTCTGGAACAGTTCCAGAGACAGGTGAATTTAGAACATAAGAAATCTTTTCATCAGTGAGAACTATTCTCAGATTCCTTAACCAGTCTGTATAATTTGGTCCGGTTAGTTTATTAGCATCAAGTATGCTACGCAGTGAAATTAGTGATTTTGACATTTTTTAAATTTATGTATATGAAAAGACAACATTTTAGCAAACATTCATTTAATTAATTTTGCATAATAAAATAAATTTAGGCCTTTATTTTAAATTAGTATCTCTCACTATTTTCATCAAACTATATTACCCTAACTTATATAGTTCGGCAACATCTAATTAAAGATTTGCTAGTGAGATTAAGGATCTCATTTCAAATGTATATAGCCTTGTGGATAGCACAATAAACGATATATAAATAAATAGGTAGACAACTCTTGTCAATTACATTAACATCTAACTCCTTTTATTTTGCCTCTTAAATCATAATGGTCAAGTGTGTGCACATCCGCACTAAAATGATTTAAGTTAAGTCCAACCTAACACTTCCATAAATTCAAAAAAGAAAAATGTTCGTCCTTATGGATAGCACAACAAGACTATATTGTTCAATTTTCTTGATAAGCATCAAATGTGATTAATTAATATCTTAAATACGCAATACTCGCCTTGTGGATAGCACAACAAGCTCATATTAAATATTTAATACTCTATTAATTTATCATGCTAGAAGGCGACGTTCGATATTTCAAATATCATTGAACGCTTCAGACTTAATATTATTTCTTTAAGGAGTTTGTTATTATTTGTCTCATCTTGTTTAGTGCGCATGCACACACACACACACACACACACATATATATATATATATATATATAAAATACGCGTCATTTTATTAAACATGCGAAGCATATTTGCATAAAATATAATATATATAATTCTAATCATGCACATATAGAATACTATATTTTACCCGGATTGATTATGGACTTTTATTTTAGTTTGGTTCACTAGAGCCACCAAGTGAACCAAAAGGTCAAACCTAGGAGTGTAAAAATTAAATTTAAATATAACTATTATATTTAAATCTCAGGCTCCATAAAAATGGGTCTTCATGCGCTCCTTGCTCCTTGGTCTCCAATTTCTTCAAGATAATTCTAACTATTTCTATTATATTAAACTATTTAGTTTAAATAGAAACCTTGATCAGCAGTCAAGGGGAAGTACATAGGAGGGAGACAGAATTTACATCGAGAAAAAAATCAGAGAAGAAAAGGTACGCATACCCCATTTAATAAAACTCATTCATTCAAGCATTCAACTAAAATAAAATCCAATCACATTGGTAAATAGTCCCATAATCAATTCCTATTTATTATCATATATATCACCATATATATAAATAAATAAATATTCATCTCATGAATTAAAACCATTCCATATATATATGAGTATCATTTAATGGGCAATTTTAATTTGCATGAAATCCAATTTCAAGATTAAAATAAACTCTTTATTTTAATTATAAAATTATTAAGAATATTAAATATATATATATATATATATATATATATTATATAATAAATTAATGTAATCATGGGTTACCTTTCTTTTAAAACTTCTTGCATGTTTAAAAAAACTTGCAGAAACCTTTTTGTTTTGAATTGAATAACTTTTTATTTAAAACAATTAATATCTTTTTCTAAGGCAACGTGAGTCAGCTTTTAAAAAACAAATTCGGCAGGTTCCCTTTTAAAAAAAAATGGCAGTCACCATTTTGTGATCAATTCGCGGACACAGTAAACCACGAAGAATTTTTTTTTTGTTTTCGTTATTTTTTTTTCTTTCTCCCATAAAAAATTAATTTTATACAACTAATTATGCCCAATAAATTATTCTAAATATATACCCATATGTATATGAAATCAAAACAATTAATAATTGTATAAAGGTTTGGCTCTGATGCCACTGTTGGGTTTGTATGAAATCATGACGCAATCAAATTACAAAAATTAGCGAAAGCATGGTATATCAGAGTTTAAAAAATTTCTACAAAACCATTACCCGGATCATCCTTTATGCAAATTTTTAATTTAAAACGATAAATAAGAAGTTATGGAATCATACCCTTATAGAACGAAGCTTCCACAGGTACGAGTTCAACTCCTTGTTTTTCGTGATCTCCTTGAATTTTCGGGTTAGATTCCTTCTTTTGATCAACGTTAGCCACCCAAGTGTTTGGCCTTTAAAGGTGATCCACCAAGGAAGAGAAATTATCAAGAAGGAGGGTGATTGGCTAAACCTAGTTTTCTATCCTCTATAGAAAAGGAGTACTCTCCAACAATTGGAATTTCATCAACTGATATCTATTATAAAACTCCTCTTATATAGATATTGGTGGTCAACCCTTCTAATCCTATTAGATATGGAATTTCATTTAATTAATTAAACTCTTTTAATTAATTTAGGCTTTCCACCATATTGAGAATAATTAATTAAATTTATTTAATTAATTTGCCTCCTAATCTTATTAGGAATAAATGAGAGTACTAATATTAAATTAATTACTAAACTTCTTTAGAAATTAAAATAATAATAATTGTAATAATATTAATAAGTCTCCTCTTATTAATTTAAATTTAATATTTCTAAAATATTAAATATTAAACATTAAGTTTTTAATTTATTCTATCACCATAGATTAAATTAATTGTACTTAATGCATTATTACGATTATGTCATTACCTTCTTAAATAATTATTCTTCCTTTTATGGTATGACCCTTTAGGTTCTCCATATTAAATCGGTTGTGAATAAATCAATTAGAACAATTCTAATCTTATTTAAATAAATAAATTAAACTAATAATCTATTTAAATAAATAATATTTATTCTACAATAGGGATAAGCTTCCCTAGCGATCAACGACTTTCCAGATAATATAGATTTCAACATTAATCATAAAAGAACCTGTGAATAAATAGTTACCGTACAATTCAATCCTTCCACCATACAATGTCCTAATTACATATAAGACATGAATTTACTGTCAAATCTTATTTTATTCAATTATATGTATTTCGATTATAAAATGCACAACTCCAAATAATGCAAATTAGAAACTCCTTTCTAATTTCATTCCACCTTGGCCAAGGATTCCTAGGTTGTTATTTAACGAATCACGTAGAACATATCTCCTTTTTTACTAGAGGTGGTAGATTCTTTATTGATCATTCATTATCTCTATATGTAACTCATTATACCCAAGCATACCCTTTTATATACCCTAAAGGGCTTTAAAAATAAGTCAAAGTATAATTCATTACATACAAGATACTATGATGATCTCAAGTCCAAGTATCACTTGTACTACTATCACATTAGGAATTCCTATTAACACGCGAGTAAAACTCCATTAGGTATTCCATAGCGAGTCACGTTCAGTGAACTTATTCTCCAATAAGCACTTACATACTTGCTTTAGTGTCTCCACACAAATGATCATGAGATCAGTCATCCTCATCCAATGAGCAAGCAACATATGTACCAATCTATCCGGATTTACTAATCCCCTTTTTTGTAATGCCACGATTGGGAACTATTTTAGTTTTAAAGCTTTCTAAGAATTTAGATCTCATTAGCATGATCATCATCATGATTCTAAAAGCATTGCTTAAAACTATGGGTTATTTGTATTTTATAAAAACAGCACCATGTAGATAATTAAATGCCTTTAATAAATGAATATTTTATTTAATAAATAAATAAGATTGTCTCTAAAGTATATGCTTTATCATCACACATGATTGGCTTGTATGCATATTACTTTCACTTCTTAGTGCCGAGTTGAATACCAGTGACAACACGCAAGTCTTCCATTTGAGGGGTATGAGTTTTTGAGTATATGGGTTTTGCTTTTGAGAGTAATGCAGAAGGTTTCTGAGAGCGATTTGAGAATGGTTAATAGCTTAAGAGTTTTAGGCCTTTTGGAGAGTGTTTAGGGTTTCGATTTGAGAGAGAGAAGATATAACAAAAACTTGCAGCTTTTTGATGAACTCTTGGAAGCATAACTGACACTAATTTGAATGTTCCTTTATGTAACTGTTCCCTCCATGTTTTAGTGGGACAGTTGTAAGAGTCTGATGGGTCACAATCTGTAACTTCCTCTAACATGTAAGTTATCATATTTGACTTTCCTTCAGTTGACTATTGACTTCTTCAGTTCATGGAGTGGCCTCATGACTTAGTTTAGTACTCCAAGATTTCTTCGACTGATCTACAAACTCTGTGTCTTCTTTGATGATCGTAGTCTGTAGCCATGCTTTAATAGACAACTTCTTCATTAGTTCTTCAAGAGAGTGACAAGACTCATTTTCAGCTTGTATTCTTCTGAGGAGTTACTGCTTGCTTCAGCAGAGATTCTTGTGAGGCACTTAATAACTGCACTTCTTATGGGTTAAGGTTGCTCAGGAAGGGCCAACCTCTTAGTCCAAAACTAAGGGTCAGGTTTGTCCCTGAGACAGTTATCAGACGAAGAGCTTCATAGACATGGTGGCAGCAATGTCATCACATTGGGTTTCTCTGCTGGGGAGTTCACTTACCAACTCAGGATATTCTTTGATGTTGGTATTTGTATAGGCTGCAATCGTGGTGTCAGCATGCTCTTACACTATGATTAGGTGATTGATCGTAGGTACTCCACGATTGAAGTGGATGATTGATGTGTTTATTAGTAGCACGCTATGGGACATTACTACTAGGGATGGATATAAATTTGGTTCATTAGTCACAGAGTTTTGGGACTCTGTAACTGAGATGTTTCTGTTTTGGGTTAGCTCTTGTTTTTATGAACTTGACAGAAGTGAACTTGATATTCGTGGAGTTGTCAACAGACATGCACAATGGTTGACCTATCCTCTGAATTTATCTCAGATCTTGTGACGCCCCCAAATTCCAGGACCGCCACTTGGTCTCTCGAATTCGGTTCATCACGTGCTCATGGTAATACATCACAATAATAATAACTAAATAACACACATCACAGCGAAAAATCTATTCTAGAATAATTTACAATGATTTATTATAATTATTCCCCCAAGTCTCGCAACCTACAGTACTTAATAGATTACATAATAATATCAATTAACGACTTATTACATAACCTAACTTAAGCTTAAACATAATCAAAACCAGTCTTACTACATCATCTTAATACAATAATAAAATATTTAAAAACATAAAAGAGACAAGCTAGTTGGTAGCCTTGCCCTTGCCCTTGCCCTTATCAACGCCCGAAGGTTTGCCCTGCTCTGCCTTAACTGAAATGTTTTAGGGAAAGCAAGAATGAGAAAAAATTGCCAAGCAAGTAATATACAATAAGGATAAGTGATATAATCCTTATTTCTCAAAAGGGTATAACAAAGTTTGATAGTTCAAGGATAACAAGAATATCAACAATTTTCAATAATAGTCGCTAAGGACAGAATAATATCAATGTTATTCAATAACAAATCAATTCAAGATTTCAAGATAACTGAATACTGAGCAGTCGCTAAGGACTATGAACTTCTACTAGAATTAATAGTAATAAACTGAAAATCCAACAAAAATAGGTACAACAGGTGATCAGCCTAAAGCACCATCGTTATGCATAACAATCAATCATACTCAAGTGTGCACGTCGGTTCTCCGACAATTATATATTCCCTTCAAAGACGGTTGTTCTTCTCAGTCAAATACAAGATCCCGCACCAATCAATTAGTTTGGGTCGCTTTTCAATAATATAAGTCTAGCCTAATAAAATGGCATAGACACTTTCACAATATTCAAGAATAATACTAAGTTCAACATGAATAATAGCTTTAATGAAATAAGAGTTCAAGTATGCTAATTAATTCAAACGATTAAGTAGGAAACTAGTTCGCAATATACAAAGATAGAATACTTGTATCCAAAGAGATAAGGTTTAGATACTCGCTTACGATATCCGTTGAATAAAATAATGCAAGGGTTTAGGATACTTGCACAATCATAGATTTCCTTGCATAAAGTAAATGTGTCGGTTAGGATACTTGCCTTATGTGTAGTTTACTCACGTAAAGCTAGCCAACACTTTCGAATCCTATTTATAATGTATTACATGTATAGGATTTTCATTAGTTAACATACTCTGTATATAAGCTTGTTACTCAATTTAAATATACAGATGGTTCTAACTTAGTTTTATAACTTTATACGTACGTCATTGCGTACTTGTATGCTCGTAGCACGAAATCAGTTTATGCAATCAAGTAATATAGTTATATCATGTATGGCAATATAACACTATATTGATTATGCCTTTCTTATTCATGGAGTTTCGTTTATAAAATAAATATCATCATGCTTTACTACCAACACTTGTAAACACATACTAATAGAGATCTGACCAAGTTTAACAGCTTAGGCAACATTCATATGTTAACTAACACAACCAGAAACAAGCAGACTGCACCAATAAGAAAATAGACTGGCACAGCTGCTCCCTGGTTAGGCCTAGAGACGGCGCAGCTGCGCTGTCCCCTGGCCAGACCAGGGTTGAGCTTTTGCTTAGCTGCTCCTATCCATCTCGTAAGTATTTATCAACATACAGAATATACACATATTTAAGAGTATTGCATGCTTGCATAGTCCTTCTAAGTTCAATCTTTCATAATATAGTTCAAGATTAACATCTTAAATACTTTAAGGCCTTACAACGCCATGAATTCACATAAGCTATCATGCTTGTCACTGTATCATAGAACATCAATATGATACATACATACCAAAGTTCACTTTAAGGACTATAAGTTAAATTTCAAACTTCAAGTCTTTTCATCAATAATGTATACCAACATAGCTATGAACATGCATGTCATCTCAAGTAACATATATATATTTATATGGGTGAAACCAGTTTTCATGCTTGTCTAGATCATACTAATATGTCTCGAAAGTCAGAATACTAACATGCGTCATATATGTTTAATGTTCGTTCATGAAACTTTAGTTTATTTTCACAATTATATGTCGTTTTATATACTTTACATGCAAATATATCAATATATGTTCATACTAGGTCTAGGTATATCACTATACATGTTTAACCAGACACCAAGCTTGTTTAAACCTATACCAGCAAGCCATGACTCAACAGATTGCAGCAGGATGCAGAAAACTACAGCAGGGTGCCGGCGCAGCTGCGCCGCATCCCAGGCTAAAACCTGCGCAGCTGCGCCACTACTGGTTCGCACCAGACAGCAGGCAGCCACGGTAGTCTCTAGCCCAACTCACGAAATGACTTCACGAAAATAGTTTTTAAGCAACTATAATCCAGTTCAAACATGTATATAAGCCATATAGCAACTAAGAAACATATCCCAATCCAAATTGGGATGAATTACAACAAGAATCAAGAATTTGATTTTTTTTGACAGAGTTTGAAAATGAATACAGGGAATGGAATTATACCTCTGCTATCCGTATAAGGAACTTGCTGCTATTCAATTCTTATAACTCTAGACTTATATTATATATGCTCTCAATCAATGCTCACTTATCAGTAAAATCCCAGCAAAAGAAATGAAGAAGGAGGAGAGCTTATTTATAGAGAATTCATTATTCAGTCCATAGCTTTGCTCATCATTTTGAACTAACGGAAGAGAGGATTGCATGGGTGGTTATGGGAGAGTTGGTATTTAGTAGTTGAAGAACACTGTTGTGCCCATTCCCCATATCATGATTTGCTAGAATGCTGAGGATTGATTTATGCAAGTAATAGGCTTAGGCTTTGATGGGTGTTCACGTGTACAAGGGTTGTGCCTAACAATATGGGACAAAGCACACTAAGCTCAGCATTTGCAAATGAACTACATGTTACACACATATCATATACTTATATTATGTGTACTTTAAGTCATCATGAAATGTACCAATATTAATTCAATGAATAGGTAACATGGCAATGTAGTAAATGTAATTTGCACACATATAATCCATGTACATTTTTATCATACTGGTATAATTTTCTCATGCATTCTCACATTACATTATTTCCTTCATTAAATTCTACAATCAACAAGTGATTTCAATATATTCATGATATATCATTTTAATATACACTTCATATACATTTGTCACATACACATTTCATGTAACTTTTACAACTTAATAAACTTTACTATATAGTTTATACATATATGCATGGTCACACTTAAGTGTCTCTCTACACTATATAATATAGTTGTATTTCATATACTTTATATATTCAAGTATTGCACATTTGTACATATCAATTAATATAATCTTATTATATTAATAACTCACTTATTTGTCAAATAAATAAATTATTTATCTCATTGATTAATTAACGATAGTATTAATTAATCCATTCCTCATTGATTATTAATTTCCATAATAATTGATTAACGCTTATATGATTAAATATCACATTAAATGAATATAAATTTTATTATATTATAGACACGTTGCTCATTATTATTATTATATTTCTTGCAATAATAATAATCACATATTATTAATCAATCACAGTTAATATATCACAACAATTAATTAATATTCTATGATAACAATTAATTAATATTCTACAATTAATATAGATTAATTGTTTGCTTAATATAATCATTCTTATATTACGTCATTGTGCCACACAAGGCTATCAACGAGTTTATCACAAACTCCACCAATTTCTCAATTATTATAATTATTCAATTTTATATAATTGAATTAATTCATCTCATAACACAAAATCATTTATATTTATATAAATTCTCATTTTCATTAATATATTTATTTAATAATATATGGAAATTCTCGGGTATTACATCTTCCCCCCTTATAAAAATTCCGTCCCGGAATTGCTACAAGGTTACACGAATAGATGGGGATAGTCCTTCATCATCCTATCTTCTAACTCCCACATTGCCTCCTCGACATCGTGGTTACGCCAAAGTACTTTTACAGATGAAATAATTTTATTTCTCAAGGTTTGCTCTTTCCTATCTAATATCTGGACAGGAATTTCTTCATACGCTAAGTTCTTCTCCACTTGAATGGGCTCGTAAGAAATCACGTGCTTGTAGTCGGCCTTGTACGGTCGCAACACGAAAATGTGAAACACGTTGTGGATGTGCTCCAGTTCGGGTGGTAACGCAACTTTGTATGCCACTTCGTCCACTCGCTTCAGTATCTCGAACGGTCCTATAAATCTTGGACTCAATTTTCCTTTCTTGCCAAAACGGATTTTTCCCTTCCAAGGAGATACCTTCAAGAATACGAAACTGCCGACTTTGAAGTCTCGGTCCTGTCGATGCAAATCTGCGTATTTCTTCTGGCGATCTTGAGCTTCTACTAATCTGGCTCTTATCATTGTCACCACGTCTGTGGTTTGTTGTACTAACTCTGGTCCGAGTATTCGTCGCTCCCCGACTTCGTCCCAACATAATGGCGTTCTGCACTTTCTTCCATAAAGAGCTTCGTACGGTGGCATGCCGATACTTGCATGGTAACTATTATTATATGCGAATTCTAATAAGGGTAGGTGGTCGTCCCAATTTCCCTTAAAATCCATCACGCAAGTCCTTAGCATGTCCTCCAGCGTTTGTATTGTTCTTTCACTCTGTCCGTCTGTCTGAGGATGGTAAGCAGTACTCAACCTCAACTGCGTTCCTATTCTTTCTTTCAAACTCTTCCAAAAATTAGACGTGAAGCGCGGATCTCGATCAGAGACAATTGACACCGGCACTCCATGTCGTGAGACAATTTCTTTTACGTATAAGCTCGCTAACTGATTCAAACTGTAGCGGATCTTGATTGGTAGAAAATGTGCAGTCTTGGTTAGTCGATCCACGATAACCCAAATAGCATCATAACCTTTCTGCGTAACTGGAAGTCCTACCACGAAGTCCATCGTCCCATTTCCACTCTGGTATTTCTAACGGTTGTAGTAAACCACTTGGCCGTTGATGCTCTGCTTTAATGCGTTGGCAAGTCAAACATCTACTGGCACACTCTGCGACTTCCCGTTTTAAATGGGGCCACCAAAAATGTTGCTTCAAATCTCGGTACATCTTAGTGCCTCCCGGATGAACGGAATACGTCGTATTGTGTGCCTCGTGCAAAATCTCTTCCCTCAACTCGGTTACCGCTGGTACCCACACTCTTCCTTCAAATCTCAAAATACCGTCTTTATCCATTCGAAATTTTTCTTCCTCATTTTCCGTGATCCTCTTTCGAATTTTCTCACACTCTTCATCCTTTTCCTGGGCTTCCTTTACTCTATCCAACAATGTCGGATGAGCTCCCACTACAAACAACTTCTCTCCAGGCTTCTTTGGTTCTTTCACTTCTATTTCCAATTTCTCCATCTCTCTTATCAATTCTTCCTGAGTCGTCAAATTAAACAACTTTTCCCTTCCTTTTCTGCTCAGAGCGTCGGCAACCACGTTTGCCTTTCCCAGGTGATAAAGAATATCGCAGTCATAATCCTTGATCAATTCTAACCACCTCCTCTGACGTATATTCAACTCATTCTGTGTGAAGATATATTTCAGACTCTTGTGGTCCGTGTATATCTCGCATTTTTCTCCGTACAAATAATGCCTCCATATCTTTAACGCAAAATCTACTGCCGCTAACTCTAAGTAGTGAGTAGGGTATCGTTTTTCGTAATCCTTAAGTTGTCGTGACGCATACGCAATGACCTTGCCGTGTTGCATGAGCACACAACCAAGTCCCTTGTGCGATGCATCACTATACACCACAAAATTTCCCGCATAATCTGGTAATGATAACACAGGTGCTTCGCTCAGTCTCCATTTTAGTTCTTGAAAACTTTCCTCGCATTTTTCGGTCCATACAAATTTCACCGTCTTTCTAGTCAAATTGGTCAGCGGGGTTGCTATCTTAGAAAAATCTTGGATGAATATTCGATAGTATCTGGCTAACCCTAAAAAGCTTCTCACCTCCGTCGGTGTTCTCGGTTGTTCCTAATTACTTACTGCTTCAACCTTCGCAGGGTCTACAGAGATTCCATTCTTATCCACCACGTGGCCTAAGAATTGAACCTTCTCCATCCAAAATTCGTACTTTGAAAATTTTGCATACATCTTTTCCTTCCTTAGTTCCTCCAAAACAATATTCAGATGTTCGGCGTGTTCTTCCTCTGTCTTCGTGTAGATCAAAATGTCAGTCGATAAAAACCACTCCAAATTCATCCAAGTATGGCTTGAAAACTCGGTTCATCAAGTCCATAAATGCTGCCGGAGCATTAGTCAATCCAAATGACATTACCAAAAACTCGTAGTGTCCATAATGGGTTCGAAACGCAGTCTTTGGTATGTCCTCATCCCATACCTTCAGTTGATGATATCCTGTTCGTAGGTCGATCTTCGAGAAACACTTTGCTCCCTTCAGTTGATCAAACAAGTCGTCTATCCTCGGTAGCGGATATCGGTTCTTGATCGTTACTATGTTTAATTCTCGATAATTGATACAGTGTCTCATCGATCCGTCCTTCTTCTTAACGAATAGCACTGGTGCTCCCCAAGGAGAAACACTCGATCAAATGTAACCCTTATCCAACAACTCTTACAATTGTATCATCAATTCCTTCATTTCTACTGGTGCCATACGATATGGAGCTTTCAAAATCGGTGCCGTTCCCGGTGCTAAGTCTATTACGAATTCGATTTCTCTATCTGGCGGAAGACCAGGCAGATCGTCCAGAAACACATCTTGAAATTCATTAACTATGGATATATCCTTAATTTCTACTCCTTTCTTCCGAGTATCAACAATGTAAGCTAAATAACCTACACATCCTTTCCTTAACAATTTCCTGGCCTGCATCATCGTAACGCAACACGATTGCTTAAGCGATGAGCTACCATAAAACACTACCTTAGACTTACTCAGAGTCTGAAGGTTCACATATTTATTTTGACAGTCAATTATTGCAGCATGGTTATACAACCAATCCATTCCCAGTATTACGTCAAATTCTCCCAATCTAATAGGAATCAAGTCTACGCTCATTCATGTTCTCTAATGTTTGCGCGACAATCTCGATAAACGTATTCTATAGGGATTATTTCCTTATTCACAACTTCTATGTTCAAAGGATTTTCTAACCGTTCTCGGGGTGTACTAAGTTTACTAGCAAATTCTTCAGATATAAAAGAACAGGTGGCACCCGAATCAAATAATACATAAGCATTTATATCATTGATTGGGAATATACCTGACACCACGTCCTTCGCAGCCACGGCGTCTTGGACGATCATGTTAAAGGTTTTGGCGGTTGAGCGGTTGGATTGTGTCGGTCCGCCGATCATCAGCTTGTTGCCTCCTTGCTGATTGCTACTCCCGCCACTTCCCTTCTTTGGGCAGTCCTTAATCCGGTGCTCCGTCGAGCCACACGCAAAGCATCCTTGTATCTTCTTTGGTTTCGGATAGTTTGGCGAGATGTGCCCTTCCTGTCCGCAGTTGTAGCAAGTGCCACGTCCCTTCCAGCACTCGCCCTGGTGATTCTTCCCACACTTTGGGCATCCTTTAGCCCTCTTCCTGAAACCTCCACGAAAATTCCCTAATTGATTATTGTTGTTTTTGTTGTTGTTGTTGTTGTTATTTTCCCATTTTCTTTTTCCCAAATTGCTTCCTCCGCTACTACTTCCTCCAGTACGGTTCTCTCCTCCTAGCATTCTTTCCTTTCTTCTCATTGTTATACAGACTTAAGGCCTCACAGCCACCTTCCGCAATGATTACCTTTTCCAGTAATGTTGCAAAGGAATCAATTTGAAGGACTGATACCTTATTGAACAGCCACGGCTTCAACCCTTGTTCGAAGTGTCTAGCCTTTCTCTCTTCATCACCAACTTGGTGCTCTGCAAATCGCGCTAGTTCGTTAAACCTAGCCGGGTATTGCGCCACCGTCATCTCACCTTGTTTTAACTCTAGGAATTTCACCTCCATCCTATTCTTCATGCTTTTCGGGAAGTAATTTTCAAAAAACAGCGTTTTAAACTTATCCCAAGCTATTATCCCTTCTCCAGCTTTTTGTTGATTAGCCTCCCACCAGTAGTTCGCTTCTCCCCTCATCATGTACGTGGAAAACACCGTCTTCTGAAATTCGCCTACGCTAGCTATAGTGAAAGCTTTTTCGATCTCTTTGATCCAGGTTTGTGCGACGATTGGGTCAGTAGTTCCCTCGAACTTCGGGGATCCTACACTCTTAAAATCTTTAAAGGTTGTTACTGGCACAGTTTGAGGGTTTGGGCGAACGGGTTCATTGTTCCTTCCCCTTAAGGCCTCTCCTAACAAGTCTACCAGTTTCTGGATCGGGTCAACTTGTTCCCTCTCATTGTTAACAGATTCTTCGAGTGCAGTCAATCTACGTCTGGGCGGCATTATCTGCATCACAATTTTTTTCATTTTATTATTATTCAAGTATATTACTTAAGTATTTCTTTTAATACTAAAAGAATAAATTTATAACACATTTCAGAAATAAACTCCATTTATATTCATATGCCAAATCGTTTCATTACATGATTTTCCTAGCATACTGCTATAAATGTTATCACATATATCCCCTAATATCACAAAATACGGGGAATATACCAACCTACTACCATACCACCCCTCTAACAAAAGCTAACACGGGGTTCACATCATTATCCCACATCTTACACAAAAGATCGGGATTACAACATAGAATGTACAACACATAAAGATAAATGCTACTAACTATTATTAGACTGACTAAGAGAATCTCATCCCATCATCCCGCGCTCCACTGCGCTTTTGTACTCCAACTGTGCTATATACGCAACCAGCTCTCGGCTCAAGGTATGTAGAGTCTGTCCCTGTTCTGCCTGGTAGTGGTACACACCATCAATCACCCACTCAAAAGCTGAACGGAACACATACCCCATCTTGTTCATCTTTCTCTTCTTGCACCTGACCTCGTCCTCTAGGTCGTCAGCTCTCTCATTGGTAGCCCCCCACTTCTCCTCGAAGTGTATCCTATCCATCACCTCTAATTCCAACTGAGTGCGGAGTGCTTCTTTCTCAGTCTTCTCACTCAATTTTCTCTGTTCTACTTCTTCCAGTTTTCCTGCCAGATCTACATTTCTCGCCACCGACTTGTGGAATAAGGTTCCCATCTGGATCCCTGCCTCCCTGCGGTAAGCGATCTCCACCTCTAACTCCTGCATGGCCAGCTTCCTCTGATGGTCTTTGTCCCTCAGCTTCTGGAACTCAGACTCTCTCTAATGGGCCTCGGCCTCCAGCTCCTGAACCCTGCAGTCTAACTCTAGGATCCGCTCCTCATACTCTCCTAGCATCTACTCCTCTACAGTAGCCTCATCAGAGTCCTCTACTGGCTCATCCTCCATCGGCTCGTCCTCCATCGGCTCGTCCTCTGGATCAGACTCTATCTCAAACTCGTCCTCGTCGTCAGACTCGAACGGTGCAACAGCCTGCACTGGTGTAGCCTCTAGAGGTGCCTCGTATACTACATGTATATCCCTAGGCTCCTCCTCTGTCACTCTACTAGGTACACTTGTGTTTGTCATCCTACAATCATAAACACAAGACAAATAAACAGCAACTCCATTAGAATGTTAAATAAAACATAAGTTCATTCTATAGAATGAAGTTACATTTCATAACACGCTAAGTCTTGCTCTAGGGAAAACTCTATGTGAGTTTTTATTTCCTTTCCAACTTCTAAGTTCGCCAAAGTTATAGTCTAAGGACACTCATTCCTAAGGTTTATAACTACAGCTTTGATACCAACCTGTGACGCCCCCAAATTCCAGGACCGCCACTTGGTCTCTCGAATTCGGTTCATCACGTGCTCATGGTAATACATCACAATAATAATAACTAAATAACACACATCACAGCGAAAAATCTATTCTAGAATAATTTACAATGATTTATTATAATTATTCCCCCAAGTCTCGCAACCTACAGTACTTAATAGATTACATAATAATATCAATTAACGACTTATTACATAACCTAACTTAAGCTTAAACATAATCAAAACCAGTCTTACTACGTCATCTTAATACAACAATAAAATATTTAAAAACATAAAAGAGACAAGCTAGTTGGTAGCCTTGCCCTTGCCCTTATCAACGCCCGAAGGTTCGCCCTGCTTTGCCTTAACTGAAATGTTTTAGGGAAAGCAAGAATGAGCACAAATTGCCCAACAAGTAATATACAGTAAGGGTAAGTGATATAATCCTTATTTCTCGAAAGGGTATAACAAAGTTTGCTAGTTCAAGGATAACAAGAATATCAACAGTTTTCAATAATAGTCGCTAAGGACAGAATAATATCAATGTGATTCAATAACAAATCAATTCAAGATTTCAAGATAACTGAATACTGAGCAGTCGCTAAGGACTATGAACTTCTACTAGAATTAACAGTAATAAACTGAAAATCCAACAAAAATAGGTACAATAGGTGATCAGCCTAAAGCACCATCGTTATGCATAACAATCAATCATACTCAAGTGTGCACGTCGGTTCTCCGACAATTATATATTCCCTTCAAAGAAGGTTGTTCTTCTCAGTCAAATACAAGATCCCGCACCAATCAATTAGTTTGGGTCGCTTTTCAATATTATAAGTCTAGCTGAATCAAATGGCATAGACACTTTCACAATATTCAAGAACAATACTAAGTTCAACATGAATACTAGCTTTAATGAAATAAGAGTTCAAGTATGCTAATTCAATTCAAACAATTAAGTAGGAAACTAGTTCGCAATATACAAAGATAGAATACTTGTATCCAAAGAGATAAGGTTTAGATACTCGCTTACGATATCCGTTGAATAAAATAATGCAAGGGTTTAGGATACTTGCACAATCATAGATTTCCTTGCATAAAGTAAATGCGTCGGTTAGGATACTTGCCTTATGCGTAGTTTACTCACGTAAAGCTAGCCAACACTTTCGAATCCTATTTATAATGTATTACATGTATAGGATTTTCATTAGTTAACATACTCGGTACATAAGCTTGTTACTCAATTTAAATATACACACATGGTTCTAACTTAGTTTTATAACTTTATACGTACGTCATTGCGTACTTGTATGCTCGTAGCATGAAATCAGTTTATGCAATCAAGTAATATAGTTATATCATGTATGGCAATATAACACTATATTGATTATGCCTTTCTTATTTATAGAGTTTCGTTTATGAAATAAATATCATCATGCTTTACTACCAACACTTGTAAACACTATACTAATAGAGATCTGACCAAGTTTAACAGCTTAGGCAACATTCATATGTTAACTAACACAACCAGAAACAAGCAGACTGCACCAATAAGAAAATAGACTGGCACAGCTGCTCCCTGTTTAGGCCTAGAGACGGCGCAGCTGCGCTGTCCCCTGGCCAGACCAGGGTTGAGCTTTTGCTTAGCTGTTCCTATCCATCTCGTAAGTATTTATCAACATACAGAATATACACATATTTAAGTGTATTGCATGCTTGCATAGTCCTTCTAAGTTCAATCTTTCATAATATAGTTCAAGATTAACATCTTAAATACTTTAAGGCCTTACAACGCCATGAATTCACATAAGCTATCATGCTTGTCACTTAAACATAGAAGGTGGTCATATATTTCGTTGATAAGCATGCTCACATGTTTCAATATCATATATGCATAACTAGTATCGTTATTGGTTTTGAAAACATGCTTAAACTCATACGTGGTTACCTTGCATTGTATCTAACAAGTGTGTGTATATGTATGACATCTTAGTGAGGTTAAAAGCACCCTCATGCATGTTCAAAATATTAGAACACTATGACTTCGATTCATGCAACTTTAGTTTTCCAGAACTTTCAAGTTTAACCTTTGAAATCGTTTTAAAAGTAAATCATGTATATTAGTGTAATCTCAACATGTTAGGCTATCACTTCATGCATAACTAAGCCATATAATCATGCTTAAGAGGCCAGAACATCAATATGATACATACATACCAAAGTTCACTTTAAGGACTATAAGTTAAATTTCAAACTTCAAGTCTTTTCATCAATAATGTATACCAACATAGCTATGAACATGCATGTCATCTCAAGTAACATATATATATGGGTGAAACCAGTTTTCATGCTTGTCTAGATCATACTAATATGTCTCAAAAGTCAGAATACTAGCATGCGTCATATATGTTTAACGTCCGTTCATGAAACTTTAGTTTATTTTCACAATTATATGTCGTTTCAAATACTTTACATGCAAACATAGCAATATATGTTCATACTAGGTCTAGGTATATCACTATACATGTTTAACCAGACACCAAGCTTGTTTAAACCTATACCAGCAAGCCATGACTCAACAAATTGCAGCAGGATGAAGAAAACTACAGCAGGGTGCCGGCGCAGCTGCGCCGCATCCCAGGCTAAAACCTGCGCAGCTGCGCCACTACTGGTTCGCACCAGACAGCAGGCAGCCACGGTAGTCTCTAGCCCAACTCACGAAATGACTTCACGAAAATAGTTTTTAAGCAACTATAATCCAGTTCAAACATGTATATAAGCCATATAGCAACTAAGAAACATATCCCAATCCAAATTGGGATGAATTACAACAAGAATCAAGAATTTGATTTTTTTTATAGAGTTTGAAAATGAAGACAGGGAATGGAATTATACCTCTGCTATCCGTATAAGGAACTTGCTGCTATTCAATTCTTACAACTCTAGACTGATATTATATATGCTCTCAATCAATGCTCACTTATCAGTAAAATCCCAGCAAAAGAAATGAAGAAGGAGGAGAGCTTATTTATAGAGAATTCATTATTCAGTCCATAGCTTAGCTCATCATTTTGAACTAACGGAAGAGAGGATTGCATGGTGGTTATGGGAGAGTTGGTATTTAGTAGTTGAAGAACACTATTGTGCCCATTCCCCATATCATGATTTGCTAGAATGCTGAGGATTGATTTATGCAAGTAATAGGCTTAGGCTTTGATGGGTGTTCACGTGTACAAGGGTTGTGCCTAACAATATGGGACAAAGCACACTAAGCTCAGCATTTGCAAATGAACTACATGTTACACACATATCATATACTTATATTATGTGTACTTTAAGTCATCATGAAATGTACCAATATTAATTCAATGAATAGAAAACATGGCAATGTAGTAAATGTAATTTGCACACATATAATCCATGTACATTTTTATCATACTGGTATAATTTTCTGAGGCATTCTAATATTACATTATTTCCTTCATTAAATTCTACAATCAACAAGTGATTTCAATATATTCATGATATATCATTTTAATATACACTTCACATACATTTGTCACATACACATTTCATGTAACTTTTACAACTTAATAAACTTTACTATATAGTTTATACATACATGCATGGTCACACTTAAGTGTCTCTCTACACTATATAATATAGTTGTATTCCATATACTTTATATATTCAAGTATTGCACATTTGCACATATCAATTAATATAATCTTATTATATTAATAACTCACTTATTTGTCAAATAAATAAATTATTTATCTCATTGATTAATTAACGATAGTATTAATTAATCCATTCCTCATTGATTATTAATTTCCATAATAATTGATTAACGCTTATATGATTAAATATCACATTAAATGAATATAAATTTTATTATATTATAAACACGTTGCTCATTATTATTATTATATTTCTTGCAATAATAATAATCACATATTATTAATCAATCACAGTTAATATATCACAATAATTAATTAATATTCTATGATAACAATTAATTAATATTCTACAATTAATATAGATTAATTGTTTGCTTAATATAATCATTCTTATATTATGTCATTGTGCCACACAATGCTATCAACGAGTTTATCACAAACTCCACCAATTTCTCAATTATTATAATTATTCAATTTTATATAATTGAATTAATTCATCTCATAAC
The DNA here is from genome assembly GCA_020205555.1 of Panax stipuleanatus. Taxonomy (NCBI): domain Eukaryota; kingdom Viridiplantae; phylum Streptophyta; class Magnoliopsida; order Apiales; family Araliaceae; genus Panax; species Panax stipuleanatus. Next base: position 12,246,230 of record CM035123.1, on the reverse strand, counting down.
ACAAAATCATTTATATTCATATAAATTCTCATTTCCATTAATATATTTATTTAATAATATATGGAAATTCTCGGGTATTACAGATCTTCTGGCAAGATTCCCACTTCTTCATTTTACTCCTTGAGCTTCACCATCTCCATATCTTCAGATGTTCTTCCTTTTTCATTAAGTATCTATTGTCAATGATTGGAAGAACCGAAGGATTTGCTCCATTGTGCTCCTTTGACACCATCAGTGCTGCTCCTCTTAGAAGATCACTGCCGCCCTATAGTTGATACTATCTTCCTAGAGAGGGATGGACTATTCTTCTTTACATGCATAAGTAAGGTAGCCTTTCATATCTCCTTCTGGCTGGAATCATCATGGTTGAATAAACCTCATTGGATCATAGAGAGATATCTTCAGGACTGATCACTCCACGATTGTTGATAAAACTACGAACGTAGTTTTTCTCATTTAGGCATAAGCATCTTCAATAATTGTGGAGCTAGACTTTGTGAGGCATACTTCATAACCATTGGTTAATGACCCCTAGATATACACTTCCTTGATGATCCTCTTGGGATGATGTTGTCCCCGATTAGGTATGACAAATACGTGCAAGTATACGCAGTCAACAAGTAATAAAGAGTAAGTACAGATATCGTTCCCACGGAGAATTAATTGATAAAAGACACCAAACTACTAGCACATAATCATTCCAATCTTATTTAAACGAGCGGTAAAGAGTTTAAATATTAAACTAGACAAGTAATTAAACTTAAACTAATTAACCCTAGAGTAAAATCTGATAATGAAGACATGAGATCCCAATTTCCCCTAATGATTCATCTAAGTCAACATACTTCCAGTTAGGTCAAATTAATCGTCATAGTTTGTTAGCCGAGAACACGAAAGTGAGATAAGGCCATCTTTCGATGCACCTAATCCATATCACATACAATCCACAGATGATAGAACGCACATGAACACCCACATTATCTAAACCCCTATATGTCTATGTGATTTACAAATAATTATGGTTTATGTCCAAGTTCTCAATTGACTACGAGCGGCGCTTCGGTATATGTCTATCCTAAGCACAAATCATACATTCAACGCAATGTAAACATACAATCGCCCGCCACTACGATTAGATCTAAACCCACATTTAATCTTTCAAGTTAATATAGGTTATCACAATAATTGGTCGCAAATCAATTAAGCAATTAAAGCACAAATCGTAATAAACAATTACATAACAATCAATAAAACCAACATGGAAGCATATCAATATAAACTACTCAAAAGGTTCCATTGAAATCTCAAAATAGAGCTTAAGATATCATAATAAATCACATCTATCATCCACAAGTTGAGTACACATCATGAGATTACAAAAAAGAAAGCAAAGAGAATCTAACATAGAAAATGCAAATCTGAGTCCTCAAGCTCCAATATTGAATCTTCAATGCTATCCACTTGTTTCAATCTTCTTCTCCAAACAAAACTCTAGAAACTAACAAATTAAACCTAACCCTAATCTACTCCTAACCTAATCTAGACAAGGAAATGAAAGGAAAAGGAAAGGAAATGAATGAACAAAATTAGGGCTAAGCTCCAAAGGGGAGGGATATCTGTTATGTGCCAAAAACGAGCCCCTTGTAGTATCCAAGCCAAGCCCCGCTCTTTTAAATGAAAAGTCAACATTTTGGTCAGCTGGGGATAGGACCGGCAGCGCACCATTAAGCCTTGAGGAAGGCGCGGCCGCGCGGCTCTGAAATCCTGAATTCTGCTGCTTGCTTCTGCTGTTGCTGCACTTGGCTGCCATTTTCTAAATGCCAATCATCTTAATCCTTATTTATTGCATCTAGCATCATGCCCTCATTCCATAGCTTAGCTTCTTGCCCCCTTTTTGCACTTTTGTATCCTTTTTAGCCGCTTGTGCACCTGGAGAGTTCCAATACGAGAAAACTACAAAACAAAATCAAAACACATGAAAAGCACAATATTACTCAAGTTTAAGCAACAAAGCAAGTTAGAAAATATCTGAATAAGTGGTCATAAAAACCACTTATCAAATACCCCCAAACTTAAACGTTGCTTGCCCTCAAGTAACACAAGTAAAACAAAACACAGATGCAATGCAAGTAATTATAATGTATGCAACTTACACTATCATGAATGCGAATCCAAGAATCAGTCAGAAATGATTGTCAGATGAAATGCCTCAGAAAAATCACAAGATAATCAAACAGAATAGCTTCCCAAGACAAGATCATAAGGCATATCCTTGCAAATCGAAACCTGTCAGCACTGATGTAGTGTTTGTGCGCCTAGCAACCATTAAACGTGCTTTCGAACAAAAATATCACATACTATGCTTCTTAGGGGAAAACAAGTTTCAAATCAAGAAAAGCAGTAAATCAGATAAGTTCTAACCAAGACCATGCATTACTTAAGCTAAGGGTTCATAGGGGATTTATTATGCCTTTTATTAACTCACGAGGGCGTTATCGCTCTTTTCTCGTGTACACACTCGACTGTGTAATGCCTAGTCCTCTTAGGCTTTTCAATGATATCCGTGTAGCGAGCTTTTCGACCAACGACTCCCAGACCGCGAGGCCTTAGGGCGCTGGGTGTAGAGACACCCCTAGGGCTTACTTGTTCGAATATCGAAGGCCACAGAACTCGACGTAGTCAAAGTGTTTATTCTATTTTTTTCTTTTTCTTTTCTTGTATTTTTCTGTTTTTCTATTCTTTTTCTTTACTTTTCATAGGAGAGTGCGTCTTACGCTCCATCTCTCCAATTAGAATTCATACCCCCTGTTTCCCCCAAACTTAAGCTTTTAACAGTTTTAGTTATTATTATTTGATTACTAAAACTCTTTCATTAAAACGCAGATTTCCCACCAGAAGACAAGTATGTAAAAATTTAAACTAAGCATGTCATAGTGGTCACTCAAACGTGCTAACCGGTTACACAGTATCTGACAGAAAAGGATTTACATATATGATCTTATAATCAAGCCTAAGTATCAAATCTGTTCAAAAATCAAGTAATTCTAGTTTCCTCATGGGCCAAATAAATAACAAACCAACTTCAACCTGGATTCATGCAATATGTCCTAACACAATTGACTAAAACAAAAACAAAAATTTTGACAAATTTTGACAAATTTTAACACAATACATCCTACATGCACTAAATAAACTAAATAAAATGCAATATGATATGAATTAAACTACATGCAAAATAAACCCTAATACCCCCAAACTTAAAGTGTTCAATGTCCTCATTGAAGGTAAAAGGTAAAAAAAAACCTCCCCTATGTGTCCTTGCCATCGTCCTCCTCCTCAGTCTGCTCTGGAGGTGTGTTTGGAGGAGGGTACTGGTTGCCTGTGCCAAAAGTCGGGAACTCAGCATGCACGCCCAACATCCCAAATGCCCGAGATAGAGCTTGGGAGAACTCAGATGTATAGGTCTGGAAGTCTGTGTATGTAGTGTCCATCCATCTCCTCAACTACCTGATCTCCCTCTGTTGATTAGTGAACTCAGCGGGAGTCGGCTCTGCTGCCTGCTGAGCCTGCACTAGATCTCCTTCTGCTTCTTCTTCTTCCTCATCCTCATCAGAATCTCCAGCAATGAATCCCAGTCCTCTAGGGTGAGACTCCACACCCTCCCAAATAGAGTACTGTTGGATTGCTGTGTGATCTATATCGCACATCGGGCGCTGCAGCTCTTCATTGTCCCAAACCATACCAGTAGCTAGACATAGTCGTGTAATAACAGAGGGGTGCGGGATCCCTCCTGAGGTGCTCCCCCTCATGAACTTCAGCATGGATTGATTGAGAATATGGCCTATATCACTCCTTTTGTTCTTGATGATGCCATACAGTAGGGTAGCTCTCTTAGTGGTGACCTCCGCATGATGGCTAGAAGGGAGAATGCTCGCGCAGATAAAGCTATACCAAGCCTTAGCATACTGACTCAAGGCAGTCTGCGGGAAGCCAATTTTTCTGTCAGTGCCTGAGTATGTAGTCCACTTAGTGCCTGGCTTGCACATTTCCTTGATCAATCTTTCCAGGTCAGTCTCTATGCGCTGGGACTCTGCCCAATTTGACGGGCCAGAAGGAATAGTGTCCTTTTTGAATATCTCGTTGATCGCCTCCTTTGTGTAAGGCACTTGCTTCCCCCGCACGAACGATATCCCATTCTGTGTCTCATGTGCGTTTGCATAAAATTCTTTAACCAGGGGAATCAGAGCTGACAGTGGTGTGGCCACAACTAATGCCCATCCATGCTCTATTATCTACCTCTTCATATGCCCATCATTATTTCCCGGTTTCAGTCCCCTTTCCTTCACACAGGTCTTCTTATCCAGAATATTCACAAAGTAGCGCTGAGCCGCCAAGTTAACAAACCTAAAGGCATCCAAGGCCTCATGAGAACTACCCTCGCCATGCTCACTGCTCAGAGGAGGAGAATGAGGGGATGGAGTTCTGATTGGCTTAGGCATGATGGCAGGTGGTGAGAATTCTGAAATCTTAAATAAGCAACTGTACTAAATGCTATCCCAAAGCTGATCAAACAATAGGAAATGCACTCTAATCGCCTTTTATGCTCTGCACAATCTTAGTGAACACAAACCCCCAAACTTTAAGCAATCTTAAATGGCAACCTGAAATCTCTCTGAATTTAATCAACAATTGGTGCTCTCTACAATTTCAATTAACCAACCCACCTCTGTCTGATTCTTTTATCAAAAAGTTGGAGTACAAACAATTCAAACCCCAAAATCTGCCCTGCACAATTGCCAACCCTCACTTCTTTGAACCACTAGTGAGATGTACGAATCCAAAGCTCTCTCTATCCTTTGTTTGAACAAGTGATGAGTCCTCCCTAATTGCCTTGGATGAAGAAGTTGGGTAAGTGACCGGTTGTGAGGAAGAAGGAGAAGTGAGGCTAGGTGTCGGTAGGAGTGGAACAGAATGGAGAGAGCAGTGAGATGAAGGATTCGGCTGGAGTAGGGAGGATGGGTTTGGGTTTGAGAAGAGCTCAGATGCCGAGTGAGGGAGAGAGTTATAGGAGTCTGTTGAGAATGCAGGCTGTCAAAATGTTAGATCAATTTGGGAAATGAGATAAGGAGTGGGCCGGGCATATTTTAAAAACGGGAATAGGAGGTCGGCGCAGCTGCGCATGGGGAAGGCTCAAACGTGGCAGCAGCTTGCGGAATCCAGAAGTTTTGCCTGAAGATTGGTGCGGCCGCTCTGGTCATTAGGCATGTGCTGGCACGGGAGCGCCAAGGCTCAGAAATTTTTCTTTAACTTTGCTGAAGCTTCTCATTAGCAGTTGACCATGGGCTTGCTACACTTGAATATAACTTGAAAAAGGCACATAAACTTTATTAAATCACTAACATACCCAAATTTTTTTATGACTTTTCACAACTAAGAGAGTTATCATACAGGGAGAATTATATGCTTGTTAAGTCCTAAAAAATTCTATATGTGCGCTTATGCAATATGCTCATACTTCAAAAATATGTTCAATAAACTCTTAAGTCCCAAAAATAGATGCACAACTGCCTAAGTACAAAAATGAAGGCACTGCGCTCCCAACTCCAAGATTCTTTAAAATATTTCAACTAAAAATTAAACTACTTAGAATTAAACAGGGGAGGGGAAATGAAGATAAATAAGTAGAATTAAACATAAGGGAGAAAGAGAGATTTGATGGGGTGCCCCCCCCCCCCCATCGAGAGCTTGGTTTATAATCCGTTAGCTGGACTGTTTCCTTGACACTGCTATCCGATTCCCCTACGATATTTGAGAAACCCTCCATCCATTAGAATTATCGTGTGAGTTTGGAGGTTCCCCCTCGCGAGAGGCTTCAGATTTATGTTACCTAGCATATGATGTGAATATGAATTCCCCATTTGGAAGTTCGGGGAGCTAGGCACTTCTTCCGTTGTGTTTGTAAAGCGATCGGGCACTGAGGCATAGACCACACAACGGCATCTTCTTCAATTCTCTCTTATTCAGACCACCATGGTTTCTAGAATGTGGACTCTCTCATATCATCAAGATCCATATATGTGATGTGACTACCAAGGGGACACGGGTGTGCAAACTTCACTGGCTTTTCTAACTTTGGTGGAGAAAGCTCTTGGGGTATTATCACTGTTGGCTCGCATTCATAATTTTCCACATCCCCAATTGTCTCCTCGATGTCGCCTTCTTTTAGTTCATCCAATTGCAAGTGCACTTTGGGCTCTCCATCATTGTTAGCGTCCAAGTCATAGAACCAAGTATTCTGAGGGCCTTTGCTCACGGCTTCCACTACTTGAGATAATTGATTCTGAAGATTCTGAGTCATTATCCCTTGCTCAATCAATTCCTCTTTCATTAAGGCCATGATAATTTGATCCGCCCATTTCTGAAGATTCTCAATCGACCGTGCTTGCTCAATTAAGGTCTCCTTCACTGATGCTATGCCACCTCCTTCCTCCAAGCTTGCCTTTTCTGTGTCACCCTCAAAATCCATGAATTGAGGCTCATAAGTTGGAGTCTGGAATGTGTATTCTAGAGCGTATGTTGGATTTGGATCCCAGTATTGGTCTTGATAATAGCTCCCTGAGGCCTCTAGGTGATACTCCACATCTTGTTGATAATTAGAATCCTTATTGTGGTTGAAGCAGTTACCCCCAAACTGGTCTTGTCCAAAACTGATGGGGTCCTGATGGCTCATATAGTTTCCAGCACAATAGTCATAAGTCACTGTCGTCTCTCGACTTTGTTGGGCTGAAACAGTATCAAACTTCCTCGAAAGAGTCTCAAGTTGTGCTGATAGCGTAGCAATGGGGTCGAGTCCATCATTATAAGTTTCCTTTGGTTGATCTTTCCTTGTGTAAAACCATGGATAAGCATTGAGATCCATTGTACCTAAAAAATAGAATATAGGAATAGAACTAAACAAAATAAAAAAATATTTCAATTAAGACTAATTTGATTGAAACTAATGTTGGCAAACAGTTATGCAATTAATTCCCCGACAACGGTGCCAAAAACTTGTTGTCCCCGCTTAGGTATGACAAATACGCCAAGTATACGCGGCCAACAAGTAATAAAGAGTAAGTACAGATGTCGTTCCCATGGAGAATTAATTGATAAAAGACACCAAACCACTAGCACATAATCATTTCAATCTTATTTAAACGAGCGGTAAAGAGTTTAAATATTAAACTAGATAAGTAATTGAACTTAAACTAATTAACCCTAGAGTAAAATCTGATAATGAAGACATGAGATCCCAATTTTCCCTAATGATTCATCTAAGTCGACATACTTCCAGTTAGGTCAAATTAATCGTCACAGTTTGTTAGCAGAGAACACAAAAGTGAGATAAGGCCATCTTTCGATGCACCTAATCCATATCAAATACAATCCATAGATGATAGAACGCACATGACCACCCACATTATCTAAACCCCTATATGTCTATGTGATTTACAAATAATTAGGGTTTAAGTCCAAGTTCTCAATTGACTACGAGCGGTGCTTCGGTATATGTCTATCCTAAGCACAAATCATACATTAAACTGCCATGTAAACATACAATCGCCCGCCACTACGATTAGATCTAAACCCACATTTCGTCTTTCAAGTTAATATAGGTTATCACAGTAATTGGTCGCGAATCAATTAAGTAATTAAAGCACAAATCGTAATAGACAATTACATAACAATCAATAAAACCAACATGGAAGCATATCAATATAAACTACTCAAAAGGTTCCATTGAAATCTCAAAATAGAGCTGAAGATATCATAATGAAGCGCATCTATCATCCACAAGTTGAGTACACATCATAAGATTACAAAATAGAAAGCAAAGAGAATCTAAGATAGAAAATGCAAATTTGAGTCCTCAAGCTCCAATATTGAATCTTCAATGCTATCCACTTGTTTCAATCTTCTTCTCCAAACAAAACTCTAGAAACTAACAAATTAAACCTAACCCTAATCTAGACAAAGAAATGAAAGGAAAAGGATAGGAAATGAAAGAACAAAATTAGGACTAAGCTCTCAAGGGGAGGGATATCTGTTATGTGCCAAAAATGAGCCCCTTATAGTATCCAAGCCAAGCCCCGCTCTGTTAAATCAAAAGTCAACATTTTGGTCAGCTGGGGACATGCGCGATCGCTCTCAATTAAGCCTTGAGGAGGGCGCGGCCGCTCGGCTCTGAAATCCTGAATTCTGCTGCTGTTTGCTTCTACTGTTGCTGCACTTGGCTGCCATCTTCTAAATGCCAATCATCTTAATCCTTATTTGTTGCATCTAGCATCATGCCCTCATTCCATAGCTTAGCTTCTTGCCCCCTTTTTAGCCGCTTGTGCACCTGGAGAGTTCCAATACGAGAAAACTACAAAACAAAACCATAAACACATGAAAAACACAATATTACTCAAGTTTAAGCAACAAAACAAGTTAGAAAAGATCTGAATAAGTGGTCATAAAAACCACTTATCAGATGATATGCTTTGTATGGATAAGCATGGAAGGTCTCTTACATCTTGTCATGAATAGCCAGCTTCTATATGAAGATCACCAAAGAATTTGGAATCTTTTTAGATTCATGTGAACTCCATTCACGGGGACTCAGCAAATCTTTAGGAGAAGGCTTTGGCATTTGATAACCTTGAATAAGAGTTTTGGTGACAAGTCTTGAACTTGCAGCCAGTTGAATCTCTGTGACTGAAGTCATCTTCTTCAGTATTCCTTAGTGTGGTCAGATAGACCAAGTACATGCAGGTTAAACAAATTTCTATTTTGGTACCCATAGTTACTTGGGTCCTGCTTGGTTAGTTTTCTTAAAATCCCAATTCCTCGTACTCTTGAATTTATATCATATAAGCATCAACAATCATATTCATGCATATATCAAATTTAGATATGACAGTTATAATGCATGATATTGAGTGTGTGTATGATTAAGCATTTTGATATAACATTCTTTTTATGTGGTTGTTTCACCCTTTGCTTTGTTATGTTCATGGATTTTGAATGTTCACAGAGTAAGGATCAACTCTATTGCTTATTTGTATCTGGTCGATTCGTGGAGATGATCAATTTCTAAGATCCTTCTAGATACACCTAGTGTTGATCACACTCTACGATTTATCAAAAACCTAGAACATTGACTTGTATGATTTTACAAACATACCAACCCATCAGCAAAGATCACACAACTTAACTTTCTTAGGTTTAAATTTACTTGTGGTATATTTCAGACTTCCTTCAAAGTGTTATTTTCAACCTAAAACGTGGGTGAAGAGAAAGTTTGTTACCAGTAATTTCCAACCACAGTGTACTTTCTTTCTTCCCCTTTTTAGGAAGAATATGGTATCTTGATAGAATACTGTTATAGACATAAGGTGATGCATTATGATGTATATGAATATTAGTGAGGAACTATACCTTTACACTGTTAGTTTCTTAATAGTCATTTATCTTGCTATAATGTTGTTAGGCATTGATGTGCATGTCTTTATGTTCAGTGCTGACAACTTGTTGCTTAATTTGATCTTAGATCAATCAGGCACAGTCTTGGTGTTATGATTAGAGGAAAGTCTTGAAAGCTTGAATTCTTTGACACCCTTGAACCTCAAGGTTCAGATCCATGAGATCGGCCAAATACATATATAAAGAATTCTTCATTCTTTTTTGGATAAGCATTTCATTGCATGTATGGGCAATTCTTCCTTCAGAACAGTGGATGTCAGATTCTTTTCTTTTGATGCCTCTTGACTTCCCATCACTGGTCTGTAGACTACTGATTGACTGTGGACAAGGATTGGCCTTGTTCCTATAACGTTTAAGAACAGAGACCAATCTGAGCAGCTTCAGGTGAATATGCACATTTACCTGTATGCATAATTTTTAACGTGTGAGCTCATCTGCATTCACAAGTGACTTACTACTAAAAACTAAGTTTAGATAATTGTTTGTGCATATGACCAGACTCAAAGCGTTAGCTTTAGGATATAGCATGAGAACCTGCTCTGATACCAATTGTTAGTTTCCAGAGGGCACACAATAGATTTAGAAAAGGGGGTTGAATAGATCCTTTTTAATTTTAAAATATTTTCCATTTTATTTTGTATTGCTAAGTAATTAGTATATGACAAACATAAGAATCATTTCAACCACATCGGAATAAGTTAAAGATCCCCTTCAAAGATATCTTGATAAGCATTGTTCTAAACTTAGTTTAGTTGTAAGTGGTTATTACAGTTATAGCAGTTATAGGTACATAAGGTAATTTCTGAAAGTAAATAACACAAGGGATTTTGAGTGGTTCAGAGATTTAAGCTCCTAATCCACTCTTCTGCTTCAACAAGCAGGGATTCCACTAAGGAAATGGGTAACTCTTAAATCACAAAGATTCCTTCAAAGCCAGCAGCCTTGGAACTTTAGTTTACTAAGAACTCTTGAAGCCCAGCAGACTTAGAACTTTAGACTAAGCCCAGCAGACTTAGAATCTATTGTACCCTCCGGTACTCAGCAAGTCCAGCAGAATTAACTTTCATTTAGTCTCTCGGACAAGGACCCCTCAGGCCCTGGATGCTTATTGTTGTTGTTGGTGCTGAGCTGATGACTTGAAGCTTGATCATCTCTTGGTACTTAGCAGCTTGGTGTGATCCTCTTGCATTCTACATCGAGACTTGATCACCTTTGAAGGACTGCTAATATGTTCACTAATCTCGACGACCTTAAGTACTTAGCAGTCTCTCATTCTTCCTTTGTGCAACTGACCTTTATTATTTATGCTTGATTTCATCTGACTTCAGCATTGCACATTGTTCACCAATTGGGATCTGCTAAGTCTTTTCTCTTTTGGTAGACTCAGTCTGGTACTTAGCATCCTTTGAACACTGATTGACTTGTGTGCAGATTTGGTTCTACATCTACTTCTCTTCAGCTTCAGTTGTTTATGGTGAATCGTTGAGTGGCCTTATGGATCTGCTTCATGGTCTTCCACTCTTCCTCTAGTCTTCTTGGCCTTCTCGGGTCCCAGCTTAGATGCCAATCTGTTTGACATTCTCATTTGTTTTGAGTGAAGCTTTCATCAGTTAACGCTCTTCTTCAAATCTGCTTCACTTCTACTTTGGTAGTCTCACTGCCACTGAAACATGTTCTGTTAAGCTCTATCAAACTCGTTGAGTCAACAACAACTTCGTCTTTTAAGCTTCAGCTGTTATATACTCCTTCATAAGCTTCCCATTTGAATATAGCCGTTGGAAGCTATTTAAATTGCCTCAAAGATCCTGAGTTATTTCGTGCAGACTGCTGACTTGACGTGACAACACTTTTTTGACTTTTCTGACACAGCAGTCTACTATTCCACCTACCACTTCAGAGATATCACTTCTATGTCTCATGTTGGAAGTCACCTTTAGTTTTCCTTTCTGATTCCTTGATTAGAACCACAAGAGTTGTTCTTCTACATCGATGCTCTCAATCAACAATGTTCGAATGTCAGTCTTTATATTAAGACGTTGCCAAGGCTTTAATAAATCAGATGACCGAACTCCACGATTCTGATGCAGATGACCATGATCTTGATCGTAGTTTGTCTGATGAATGTTGCTCGTTGACTGGTTGAGACAACACTATGATTCTGAGAGTGTTCTCTAGATTGACAATGTAGAACCTCTCCTTCTTCACTCGTGCAGTACTTCAATGCTTCTACTTGAATTGACTTGCATCAGGAACTGACAACTTATCTGAACGCTTTGGCCTTTCTGGTTTACAAGACTCTCCTGATTAGTCATGCTCAGCTCTCTCTACATTTTGCCCTGTGATCTCCCATTCACTCTTCATGGTGGGGCTGAGCCATAGTTAATCCTCTTTGTCTGTTCTTTATAGGTTGGCCAGTATCTTTGTATAAACTGCATCAGTTCCTACTGCTCATCTGGCAAGCACCACGATCATGGTCACACCCAAGATCATTATCTTCTTTTAGCTTGACAGACACTGCACTTGCTGACTTCCTTTAGTCAGTCACTTCATCTGAAGTCTTCTTACGATTGCTTGTGGAAGACTTCTCCTGAATGGCTTCACTTCTCAATCAGTATGCTGATGGAGTTGGTTCTTTGACCTTCTATTTGCTTGCAGGCCATTCGGTGATTGCTCTCTGGCTTTCTTAAAGTTGATAGACTCTTTAATACTCTTTCCAGAGGCTTTGATCTTTGGATACTTTGGGAGTGCTCATTTGATGAGAATTGATACTTTGGGAGTGCTCATTTGATGAGAATTGATCTGGCTTTCTTAAAGTTTCTATGATTCTTCCTTGGCGTGTTGAGCACTTGACTGACATTTTATGAGTCTTTGATCTGAAGACTACAATTTGGCTTTGGTTCTGTAGATACTATGACTCTGAGAGCAGTTCATATTACAGACTATGATTTCTGCCTTAAAATTTGCTGTCCCTTGACTGATCTGCTCAACTACGATATCTGCCTCTATTGTGATCTGCAGGCTCCCCAACTTCAAGTGAGGCCTGCGATTCTTAACTTGGCTCGGCAGGCGCTCAACATGCGCTTTGATAGGCTGTCTCCATGATTCTGAACATGACTTCCTCGACAGACTACGGCTTCGAGAAAGTCCTTCTCGACACACCATGATCCTGCCTTGTCTTCTGGTAGACTATGACCTTCGAGAGTGACTATCCTTACAGACTACGATTCTGCCTTGATAGACTCCAATTATTCATTGTCTCTCTTGGCAGACTGCAAAGGCTGGTGCAGTGCTCGACTATCAGATAAACCTATCTATTATAATATATAGGATCGACCTAACAAGTTTGATCTTTCTATTCATAGTCCTTGCACATCATAATCTTTTGAAGGACTTTACAAGGCTGTTTGTTCATGTAGGATCAACCTAACATATTTGATTATTTCGGTCTAAGTCCTTGTACATATGTCTATCATCTATTAAGGACTTTACAGCTTTCATCAATGCAGACATATTTGCATATTCATTCATTTAGATCGTAATCAAATCTTATATACATAGGAATAATATTCTCATATTCGTAACATGATCTTCTTCATCCAAACATCTTTCTTCGTAGCTTTACTTGCAGCTATATACTCTGCCTCTGTCACTGAATCAGCAACTGTTTGTTGGTTGGAACTCTTCCAACTCACTGCGCCTCCATTAAAGGTAAATACATACCCTGAAATAGATTTACTGTCATCTTGGTCCATTTGAAAACTTGAGTTCGTAAAGCCCTCGAGTTTTAATTCAGACCCACCGTAGACAAGAAATACATCCTTAGTCTTTCGTAAATACTTTAGGATATTTTTCACTGCCTTCAAGTGCTCTTCTCCTGGATTCGACTGATATCTTCTTGTTACATTAAGTACATGAGCGACATCTGGTCTAGTACATATCATACTGTATATGATAGATCCTATTGCTGAAGCATAAGGGATCTTACTCATACGGTCTCTCTCCTCAGGTGTCTTTGGGGCCTGTTTCTTGGAGAGATTTATTCCATGGCTCATCGGCATGAGACCTCTTTTGGAATCTTCCATGCTAAATCTCTTTAGCATGGTATCAATGTACGTTCCTTGGGATAAGCCAAGTATCCTTTTAGATCTATCTCTATAGATCTTTACCCCCAAAATATAGGATGTTTCTCCCAAGTCCTTCATGGAGAAGTGTTTAGATAACCAGATTTTAATCGACTGTAGCATATGAATGTCATTCCCTATCAGTAATATATCATCAACATATAATACAAGGAATGAAACAGCGCTTCCACTAACCTTCTTGTACACACATGGTTCATCCTCATTTTTGATAAAATCAAACTCTTTGATTGTCTCATCAAAATGGATGTTCCATCTACGAGAAGCTTGCTTCAATCCATAAATGGATCGTTGCAGTTTACAGACTTGATTTGTTCCAATCTTTGAAACAAATCCCTCTGGCTGTGTCATATACACATCCTCCTCAAGTTTCCCATTGGGGAAGGTCGTTTTCACGTCCATCTGCCATATCTCATAGTCGTAATAAGCTGCAATCGCAATAAAAATCCGAATGGACTTGAGCATAGCTACTGGTGAGAAGGTTTCATCATAGTCAAATCTTTGTCTTTGTTTGAAACCTTTTGCAACCAGTCTAGCCTTATAGATCTCTACATTGCCGTCCGCTCCAGTCTTTCTTTTAAAGACCCATTTACACCCAATAGGTTTAATGCTTTTAGGTGGTGAAACCAAAGTCCATACTTGGTTTTCATCCATGGAGTCCATCTCGGATTTCATGGCTTCAATCCATTTTTTTGAGTCTTTATTACTTATAACATGTTCGTAATTCAATGGATCATCATCATTCATGACGTGTACCTCATCGTTATCCTCTATGACGAATTCATACTTATCAGGTATCTTCGGAACTCTTCCATATTTACAAATAGAGTGTTATACAGAAGGTGTCTCTGCTTGGACAGGTTCATCCACTTGATCTCTAGTGGTTTGTGGTTCTTGAATCTCTTCAAGATCTATTTTCCTCCCACTAGCCCCTTCAAGAATAAATTCATTTTCCAAGAAGGCAGCGTGTTTCGCAACAAACACCTTTTGCTCAGTAGGATTGTAGAAATAGTATCCCAAACTTTTTTTAGGATATCCCACAAATGTGCACTTATCAGATTTTGTCTCAAGCTTATCATTTTGAAACTTTTTCACATAAGCTGGACATCCCCAAATCTTAACAAGCTTAAGACCAGGTTTTCTCCCTGTCCACATCTCATATGGAGTCTTGGGGATGGATTTCGAGGGGACCTTATTTAGTAGATATACAACTGCTTCTAGGGCACAACCCCAAAATGATACTGAAAGATCTGTAAAACTCATCATGGATCGAACCATGTCCAACAATATTTGATTTCTCCTTTCAGATACTCCATTTAACTGTGGTATACCTGGTGGAGTTCATTATGAGATTATACCATTTTCTTTGAGACAATAGAGAAACTCATCGCTTAAGTATTCACCACCTCGATCTGATCAAAGAATCTTAACACTTTTGTCTGTTTGTTTCTTTACTTAACTTCTGAACTCTTTGAACCTTTCAAACGATTCAGATATGTATTTCATTAAATACACATATCCATATCTTGAGTGATCATCAGTGAAAGTAATAAAATAAGAATACCCTTTCCATGTATTCGTTGTCATAGGTCCACAAACGTCTGTGTGAACCAACGCTAACAACTCTGTAAATCTTTCTCCTTTTCCACTAAAAGGAGATTTAGTCATTTTACCCACGAGACAAGATTCATAAGTTGGATATGATTCAAAATCGAATAGCTCTAAGAGCCCATCCTTATGCAACTTGGATAATCTTGTTTCATTGATATGACCGAGTCTACAGTGCCATATATAGGTATAATTAACATAATCTCTTTTCCTTGTCTTAGTTTGTTCTATTTGAAGTATATTTTCATGCAAGTCAAGTATATAAAGTCCATTTCGCAGATTACCAACACCATATAAAACATTGTCTTTATAAATAGAACAACTGTTGTTCTTTTTTATAATGTCATATCTTTCCATTTCTAATACGGAAATAGAAATACTGTTTCTAATGATATTCGGAACAAAATAACAGTTATTTAAATAAATGGACTTGCCCGTAGGCAATGCTAAACAATAAGTGCCTACACCTAAGGCAACATCCTTTACTCCATTTTCCACTCGTAGGATGACCTCATCCTTGTTCAGCTTTCTACTTCTGACCAGTCCCTGCACAGTATTACATATGTGAGAACCATAGACGGTATCCAGTACCCAAGTAGAATTTTGACTTTCTAAAAAATTAATTTCAATCATGAACAAACCTTGATTGGAAGTCGAAGCTTCTCCAAGCTTTTTCTTTGCCAAAAGATTCTTGCAGTTCTTCTTTCAGTGACCCGGCTCGTTGCAATGGAAGCACATTTCTTGTCTAGCTGGATCAGGTTTCTTTTTTCCTTTGTGTTCACCTTGCCCTTAGCCTTCTTAGATTTCCTCCTTTCAGAAGATACCTTGGGCCTCTTCCTTTTCTTGGAAGAATCCACCATTAAGACATGGTTCTTCTTGGATGGGAAGTGACCTTCTGCAGTTTTCAACATGTTAAGTAATTCAGGCAAGCTGACATCTAACTTATTCATGTGGAAATTAACAACGAACTGCAAGAAGGTCTCAAGGAGTGACTGCAAGACCAAGTCTTGACTCAACTCGCCATCCATGACGAACCCAAGCTGTCCAAGGCGTTCAATCAGATTGATCACCCTTACGACATGAGTCTCAACGGCGGTGCCCTCGGTCATTCGAGATCGGAAGAGCTCCTTAGATATCTCATATCTAGCATTCCTACTTTGTTCACCATACAACTCTTTGAGGTGAAGCAACATAGTAGGAGCATCCATGTTTTTATGCTGACGCTGAAGCTCGTTATTCATAGATGCGAGCATGATGCATTGAGCCACAGAAGCATCATCTTGCCACTTAACAATAGTGGCAATCTCTTCCTCAGAGGCTGATTCTGGAATAGTTCTAGGGACAGGTGCATTTAGGACATAAGAAATTTTTCAGTAGAGAGAACTATTCTCAGATTCCTTAACCAGTCCATGTAATTCGGCCCTATTAGTTTGTTAGCATCAAGAATGCTACGCAGTGAAATTAGTTATTTCAACATTTTTAAAATTCTACATGTGGAAAGACGACATTTTAGAAAACATTCATTTAATTAATTTTACATACCAAAATAAATCAGGTCTTATTTTAGATTGGTATCTCCCACTATTTTCTTTAAACTATATTACCCTCACTTATATAGTTCGGCAATATCTAATTAAAGATTTGCTAGTGAGATTAAGGATCCCATTTCAAATGTATATAGCCTTGTGTGTGCACAACAAATGATATATAAATAAATAGGTAGACAACTCTTGTCAATCACATCAATATGTGACTCCTTGTATTCTGTCTCTTAGATCATAATGGTCAAGTGTGTGCACATCCGAACTAAAATGATTTAAATTAAGTCCAACCTAACACTCCATATATTCAAAAAAGAAAAATATTGTCCTTGTGTGTGTACAACAAAACAATATTGTTCAATTTTCTTTATAAGCATCAAATGTGATTAAATTAATATCTTATGTAAGGACCGAGAATTTTGTTGGGTTTGCTAGAAACATAAGCATGGAATCAAATTACATAAATGTAGCGGAACGGATGAAAAATCAGATTTTAAAATTTTCTTACAAACCCTTAACCATGATCTTTCTTCTGCATCAATTATTAGTCAATACATAGAAGGAGAAGATGGAATTATACATTTGAAGATCCAAGCTTTCTCAGGTACAAGTTCTACTCCTTTGATTCCTCTGTAGTGGCTCCTTCCCTTGATCAATATCAGCCACCCAAATGTTTGGCCTCTAACGGTGATCCACCAAGGAAGACGAAGAACTCAGGAAGATGTGTTATTGGCTTAACCCTTGTTTCTATCTCTGTAGAATATGTGTACTCCCAACCCTTCGAAAAATTCACGTACCTTATTTCTGATATAAGACTCTCTTATATAGATATTAGGTTAACTCTCCTAATCCAATTAGAATAGGGTTTTATTTAATTATTAATGAAATACTTTTAATTAATTTATATCCTAATCTTATTAGGATTGAGAGAGAGTACTGATATTATATTAATTCCTAAACTCCTTTAGAATTAAAATAATAATAATAATAATAAGACTCCTCTTATTAATTTATATTTAATATTTCTAAAATATTAAATAATAAACATTAAGCTATTTAATTTATTCTATCACCATAGATTAAATTAATTACACTTAATGCATTATTACTATCATGCCATTTTCTTCTTAAATAATTCTTCTTCCTTTTATGGTGTGACCTTTTAGGTTCTACATATTAAACCAATTGTGCATAAATTAATTAGAATAATTCTAATTTTATTTAAATAAATAAATTAAACTAATAATCTATTTAAAAAAATAACATTTATTCTATGATAGGGATAAGTCTCCCTAGCGATCAACGACTTTTCAGATAATATAGATTTCAACGTTAATCATAAAAGAACCTGTGAGTTAATCGATACCGTACAATTCAATCCTTCCACCATACAATGTCCCAATTAAATATAAGACATGGATTTACTGTCAAGTCTTAATTTATTTAATCATATGTATTTCGATTAGAAAACGCACAACTTCAAATAATGCAAATTAGAAACCTCTTTCTAATTTCATTCCACCTTGGCCAAGGATTCCTGGGTTGTCATTTAATGAATCACATTGGACATATCTCCTCTTTTACTAGAGGTAGTAGATTCTTTATTGATCATACATTATCTCCAGATGTAACTCATTATACCCAAGCATACCTTATATATACCTTAAAAGGCCTTAAGGAATAAGTCAAAGTATAATTTGTTACATACAAGATACTGCAATGATCTCAAGTCCAAGGATCACTTGTACTACTATCACATTAGGAATTCCTATTGACAGGCGAGTAAAACTCCATTAGGTATTCCATAGCGAGTCACGTTCAGTGAACTTATTCTCCAATAAGCACCTACATACTTGCTTTAGTGTCTCCACAAAAATGACTATGAGATCAGTCATCCTCATCCATTGAGCAAGCAACATATGTATCAATCTATCCGGATTTACTAATCCCCATTTTAGTAATCCCATGATTGGGAACTATTTTAGTTTTTAAGCTTTCTAAGAATTTAGATCTCATTAGCATGATCTCATCATGATTCTAAGAGCATTGCTTAAACCTATGGGTTATTTACATATTATAAAAAACAGCACTATGTAGATAATTGAATGCCTTCAATAAATATTTTATTAATAAATAAATAAGATTGTTTACAAAGTATGTGCTTTATCATCGTACATGATTGGCTTGTATGCACACTACTATCAATCTCCCACTTGCACTAAAGCCAATCGCCATGGTATCTCATACCCATCTTCTCTAAGTGACGATCAAACTGTTGTTGTGTTAGAGCTTTAGTAAATGGATCTACAATGTTGTCTTGAGAGTCCACACGCTCCAAGGTGACGTCTTCTCTTTCAATGATCTCCATGATCAAGTGAAAACGTCGCAACACGTGTTTAGATTTCTGATGAGACCCGGGTTCCTTAGCCTGTGCAACCGCTCCAGTGTTGTCACAGTATACGAGAACTACTTCTCCAATGCTAGGTGTGATGCCCCCAAATTCCAGGACCGCCACTTGGTCTCTCGAATTCGGTTCATCACGTGCTCATGGTAATACATCACAATAATACTAACTAAATATCACACGATCACAGCGGAAAATCTATTCTAGAATAATTTACAATGATTTATTATAATTATTCCCCCAAGTCTCGCAACCTACAGTACTTAATAGATTACATAATAATATCAGTTAACGGCTTATTACATAATCTAACTTAAGCTTAAACATAATCAAATCCAGTCTTACTACATCATCTTCATACAATATTAATATATTTGAAACATAACAGACATAAGCTAGTTGGTAGCTTTGCCCTTGCCCTTATCAACGTCCGAAGGTTCACCATGCTCTGCCTTAACTGAAATGTTTTAGGGAAAGCAAGAATGAGCACAAATTGCCCAGCAAGTAATATACAATAAGGGTGAGTAATAAGATTCTCAATTCTCGAAAGGGTATAACAAGATTTGATAGTTCAAGAATAACAAGAATATCAACAGTTCTCAATATCAGTCGCTAAGGACAGGATAGTATCAATATGATTCAATAATAAGTCAATTCAAGATTTCAAATAATTGAATACTGAGTAGTCACTACGGACTATGAACTTCTACTAGAATTGACAGTAATAAACTGAAAATCCAACAAAAACAGGTACAACAGGTGATCAGCCTAAAGTACCCTTGTTATGCATAACAATCAACCATACTCAAGTGTGCACGTCGGTTCTCCGACAATTATATATTCCCTTCAAAGAAGGTTGTTCTTCTCAGTCAAATATAAGATCCCGCACCAATCAATTAGTTTGGGTTGCTTTTCAATAACATAAGTCCAGCCGAATCAAATGGCATAGACACTTTCACAATATTCAAGAACAATACTAAGTTCAACATGAATAATAGCTTTAATGAAATAAGAGTTCAAGTGTGCTAATTCGACTCAACCGATTAAATAGGAAACTAGTTCGCAATACACAAGATAGGATACTTGCATAGTAAAAGAGTATAAGTTAGGAAACTTTCACAATCATAGATTTCCTTGCATAAAGTAAATGCGTCGGTTAGGATACTTGCACTTTAAAAGAGTGTAAGTAAGAGAACTTGCCTTTAGCGTAGTTTATCCACGAAAAGCAATCAACACTTTCGAATTCCTATCGTAATACAGTTACGTATATATATGATATTCATTAGTCATATAATTT
The DNA here is from genome assembly GCA_020205555.1 of Panax stipuleanatus. Classification (NCBI taxonomy): domain Eukaryota; kingdom Viridiplantae; phylum Streptophyta; class Magnoliopsida; order Apiales; family Araliaceae; genus Panax; species Panax stipuleanatus. The sequence continues at coordinate 12,225,737 of CM035123.1, read as the reverse complement.
AACTTCACATTTTCTCTTTGAATATACGATCAACACATAAGCTAAGTTTTACCTAGCTACACAGTTATATAATTTCTATCCTTAACGTTCCTTCTTTAGAGTTTAAACGCATTCTCATATTATATAAGATCTCAACAATTAGCAAACATGCTTGCATATTATTAATATCACATAAGACCACAATCAATACTAAATATATTTCATTTTAGCAAGTTACGGCATCTCCTTAAGTTAACCGTCAAAATCGGGTTCAAGTAACATCATATAATATCGCTTAGCATGTATTCATATTTAAAGGATACTTTCATGCTTGTATAACTTTTCCAAATCCAATCGTACATGGTATAGGTTCTTAAGTTAATACTTAAAGCCATTCAAGGACACGAACTCATATGGTCTAACATGATTGCTTTTAAACACATAAGATATTCATATAACTTGTATTAGTCATGCTCATGAGTACTCGTATTGCATATATGTAGCTAGCATTGTTATTATCTTGAAAACATGCTTTGTTCATGCTAAACTTTAATCACGGCAACTAATCATGGTATATATACATGCATGACACATGAATGAGTCTAAGAGTACTATCACATGTGTCCATAAATGTCAAATTCTAATTCTCGTCATAACATACCAACGTTCACGTTCAAAGCTTATACTTTGTTAGTATAGTTCATTAATAAGGTCTATCATGTTCATGCTTCCTTATGAAACCTATATATGTAAGTTAACATGCTTTTCATGTATTTCAAGGCCCTATAAACAAGCTCGAAAAGTCAGAATGTATACATGCTCCATATATGTTAACGTCGTTTATGAAACTTTAAATTCGTTTCCAAACTATGTGTCGTTTGGTTAACCATGCATGCTAATATACTAAAACATGCTTACATTGCCTCATTAGGTTTATATATATGTATTAATCATGCTCCCATGCTTGTTTAAACAAAAATCAAACAATTGGTACATAACAGTTTTGTTGCAGAATGCAAAAAACTGAACACAGAGGCTGGCGCTGCGGCGCGGCAACAGTAGCTTAATACTGGCGCTGCGGCGCGAGTGGCGTTGCGGCGCGGGCTGCGGCGCGTGTGGCGCTGCGGCGTGGACTGCGGCGCTGCGGCGTCGAGGCAGTTTTCTGCGGTTCAGACTGCAGCGAAAACCGACCCAAAACCTCCCATTTCATCGATTTCAACATACCCAGATATTAGACTTGTTTAACTTACTAACACATACATATATGCTTATATAACAGTCAATAGCAATTATCAATTCCCAATTTCATGAACTCTAACTAATTTACGAATTTCATGTATTTACAAAAATTGAAGAGGAACAATGGAAATGAAAGACTATTCAGTGGTTCCATCATGTGTGTATGTTCATATAACAACAATATAAGGGTTCTACAAACCAATCATGAACCAATTTGGCATAATCAAGAATTTCAACAAAACTCAGAGAACAACAATGGAGTTCTTTTGATAGAAAATGAAAATGAAGACACGAAGAGGATTTATACCTCTGTTATGGAGTAAGCTTGCTGATGCTACTATAGAAATTCCTTCTGAACTAAATAGACAATCACAGTATACTCTCTTCTCTTAGAAATATTTCAGCAATGAAATGAAGGTGCAGGGAGTTCCTTTATATAGAAGAATGAATACACAGTCCAAGCTTCTAACTCCCAAATCAAACTAACGGATTGACAAATTGCATGAAGGTTATAGAATGGTAGGTATTTAGTTGTTAGAATCCATCATTAAAACCACTCCCTTGCTCATCATTGCTACAAGGCTATGGAAATTTACTGAGTTTAAGAAGAAGCAATAGGCTTAGGCCATAATGGCTGTGCACGTGAATGAGGGAAAGGAGAGTGACTATTATATTGGGACAAGCCAAGCAAATCTCAGCATTCTTACAAATGGACTATATGCTACACTTATGTTATATATTATATGTACTCTTAGGTTATAATTACAATGTTCTCCCCATAATGTAATAAATGCAATTTGAATACATATAATCTATGTACATTTTATCTTACCGATATAATACAATCGGATACTACCACATTACATTATATCATATATTATTAAATTGTATTACTCAATAATTATTTATAATAGATCCATGATACATTATTTTAATGTATATCCACACATCATTTGTCACCTACACATATCATAACATATAGTTACTATACATTTAATTCGCATGCTTGCACATATAATTTCTCATCTTATAAATTGAATATTAATTAATAATATACACATATCCTACATCAATCAATATACTTGTTAACCTCCATAACAATTTAATTAACCTTTATATGATTAACTATCACTTTGATATAAATCTTATTATATTTATAAACACGTTGCTCATTATTATTATGTTTCTTGCAATAATAATAATCACATATTATTAATCAATCCTCATTAGTATTTTATAACAGTTAATTAATATTCTTCGATTAACAATTCGCTTAAATTAATATAATCATTCTTATATTACGTCACTGTGCCACACAAGGCAATCAACGAGTTTATCACAAACTCCACCAATTTCTCAATTATTATAATTATTCAATTATATATAATTGAATTAATTCATCTCATAACACAAAATCATTTATATTCAAATAAATTCTCATTTCCATTAATATATTTATTTAATAATATATGGAAATTCTCGGGTATTACACTAGGAACCACACCAAGTTTAGTCATGAACTTCTTCATCCAAACAGCTTCCTTTGTAGCTTCACTTGCAGCTATATACTCTGCCTCTGTCACTGAATCAGCTATTGTTTGCTGCTTGGAGCTCTTCCAACTCACTGCGCCTCCGTTCAAGGTAAACACATACCCTGAAACAGATTTGCAGTCATCTTGGTCTGTTTGAAAACTTAAGTCCGTGAATCCCTCGAGTTTTAATTCAGACCCACCGTAGACAAGAAAAATATATTTAGTCCTTCTCAAGTACTTTAGGATATTCTTCACTGCCTTCCAGTGCTCTTCCCCAGGATTCGACTGGTATCTGCTCGTTACACTAAGTGCATGAGCAATATCCGGTCTAGTACATATCATACCGTACATGATAAATCCTATTACAGAAGCATAAGGGATCTTACTCATACGGTCTCTCTCCTCAGGTGTCTTTGGGGCCTGTTTCTTGGAGAGATGTATCCCATGGCTCATCGGCATAAGACCTCTTTTGGAATCTTCAATGCTAAACCTCTTTAGCATCGTATCAATGTACGTTCCTTGGGATAGGCCGAGCATCCTTTTAGATCTATCTCTATAGATCTTTATCCCCAAAATATAGGATGCTTCACCCAAGTCCTTCATGGAGAAGTTTTTAGATAACCAGATTTTAATTGATTATAACATAGGAATGTCATTCCCTATCAGTAATATATCATCAACATATAATACAAGGAATGATACTGCGCTCCCACTAAACTTCTTGTATACACATGGTTCATCCTCGTTTTTGATAAAATCAAACTCTTTGATTGTCTCATCAAAACGAATGTTCCATCTACGAGAAGCTTGCTTCAACCCATAAATGGATCGTTGTAGCTAACAGAATTGAATTGTTCCAACCTTTGAAACAAATCCCTCTAGCTGTGTCATATACACATCCTCCTCAAGTTTCCTGATTGAGGAAGGCCATTTTCACGTCCATTTGCCAGATTTCATAGTCGGTATAAGCTGCAATCGCAAGCAAAATCCTAATGGACTTGAGTATAGCTACTAGTGAGAAGGTTTCATCATAGTCAACTCCTTGTCTTTGTTTGAAACCTTTTGGAACCAGTCGGGCTTTATAGGTCTCTACCTTCCCGTCTGTTCCAGTCTTTCTTTTAAAGACCCATTTACACCCAATAGGCTTAATGCCTTCAGGTGCTGAAACCAAAGTCCATACTTTATTTTCATACATGGAGTCCATTTCGGATTTCATGGCTTCAAGCCATTTCCCTGAGTCTTTATTACTCATAGCCTGTTCGTAATTCAATGGATCATCATCATTCATGATGTGTACCTCATCGTCATCCTTTATAATGAATCCATACCTCTCATGTATCTTTGGAACTCTTCTAGATTTACGAACAGGGTGTGGTACAGTAGGTTCTTCTACTTGGTCAAATACCTGACTTTGATCCGTGGTAATTTGTGGTTCTTGAACTTCTTCAAGATATATCTTACTCCCACTGACCACTTCATGGATAAACTCCTTTTTCCAAGAAGGCAGCATGTTTCACAACAAACACCTTTTGATCAGTTGGATGATAGAAATAATACCCCAAACTTTCTTTAGGGTATCCCACAAATCTACACTTATCGAATTTAGTCTGTAGCTTATCATTTTCAAACTTTTTGACATAAGCTGGACAACCCCAAGTCTTAACATGTTTAAGATTTGGTTTCCTCCCCTTCCACATCTCATATGGAGTCTTTGGGGTGGATTTGGTAGGTACCTTGTTAAGTAGATATGGAGCCGTTTCTAGGGCATATCCCCAAAAGGATATTGGAAGGTTGGTAAAACTCATCATGGATCGAACCATGTCCAACAGTGTTCGATTTTTTCTTTCAGATACTCCATTTAACTGTGGTGTACCTAGAGGAGTCCATTGTAAGATTATACCATTTTCTTTGAGACAATTGAGAAACTCACCGCTTAAGTATTCTCCATCTCGATCTGATCGAAGTATCTTTATACTCTTGCCCGTTTGTTTCTCTACTTCACTTCTGAACTCTTTGAACTTTTCAAATGATTCTGACTTGTATTTCATTAAATACACATCCAAATCTTGAGTGAACATCAGTTAAAGTAATAAAATAAGAATACCCACCCCGTGCACTTGTTATCATAGGTCCACAAACATCTGTGTGAATCAATGCCAACAACTCTGTAACTCTTTCTCCTTTTCCACTAAAAGGAGATTTAGTCATTTTACCCATAAGACAAGATTTACAAGCTGGATATGATTCATAATCGGATAGCTCTAGGAGCCCATCCTTATGCAACTTGGATAATCTTAGTTCGTTCAATTTGAAATATATTTTCTTGTAAGTCAACTATATAAAGCCCATTTCGTAAATTTCCAATACCATATAAAACATCGTCTTTATAAATAGAACAACCATTGTTCTTTATAATAACGTCAAAACCTTCCATATCCAATACAGAAATTGAAATAATGTTCTTAATAATATTCAGAACATAATAACAGTTATTAAGATAAATGGACTTGCCCGAAGACATTGCTAAACAATAAGTTTCTACAGCTAATACAGCAACCTTTGCTCCATTCCCCACTCGTAGGATCACCTTATCATTGTTCAGCTTTCTACTTCTGACCAGTCCCTACACAGTGTTACATATATAAGACCCACAGCCGGTATCCAATACCCAAGTAGAATTATGACTTTCAGAAAAATTAATTTCAATCATAAACAAACCTTGATTGAAAGTCGAAGCTTCTCCAAGCTTTTTCTCTACTAAAAACTTCTTACAGTTCCTCTTCCAATGTCCCGGCTCATTGCAATAAAAGCACATTCTTTTAGCTGGTTCAGGTTTCTTTTGTTCCTTTTCTTTCCCATTTCCCTTAGCCTTCTTGGATTTCTTCTTTTCAGAAGACACCTTGGGCCTCTTCCTTTTATTGGAAGAATCCAGCATCAAGACATGGTTCTTCTTGGATGAGAAGTGACCTTCTACAGTTTTCAGCATGTTAAGCAGCTCAGGTAAGCTGACATCTAGCTTATTCATGTGAAAATTAACCACAAACTGCGAGAAGGTCTCATGGAGTGACTGCAAGACCAAGTCTTGACTCAACTCCCCATCCATGACGAACCCAAGCTGTCCAAGGCGTTCAATCAAATTAATCACCTTCAGGACATGAGTCTCGACGGCAGTACCCTCGGTCATCTGAGATTGGAAGAGCTCCTAAGATATCTCATATCTAGCAGTCCTACTCTGTTCACCATACAACTCCTTGAGGTGAAGCAGCATAGCAGGAGCATCCATTTTTTTGTACTGACGCTGAAGCTCGTTATTCATGGATGCGAGCATGATGCATTGAGCCACAGATGCATCATCTTGCCACTTATTGAAAGTGGCAATCTCTTTCTCAGAGGCTGTTTCTGAAACAGATTCAGGGATAGTTGAAGTTAGGACATAAGAAATCTTTTCAGCAGTGAGAACAATTCTAAGATTTCTTAGCCAGTCCTTATAATTCGGGCCGATAAGCTTATTTGCATCAAGTATGCTTCGTAGTGAGATTAGTGGTTTTGATATTTTTAAAATTCTACTATGTGAAAAGACAATATTTTAGCAAACATTCATTTTATTAATATTGCATACCAAAATAAATTTAGGTCTTTATTTAAATTGGTGTCTCCCACTATTTTCATCAAACTATATTACCCTCACTTCTATAGTTCGGCAACATCTAATTAAAGATTTGCTAGCGAGATTAAACATACCATTTCAAATGTATATAACCTCGTGGATAGCACAACAAGCGATATACAAATAAATAGGTAGACAACTCTTGTCAATTACATCACCATATAACTTCCTTTTATTTTGCCTCTTAAATCATAATGGTCATATGTGTGCACATCCGAACTAAAATGATTTAAGTTAAGTCCAGTCTAGCACTTTCATAAATTCAAAAAAAAATGTTCGTCCTTGTGGATAGCACAACAAGACTAGATCGTTCAATTTTCTTGATAAGCATCAAATGTGATTAATTAACATCTTAAATACTCAATACTCGCCTTGTGGATAGCACAACAAACTCATATTAAATATTTAATACTCTATTAATTAATCATGCTAGAAGGCGACGTTCGATATTCCAAATATCATTTAAACGCTTCGGACTTAATATTATTTCTTTGAGGAGTTTGTTATTATTTGTCTTATCTTGTTTAGCGCGAATGCACATATATATATATATAAAATACGCGTCATTTTATTAAACATGCGAAGCATGTTAGCATAAAATATAATATATATAATATTTAGCATTCAGTATAGAATACTATATTCTACCTGGATTGATTATGGACTTTTATTCTAGTTTGGTTCACTAGAGCCACCAAGTGAACCAAAAGGTCAAACCTAGGAGTGCAAGAATTTAAATTTAAACGTAACTATTACATTTAAACCCGAGCTCCATACAAATATGGGTCTTCAAGCGCTCCTTGCTCCTTGATCTCCAGTTCTTCAAAATTTCTAACTAATCCTACTACATAAACTATTTTATTTAAATAGAAACCTTGATCAACAGTCAAGGGAAAGTATATAGGAGAGAGATAGAATTTACAACAAGAAGAAAACCAGAAAAAACGAGGTACGCAGACCCCATTTTATAAAACCCATTCATTCAAGCATTCATCCAAAATAAAATCCAATCACATTGGTCATAGTCCATAATCAATCCCTTTTATTAACATACATATCATCATACGTATCAATAAAACATCATTCATCTCATGAAATTAAAATCATTCCATATATGTATTAATATCAGTTAAAGGGCAAAAGTTTGCTAAAGTTTATTTTTTGAAAATAAACTCTTTTATTTTAATCAAAAACAAATCCAAATTAAACTCTTTAATTTTAGCAATTCCGAAATCTCATTTCATATAAAATAAATATCTTTATTTTAAACCTTTATTAATTAAATAAACCATTCATTTAATTAAATAAAATAAAAAAAAATCAGTTCTTGTCCAGTGGTGCAGCTGCGCCAGGAATGTATAGGGAACCGGCGCAGCTGTGCAGCGCGAAAACCAGGAATAGACAACGGAGCAGCTGCGCAGCAAGAAGAGCTTGCACCGGCGCATCTTCAGAAATCAAAAAAAAAATTGTTGCCCAAGAACTCGATTCAATCGCATATCATACGTGTATGGAATCACATAGACTGATAATTAGCACAAGATTGGCTCTAATACCATTGTTGGGTTTGCTAGAAACATAAGCATGCAATCAAGTTACATAAACGCAGCGGAAGGGATGAAAAAATAGATTTTAAATTTTTCTTACAAACCCTTAACCATGATCTTTCTTGTGCATTAATTATCAGTCAATACATAGAAGGAGAAGATGGAATTATACCTTTGAAGATCTAAGCTTCCTCAGGTACAAGTTCTACTCCTTTGATTCCTTTGATTCCTCTGTAGTGGCTCCTTCCCTTGATCAGTGTCAGCCACCCAAATGTTTGGCCTCTAACGGTGATCCACCAAGGAAGATGAAGAACTCAGAAAGATGAGTTATTGGCTTAACCCTTGTTTCTATCTCTATAGAATATGTGTACTCCTAACCCTTGAAAAAATTCACGTACCTTATTTCTGATATAAGACTCTCTTATATAGATATTAGGTTAACCCTCCTAATCTAATTAGAATATGGTTTTAATTAATTAATTAATTAAACATTTTTAATTAATTTATATCCTAATCTTATTAGGACTGAAAGAGAGTACTAATATTATATTAATTTCTAAACTCCTTTAGAATTAAAATAATAATAATAATAATAATAATATTAATAAGACTCCTCTTATTAATTTATATTTAATATTTCTAAAATATTAAATAATAAACATCAAGCTATTTAATTTATTCTATCACCATAGATTAAATTAATTACACTTAATGCATTATTACTAGCATGCCATTTTCTTCTTAAATAATTTCTCTTACTTTTATGGTGTGACCCTTTAGGTTCTCCATATTAAATCGGTTGTGAATAAATCAATTAGAACAATTCTAATCTTATTTAAATAAATAAATTAAACTAATAATCTATTTAATAAATAACATTTATTTTACAATAGGGATAAGCCTCTTTAGCGATCAACGACTTTCCAAATAATATAGATTTCAATATTAATCATAAAAGAACCTTTGAGTTAATAGTTATCGTACAATTCAATCCTTCCACCATACAATGTTCCAATTAAATATAAGACTTGGTTTTACTGTCAAGTTTTAATTTATTTAATCATATGTATTTCGATTAGAAAACGCACAACTTCAAATAATGCAAATTAGAAACCTCTTTCTAATTTCATTCCACCTTGGCCAAGGATTCGTGGGTTGTCATTTAATGAATCACATAGGACATATCTCCTCTTTTACTAGAGGTGGTTGATTCTTTATTGATCATACATTATCTCCATATGTAACTCATTATACCCAAGCATACCCTATATATACCTTAAAAGGCCTTAAGAAATAAGTCAAAGTATAATTTGTTACATACAAGATACTATGATGATCTCAAGTCCAAGGATCATTTGTACTACTATCACATTAGGAATTCTTATTGACAGGTGAGTAAAACTCTATTAGGTATTCCATAGCGAGTCACGTTCAGTGAACTTATTCTCGAATAAGCACCTATATACTTGCTTTAGTGTCTCCACACAAATGACGATGAGATCAGTCATCCTCATCCAACGAGCAAGCAACATATGTATCAATCTATCCGGATTTACTAATTCCCATTTTAGCAATCCCACGATTGGGAACTATTTTAGTTTTTAAGCTTTCTAAGAATTTAGATCTCATTAGCATGATCTCATCATGATTCTAAAAGTATTTCTTAAAACTATGGGTTATTTACATATTATAAAAAATAGCACCATGTAGATAATTGAATGCCTTAAATAAATATTTTATTAATAAATAAATAAGATTGTTTACAAAGTATGTGCTTTATCATCATATATGATTGACTTGTATAGAAACTACTATCAAATTTTAAACGACTATATTTTTACGAATGATTTTTTTTTAGAATTATTATTTTATTAATTATTGTTATCAGTAATATTTTGAACATATGTGATATGAATTAAACAGGTTAGTCAATTTAATTATTATAAGTTGACTAAGAAGTAAAGCTAATATAGATAGTGTTCAAAACCCTAATTTGGATTTTAAATAAGGATTTGAATATTAATAAAATTATAATTGCAGGTATTTCAGACAAATAAGTATGTGCAGTATGTGATTAATGTTAATTATTGATCAGTTAAGGTATAACATTAGAAACCCTAATGTTAAATTTAGAAACCCTAATTTGAATTTCAAATAGGGATTTGAAATTAATACATTTATTAATATAATTGTATTTAAGAAATATATGTATTTGTTTCTATGTGATTAAGGTTAGGTAATTGATTAGATGATATATACTTAAGAAACCCTAATTTCCAATTTGGAAACCTTAATATAATTTGAAAACCCTAATTTTTATTTAAAAACTAATTTTCTCTTTTAAACCCTAATTAGAAAACCCTAAATCTAATTAGCAAAACCTAAGGATTAAAACCTAAAGGTTAGGTCAAATTACAAGTATGCCATTAAAATTGTAGGCTAAATGACCAAAATACAATTTTTGTCTTTCTTTAATAAAGGAAGTGTGCAAATCTTGCCAAAATATTTTGAGTCACCAACTTGAGATCTCACATGTGCTTCAAATCCAAGAAATTAGCCATCACATGACACTTAGCAACATCCATGAGCAATGAATCAAAAGATAGGATTTGTAAGAAAGAGAAAATTAGATAAGAAAAAAACCTAAAGTTACTCTCTAACCATAGCCAACTCTCTCTCTCTCTCTCCTAAGCCACGAAATTTAGCAAGAAACTAAGTCCTAAGATCAGCCAAGAACACCCCATAATCATACAAGATCATATCAGAGAAAGGAAATCAAAGTTTTGTTCAAGAAGGTAAAACCTTAACCCTAGTCTAGATCTTGTATATGCTTAGATAGATTTTATGTTTTTATGTTTAAATATGTTCTATGTTATGTTATTTAGTGATTTGGGTTGTTAGATCATGGATCCATAACATTTAAATGCATGAAAATGGAGATTTAAGAAAACTGCATGAACCTTCAAAAAGTGGCCTGACAGTCAAATGTCAGTGCCTATAGATCTTGATCTGTTAATATGTGGATCTGTTAAGTGTATCCGTATTGTAGTATGACATGAGTAGAGTAAACTGGAAGTGGAATCAAGACCATAGCATGTCTAGATTTTAAGTTATTCACGGTCAAAACTCGTTGACCAGTCACGAAAATTTTTCTGAAAAACCCAGAAAACCCAAATAGTGGTCTGACAAGCTTTTGAATGACTTAGATCTTGCATTTGTTATGATTGTTAGCTCATGTAAGTGTATTCCTTTTATACTCTGACATATGTACTACAAATCCATGACATCAAAACACCTAAATAATAATCAGGATCCAAGTTATTAATGGTCAAATATGGACCAAACTGAAAATTCAATTTTCTAGAAATTCCAGAAAATTGAGGAAATTCCAGAAAATTGAGAAATTCCCGATACTATGATTAGATCTAAACTCACATATCGTCTTTCAAGTCCATATAGGTTATCACAATAATTGGTAGCTAAGCATTTCAGCAATTAAAGCATGAATCGTAATAGACAATCACAGAGCAATCAATAGACCAACATGGAAGCATATCAAAGTAAACTACTCAAAAGGTTCCATTAAAATCTCAAAATAAGTTTAAGTCATAAATGACTCAAATATATCATCCACAAGATATATAAACATCATCCGAATATACAAAGAGATAACAAGGAGAATAAATATAGATAGAGAATGCAAATCTGGTTTCTTGCTCCATACTTAGATCTTTGATGTCAATCACTTGCTTCAATCTTCAATTCTAATTAAACCCTAGAAACTAACTAACTAAATCTAACCTAATCTACTCCTAACCTTATCTAGACAAGGAATTGAAGAGAGAAGAGGGAATTAGGGCTAGGGCTCCCTTAAGGGGAGGAGTATTATCTCTTTCAAAATGCGCATAAGCCCTCATATATATGCCTCTCCCGATCTGTTTAGGCAAAAGTCAAAATCTGGCGAAAGACTCGAGCTAGCTCGGCCGCGCTGCATTAAACCTTGGTCTTGGCGCGGCCGCGCGTGTCCCCAGTCTTGTTCTCTATTTCCTGCTAATGCGCTGGCGAGCGTGGTTCCTTTGTTATGCCGGTGCGGCCGCGCGAGACCTGAAATGCTGCTGGTGTTTTGCTTTCTGCTGCATTCTTTCTCCTTGCACCTCTTGCCCTTTTGACTCATTTACTTCTTTGCATCATCACAATCCCATCAAGCTGCTTGACTCCTTTCCATTATCATGCCATCATCTCTTTTAGCATTCTTTCAGTCATTTTAGCCCATTGCGCACCAAGAGAGTTCCTAAACATGAAAACTGCAAAATAAAGTAAAAATGCATGAAAAGCACACTGATACTTGAGTTAAAGCCACAAAACAAGTTAGTTAATATCTGAATAAGTGGTCATAAAAAACACTTATCAAATACCTCCAAACTTAAACGTTGCTTGCCCTTAAGCAACCAAAACAAAACCAAACAAAAGATGTAATGCAATAACTATAATGAATGCAACCTATCCTATCATGAATGCGAATTCAAATCTCAGTCAGTATTGAAATTCACAAGCAATGCCTCAGAAAGACCACAAGATAATCAAGCCGATAAGCTACCCAAGACAAGATCATAAGGCATATCCCGCAAATCCAAAACTGTCAGCACTGATGTAGTGTGTGTGCGTGTGCCTAGAAACCATTAGACATGCTTTTGAACAAATATATCACATACTATGCTTCTTAGGGGAAAAACAAGTTTCAACTCAAGAAAGGCAGTAAATCAAATAAGTTCTAACTAAACCATGCATTACTTAAGCTAAGTGTCAACATGAGATTTATTATGCTTTTTATTTACTCACGAGGGCATTTTTGCATTTTCCCGTGTACACAATTGACTGTGCAATGCCTAGTCCTCTTAGGCTTTTCAATGATACCCGTGTAGCGAGCTTTCGACCAACGACTCCTAGACCGCGAGGCCTTAGGGTGCTGGGTGTAGAGACACCCCTAGGGCTTACTTGCTCGAATATCAAATGCCACAGAACTCGACGTAGCCGAAGTGTTTATTCTATTTTTTTTCTTTTGCTTTTCTTGCATTTTCTTTTCTTTTTCATAGGGGAGTCCGTCTTACGCTCCATCTCCCAAACTAGCATGCATACCTCCTATTTCCCCCTAAACTTAAGCTTTTTACAGTCTAGCTATTATTATTTGATTACTGAAACTCTTTCATTAAAATATAGATTTCCCTCCAGAAGACAAGTATGTGAAAATTTAAACTGAGCAAATCATGGTGGTCACTCTATCGTGCTAACCTATTACACAGTATCTGACAGATAAGGATTTAAATATATGACAATATTATCAAGCTTAAGTCTCAAATTGTTTCAATCAATCAAGTAATTTCAGTTTCCTCATAGGCCAAATAAATAACAAACCAACCGAAACTGGATTCATGCAATATATCTTAACACAATTGACTAAAACAAAAATAATTTTTTTAAAATTTTGATAATTTTTAACAAAATACAACCTACATGCACTATATGAACTAACACAGTATGTAAAATGATATGAACTACACTACATGCAAACCTAATACCCCAAACTTAAAAATTGCAATGTCCTCATTGGAGATAAAAGGAAAAAGAAGAACTCCCCTAGTTGGCCTCGTCTGCTACATGAAATGATGTGGCGCTCAGTTCTGGTGAATTTTGCCTTAAGTCTTAGACAACTTGCATGACGCGCATTGAGGATGGGCTTTTGAACTTTGCTTCATGCCAGCAAATTTAACCTGAGAGATGCATACAATATTTATTAAGACCTATAAACCCACCAAAACTTAATATTAGCTATTTACAACTAGGAGCAATAAACATAGGTGGACATAAATATGAATTCCCAAAAACTCCTATATGTGCGTATATGCAACATGCAAGCGCATCAAAAATATGTCCAATACTGTATAGTCCCAAAAATATAAGCATCAATGCCTAAGTCCAAAAATGTAGGAAATGAACTTCTAACTCCAAGAGTATTCAAAAATAATTTTTTTTTTAACTAAAAATTAAACTACTAAGAATTAAATAGGGGGGAGGGAAATGGATATAAGTACGTAGAATTAAATAAGTAAGGAGAAGAGAGAAATTTGATGGGGTGCCTCCCATTGAGCGCTTGGTTTATAGTCCGTTAGCTAGACTGTGTCTTGCCATCTCTATCCGATTCCCCGACGATATTGGAGAAACCCTCCATCCATTAGAATTATCGTGTGAGTTTGGAGGTTTCCCAGCATGAGGGGCTTCGGATTTAAACTGCCTAGCATATGATATGTATATGAATTCCCCATTTTGAAGTTCGGGGAGCTAGGCACTGCTTTCGTTGTGTTCGTGAAGCTATTGGGCCATTGAGGCACGACTAACACAATAGATTCTTCTTCAATTCTCTCTTCTTTGTTCCACCATGGCTTCAAGGATGAGTCACTATCATAAAGATAAGTCCTGCAACGTGACTACCAAGGGGATAAGGGCGTGCAAACTTCACTAGTTTTTCCAACTTTGGCGGATAAAGCACTTGGGGTGTTGTCACGTTTGGCTCACATTCATTTTTCACATCCCCAAGTGTCCCCTCTATGTCGCCTTCTTTCATTTCATCTAGTTGCACGTGCACTGCAGTCTCTCCATCAGTTTCAGCATCTGATTCATAGCACCAAGTATTCTGAGGGCCTTTACTCACGGCTTCAAACATTTGAGGTTCTTGATTCTGAAGATTTTGAATTTCTATCCCTTGCTCAATCACCTCCTCCTTCATTAAAGCCATGCTGATTTACTCCGCCCAATTCTAAAGATTCTTAATCGACTTCGCTTGCTCAATCAAGATCTCTTTTGTTGATGCTATGGAATTTCCCCATAAACCTTCCAATCTTGCCTTTTCTGTTTCAGCCTCGGAATCCATGTACTGCGTCTCATTGGTTGGGGTATTGATGATTTGTGCCATCTGGTTCTGAAAATTTTTATTCAATATTTTTCGGCTCCTAATCATCTCCTCTTGGTTCGCTAAGGCTCTATACATGAATTCCATTGTTGACTGTTCTTCTTGTAAACACGGAGATTGATATGTGGGGTCTGATGCATATATTGGACTTTGCTCGCAGTGTTGGTCTTGATATCTCTCTGAAGAGTTTGGGTGATACCCCTAATCTTGCTCAAAAGTGGGATAAGCCTCATAGTTTGGAGTAATCACCCCCATAATACACTTGTCCAAAATTGATGGGGCACTGATTGCTCAGATGGTTACCAGCACACTGATCACAAGTAAAAACTGTCTATCGACTCTGTTGGGCTGTAACAGTGTCCAACTTCCTTGAGAGAACCTCTAGCTGTGCTGATAATGTGGCAATTAGGTCGAGTCCATCATTCCCTGTTTCCCTTGGTTGCTCTTTCCTTGTGTAGAACCATGGATAAGCGTTGAGATCCATATTTCCTGAAAAGAGAATAGATGAAGAGAATTAAAACAAAATAAAAATGTTTAAATTAAGACTAATTTGATTGAAACTAATGTTGGCAAACAGTTATCAAATTAATTCCCCGACAACGGCACCAAAAACTTGTTGTCCCCGATTGGGTATGACAATTAAGCACAAGTATACGCGGTCAACAAGTAATAAAGAGTAAGTAAAGATCGTTCCCACGGAGAATTAATTGATAAAAGATCGCCAAATCACTAGTCTATAACCATCTCAGTGTTATTTAAACAAGCGATAAAGTATTTAAAATTAAAACTAAATATTTTAAACTTAAACTAATTAATCCTAGAGTAAAATCGGATAATGAAGACATGAGATCTCAACTTCCCCTAATGATTCAATTAAATCAATAAACTCCCAGTTAGGTCAAATTGATCGTCAAAGCTTGTTAGTCGAGAACACAAAAGTGAGATCAGGCCATCTTTCAATGCACCTAATCCATATTATATACAATCCACAGATGATAGAACGCATATGAACACCCACATTATCTAAACCCCTATATGTCTATGTGATTTACAAATAATTAGGGTCTAAGTCCAAGTTCTCAATTGACTACGAGCGGCGCTTCGGTATATGTCTATCCTAAGCACAAATCATACATTCAATGCCATGTAAACATACAATCACCCGCTACTACGATTAGATCTAAACCCATATTTCGTCTTTCAAGTCTATATAGGTTATCACAGTAATTGGTAGCTAAGCAATTAAGCAATTAAAGCATGAATCGTAATAGACAATCACATAGCAATCAATAAACCAACATGGAAGTATATCAAAGTAAACTACACAAAAGGTTCGATTAAAATCTCAAAATAAGTTTAAGTCATAAATGACTCAAATATATAATCCACAAGATATATAAACATCATCCGAATATACAAAGAGATAACAAGGAGAATAAATATAGATAGAGAATGCAAATCTGGTTTCTTGCTCCAAGCTTGGATCTTTAATGTCAATCACTTGCTTCAATCTTCAATTCTAATTGAACCCTAGAAACTAACTAACTAAATCTAACCTAATCTACTCCTAACCTAATCTAGACAAAGAATTGAAGAGAGAAGAGGGAATTAGGGTTAGGGTTCCCTTAAGGGGAGGAGTATTATCTCTTTCAAAATGGGCATAAGCCCTCATATATATGCCTCTCCCGATCTGTTTAAGCAAAAGTTAAAATCTGGCAAAGACTCGAGCTAGCGCGGCTGCGCGGCATTAAGCCTTGGTCTTAGCGCGGCCGCATGTGTCCCCAGTCTTGTTCTTTGTTTCCTGCAAATCGGCGCGGGCGCGCGTGGTTCCTTTGTTATGCCGGTGCGGCCACGCGGGACCTGAAATGCAACTGGTGCTTTGATTTCTGCTGCATTCTTTCCCCTGTACCTCTTGCCTTCTTGACTGTAACGACCCCAAAATTTATACAATACAACTCTCGACATCGGTCGTTAACAATACATCCTTATTCAGACATTACATCATTAATCAATGATACAATCACTAAAAATACGGATTATTGAAAACTTTTATATTAGTCCTTTATTATCCTTGAATCTCAACCTTTATCATTACATAACTTTGATTCAACTTTATTTCATGAATTGCATCGTCATAGTTATTATAAACTAAAACTTACAACCACGTTCAATAACCCTTATACATCGGGTTAAATTTAAACTTTACAACTCAACATCTGTTAACCATCATACATTATCAAATACATTATCTGAAACCTTAAACAGGGTCCAAAATAATAACAATTCAGCCAAAGTATATAAATCTTCATGCATTATATCTGATTCATTTCAAGTAGCACATAGCGTTACCTTGAATCCTTAACCTGCAAAAGTGATTACTTGCAAGAATGAGCTCGACAGCTCAGCAAGATCTAACAGCTTTCATGCATCACATAGCACATAAATACATGCTCAACATACATCTCATAATAATTAAAGTAACATGGCATACATGCTTTACATCACATAACAAATATAAAGATTGAGTTCCTTACTCAATCAACATTGTTTAATCAATCAATGTAGTCATAAATTGACTTTAACATTTCATGCTTACAACATATATACAGCATATCATGCTCTTTGCAAAATAATTTAAAACAGTTCATCATCAAGTGCACGTAGAAAATAGAAACTAAAAGACTTGTCTTGATCGTTTTTTACCAATAATGTACAGTTTAACAGCTTACAGATATCTGCACTTCACGTGCCCTACACAATTATATAATCATGCATATCAACTATTAGTCACATATCAAAGCATATTAGTTGTAATGTAAACTTTACTCTATATCTCATAACCCTTCCTATTATCAATACACAATGTTCAATTTGATTGTGTTAACTATCGACTTATATTTCACTATATTTTTTTTTCGTAATATTCAAAATTCATTCAAGTGTTTAAGTCTTGCTAGGACTACTTATTGGTTTTATACTAACCCCATTTCATATCTTATAATGTTCATTTCATTTGATTTAAAACACTTTTTACATTCATTAACACTTGTCACGGCGTTTCGACGTTCATTCGTCACCCGCTCGAATTGTCTCTCTTGTGCATGCTTAGTATACTTATACAACTAATCTAATACATTATTTATTAATGTTAAGCATCATTATATATACTAACATTCATGTTTTATAACTTAAGACAACATCTTTTACCGTCAGAAGCACTACACTTGCATACGTGCATGCCCGACGCCCTTCGATTGCCTCCGAATACACATCAGTCCCAAAAATGACCATTTTGACCCTTGCTACTGACCTCAAATTGAAAAACTTAAAGAACAAAAGTTGTAGGTATACTCGTGCTCGTTCCGAATCATCTTGAATATCCTCAATAGGAGTTTGTATGAAAACGTTATGACTGTTTTACCACAAGAGGTCAAAACAGTCCCTCCTGACACTGTTCCGGCGCAGCTGCGCCACAAATAGCCTTAGGGGCAGCGCAGCTGCGCTACTGGCAGCCTGTTATGCGATGTTTTTTCCAGTTTGCTGTTCTTGCGAATTTTCTGACCCTTTCTCCTTCTAATCTCCATAACTCAAGCTATACACATCCGATTGAGTCCGTTTTCGACTCTATGGATTCGTGAAACACTGAACTACTCATCTACATAATAATTATAACACTTAAAAAACATTAACAATTCATTTTAAGTGTTCCAATTCAGTGTTCATGCTAATTTTTTATGTTATATATATATTTAGCGAATTCATTCACTACGAATTCGTTTTACATCCGTTTTGACTCGTTCAACTTGGGTTATTTTCGTCTTTTTCAAGTACTATCATAATACATCATCAATTTAAGATTTTCATCATGATTTCATAACTAAACCTTGACTTCAACTAAGCCATAACATATATAATTCTTTATGAACACAAGTTCTTCATCTTTAGCATAACTTCATGAATTCAATTACCTAAAAATTGCTTATAGATGATACATAACAAATTATATATATCCATAAAAACATATTACCAATTTCTCATCAATTCAACCCACCAAAATAATTTACAATGAAGAACCCAAGAAAATAAAAACTTAAGAAACTAGAATTGGATTATCACCTCTTGATTCCTTCCTTAGTTTAGATGAAGATTACTTGATTACTCTTCTTCCCCTTCTTTGATCCTCAGACTTTTGCTCTCAACTTCATAGAGAATTCTCTTTTCTCTTACTTTCTCTCTAAGTCTCTCTCTTTCTCTCTATTTTTCTAAACCACGTAAAATAAACTGATGGCATAACTTAGGTGTTACAACTGATGGCTTAATGTAGGTGTTACAAAGGCAAAAGGTCACAAGGCCATGTTTGGCTAAACCCTTAATCTCCTTTTTAATTTATTTTAATAATTCTCCTTATCATATGGTATATCTTCTTTTCTCTAAATGTCACACTTTAACTATGTTGCTAAATTATTTAGCTAACTATATTGAATAATTATACAATTATAATATGTATAACTATTGCTTCATACATTACGAAATTATATACATAACCCTTTCCATTAAAATAATTAATATTTATTCTCTTTATTTTAATTAACTCACATGAATTATATAATTATAATATATTATTATTTAATTCCTTTCCTAGCATAAATTATCTCAATATAATTTATTTAATCAATACATCTAATCATTACTTAAATATTAATCAATTTATTTAATACCATCATACTTAAATAAATTATTCCATAATAATTTTCATTAAATATTTATTTTATTCATTAATTCTAACACCAATATTTATTTATAATTATATTGGTTCTTCTCATTCTCATACCCATTTATATTCACTTGGCTAAATATAATATATTAAGCCATTACATAAACGTATTACTCTTATATGTAATATATTACCTTCATATTTTATTAAAACAATTATATTTATATTAATTCACTATTTTAATTAAGTGAATACTCACATTATTTATGAGATTTAATTCATAATAATTTCACTGCCAACAAGGAATAATAACCAAATTATATTATTTCATAATATAATCTTTAACTTAATTAAATTAACTAATAATATTCAGTTAATTTCTTTTTGTAATAACTTCATTTAATTTCTTCAATAGTTAAATTAACTATTAAACCTTATCATCCCAATATATGAATATATATATATATATATATATATATATTTATTTATTTACACGCAAAATACGTCATAATAAGAATTTCATTCATTAAATTCTTATTTTAACAATTTCTAAAAATTCGGGTTGTCACATTGACTCATTTGCTTCTTTGCATCATCACAGTCCCATCAAGCTGCTTGACTCCTTTCCATTATCATGCCATCATCTCTTTTAGCATTCTTTCAGTCGTTTTAGCCCATTGCGCACCAAGAGAGTTCCTAAACATGAAAACTGCAAAAAAGAAAAGCAAAAATGCATGAAAAGCACACTGATACTTGAGTTTAAGCCACAAAATAAGTTAGTTAATATCTAAATAAGTGGTCATAAAAACCACTTATTAATCAATACAGGGCATATGGGCTGATCACCCAACGTGTCCGTAAGTCATGACTGGTTTGCAGATGAATTTCTGTACAAACCTTTTCAAAACATGAAAACAATGGTTCAATGTCTATTGACCGCTCAGCATGTATAGTCACAACATCGTTTCAAAATTTGTAAACGGTTTGATATGTTATTATAAATTGTCTTAAATGGTTTCACAACTATTAATTCGTTGTAGAAGTGCTCTTCAAAGTAAACATTTATTTCTTTTAGCTGATGTTTATTATTGATATTACTTGTTGAGCAATTAAATGCTCATTCTTGCTTTAAAATTAAATATTTTCAGCTAAGCGTGATCGACCAGAAGGTTCTGGCAAGGACAAGGGAAAGGGAAAGCTGAAGGAGTAGGTTATAAGGTATTAATTGTAATAACTGAAGTTATGTATTATGATACTATATTATCTATCATGTAACGATGTACTTAAAGGTAGCCGTACCTGGGGATTAGACAACTCTAATAATTTTTAAGTTTGTAATATATTAAGTAGTTCGAATGATTGGTATCGTGTAACACCAAGTACGGGTTTCAAGTACCCGGATGTGCGGGCGTCACATCTTAAATACGCAATACTCGCCTTGTGTGTGTATAACAAACTCGTATTAAATATTTAATACTTTATTAATTTATCATTCCAGAAGGCAACGTTCGATATTCCAAATATACTTAAACGCTTTAGACTTAATATAATTTCTTTGAGGGATTTGTTATTATTTGTCTCATCTTATTTAGTGCGCATTCACACACACACACACACACACACATATATATATATATATATATATATATATATATAAAATACGCGTTATTTTATTAAACATACGAAGTATGTTTGCATAAAATATAATATATATAATACTTAGCATGCACATATAGAATATTATATTCTACCCGGATTAATTATGGACTTTTATTCTAGTTTGGTTCACTAGAGCCACCAAGTGAACCAAAAAGTCAAACCTAGGAGTGCAAGAATTTAAATTTAAATATAACTATTACATTTAAACCCGGGCTCCATACAAACGGGTCTTCGCGTGCTCCTTGCTCCTTGGTCTCCAATTTCTTCAAGAAAATTCTAACTATTTCTATTACATAAACTATTTCAATAAATAGAAACCTTGATCAGCAATCAAGGGAAAGTACATAGGAGGGAGATAGAATTTTACATCAAGAAAAATCAGAGAAGACGAGGTACGCAGACCCCATTTAATAAACCCATACATTCAAGCATTCAACTAAAATAAAATCCAATCACATTGGTCAATAGTCCATAATCAACCCCATTTATTTTTCATACACATCAACATATGCATCAATAAATAATTATTCATCTCATGAATAATAAAACCATTCCACATATAGATCGATGTCATTTAATGGAAAAAAGTTTTGCTAAATTTTGTTTTGAAATAAAATAAACTCTTTTATTTTAATCAAAAACCAAATCCAAATTAAAATCCTTTAATTTTTTGCAATCTGAAATCATATTTCAGATAAAATAAACATATTTATTTAAAACTTTTATCAATTGAATAAATCATTTACTTAATTAAGGAAAAAACAAATTTTTCAGAATCTACAGGGTGGCGCGCCTGCGCCAAGAATGAACTTGGACGCGGCCGCGCTATGCACTGGTCCTGTTATGAAGACGGCGAGCCCGCACCCAGAATGAACTGGGACGCGGCGCGGCCGCGCTGTGCACTAATTCTGTTTTACAGACGGCGTACCCACGCCAGAAAGAACTTGGATGTAGCGCGACCTCACTGTTCATCGCAAAATCTGTAGAATTTGATTTTTGTCGAGAAAATTCGATCCAATCTTACATCAATTCATACATTGAATCATAAAACTGATAATTAGCACAAAGTTAGGCTTTGATACTACTGTTGGGTTTGTATGTAAAGCATACATGCAATCAACTTACACAATAAGGGCGGAAGCGCAATAAATTTAGGTTTTAAAATTTTATACAAACCCTCACCATGATCATGCTTTGTGCTCAATTATCAATAACAGAAAAGTAAGGATAAATCAGAATCATACCCTTGCATAAACTAGCTTCCACATGTACGAGTTCAACTCCTTGCTCTTCGTGATCTCCTTGAATCTCCTGTATTGGCTCCTTTATTTGATCAACATTAGCCACCCAAGTGTTTGGCCTCTAGAGGTGATCCACCAAGGTAGAGAAATTGCTCAAGAAGATGGGTGGTTGGCTAAACCCTGTTTTCTATTCTCTGTAGAAAAAGAAGTACTCTCCAACTCTTGGAATTACGAATATTTCATATCTGATATAAGACTCCTCTTATATAGATATTGGTTAACCCTACTAATCTAGTTAGACTTGGATTTCATTTAATTAATTAATTAAACTCTTTTAATTAATTAGGCTTCCCAACATATTGGAATTAATTAATTAAACTCATTTAATTAATTTGCCTCCTAATCTCATTACGAATAAGTGAGAGTACTAATATTAAATTAATTCCTAAACTCCTTTAGAATTAAAATAATAATAATTGTAATAATATTACTAAGACTCCTCGTATTAATTTATATTTAATATTTTTAAAATATTAAATAATAAACATTAAGCTATTTAATTTATTATATCACCATAGATTAAACTAATTTCACTTAATGCATTATTACGATTATACCATTATCTTCTTAAATAATTATTCTTTCTTTTATGGTGTGACCCTTTAGGTTCTCCATATTAAACCGGTTGTGAATAAATCAATTAGAACAATTCTAATCATATTTAAATAAATAAATTAATATGTCTAGAGGAGCTAGCCATCAATTAGAGAATTTTCAGTCAAACAAAAAGGTAATATCTATTTTATACTAGATATATAAGTAACTTGATTGAGGTTTGTAATTGAAATAAAGGGGGAGTATATGAGAATTGGTGGTTTCTGATTGTTGTGAATGATTGTACAATCAGTTTGAATTTTTAAATTCTAAAAACATGTTTATCAGTTACCTGTTATATTGCCTAAGTGTGAAGTTTTCTAAAATTTTGGAAAAAAATTGATATCTGCATGTGCTAACTGATTATGTAAACTAGAAAGGAATCTTGTGTCTGTATCTCTAATATAAATAATTCATCTCTAAGAAGCATGAAAGAAGACTTGGTATGATGAATTTCAAACTCTGCAGAGTAGAGTATGTTTCCTGGGCTGAAACCGAAGTGGAGCGACCGCGCCACTTCCTTTGTGTAAACCTGCGCGGTCGCGCAGGTCACCAGTCATTGAAAACTAGTTTTTGTATTCTCAATTTTTGGTATGGTGTGTCATACTTATTTAAGCTTAAGAATGAGTTTGGTATGATATTTAAAGGATCTAATCAAGGAATGTCTTGTTTGAGCTTGGTTTATTTTACGTTTTCAAAAGAAAAAAAAAACTAATGAAGCTTTGAAAAAGAAATTTAAGAGTCCAACTTGCTTGATAGCTATGTAATCCAGCATACGAGTGGATGGGTATACTGGATGTTGATGTTACTTAGTTGGTGTAAGAAGCCATTAAGCAAGTTCTAGTGTAATACCCGAGAATTCTATAAATAATATTAGTAATGAAACAAAGGTGCTTGCAATTATTTGTGTGCATGTATATATCTATATATATATATGTGTGTGTGTGTGTGTGTGTGTGTGTGTGTGTGTGTGTGTGTGTGTGTCAAGGGACTAATAATTCAATTTAAATTGAATCAAATATGAAAAGAATAAGAAGTATTTTGATGATAATGATAAGTTTGGTTATAATTAATTAAGCTTAAGTGATAAGCCTTGTGTGACATAATAAATTACTTAATGGGATCAATTAAGAGATGAGTTGTTAAGGTATTGGACTAAGGGTTATACCTAAACCCAATGTTTATAATTGTGAATGTGCATGATCCAATTAAATAAAGTTGGGAGTCTAATAAATATGAATTGGTGGCCCAATTAAGATTATATACTAGTATGGTAGTTGAGCCCAATGAGTATTTGATCCAAGATTTAATTAAGTTAGGTTAGTAGCCCAAGGGGCATTATATTGGCTTAAGTCAATACACATGGGTCCTATAATTATATGGGTATATGTATAAAATAAGTATACATATAAGTGTGTATGTGGGTGAATATATATGTATGTATAGTTATATATATATAAAGCAAGTATACTAGCTTATTGTACAAAAAGAGCAAAATAAAATGTAACATGGGCCAATGGTGCCCCTCCTAGCTGCCCAAGCCCCCCTTCCCATTTACCAAAATGCTGATTTTGCTTCCTTAAAACCATACTAGTAAGACCCATGTGGTGGTAATGATGGTATATATAATAAACGAGATTTTTGTATTTTAATTTTAAATATTTATTGGATTAAATAAATATTTTAGTTGATTTATTTATTGAGTTGAATAAATAATTGATGTGATTATGTTGTGGGATAATTTAATTAAGTGTAATATATTAATTAAATTGATGTGTAATATTAAATTGATGTATAATAATTTTATGGTGATGTTTTAATTTAATTGAGATAATTAAATTAGATGAATAATTATAGTAACGTATAATTTAATTTAAATAATTAAATTAGAGATGTACTTATTTGTACGTGGAATTATGATTAATAGATAAATTATAATTGTGTAGTAATTTGATTTATGTGATAATTTTATTTAATAAGTTGATGTTAGCTTTAATTTAATTAAATTGAAATATTGGAATTTAATTGAATAAAGTTTGACATTTAAACTATGTAGTAAATAAGTTATTAAAATAAGTTAAAAGGCTTTTAATTTAGTTTTACCAAACAAGACCCTTAACTTTTAAAATTCTATTTTAAATTAGTTTTTGCCAAACAAGCTTTAGTGGCTTTTGATTTTCAAAATAAAAGTAACTGATATGTACTTAATAAGGGTATTATGTTTGATCAGTTTTTATTATATACATAATATATCTATATCAGTTTCTTATAATACGTTAAGTTAGAAAGAACAGAGTTAGAAAGAATAGAGAAGGCTAGAGAGAAAAGAGAGAAAAGGAAGAAGAAGAATTCTTTATGAAAACAAGAATCCATTATCATCATCTTCTTCTAAAGCTAACAAGGAATCAAGGTAATAACCTAACTCTAAGAAAGTACTAATTATGTTCTTCCATTGTTTTCATGAAAATATGTTTTAGAACTTCTTTGTAATTTGGTTTTCATGGTGTTTTGTGCAAATATGGGTTGTATGTGTTAAATTATGCATATAAATTGTTATATATGCTTTATATGGGAATTTAAACTGTTTAATTCATGTAAATATGATGAATATGAAAAAATCATGTTCTTAGCAATTTATAGTAAAATATTTTGAAAAATGGTTTCTTTAATATCAAAATTGATGTCTAATTGATGTTATGTTATATAAATTGATTATAGATTGTAATAATATGTTAAGAAACGAAAATAACATGATTTGAATTAAGTGATTTGGTTTAAAAATAAAGTTGCATTGTTTATTTTTGTCAAGAACACTTAACAATGGAGTTTTCTTCAAAAATTATGAAATTAAAGGTTTTTAATTGATTGTTGTAACGATTGTGATTTTATATAATAATTTTAAATATTTATTGAGTTAAATAAATATTTTATGTGATTTATTTATTGAGTTAAATAAATAAATTATATGATTTACGGAGTGATTTAATTAAGTGTTATATATTAATTAAATGAATGTGTA
This sequence comes from Panax stipuleanatus, assembly GCA_020205555.1. Classification (NCBI taxonomy): domain Eukaryota; kingdom Viridiplantae; phylum Streptophyta; class Magnoliopsida; order Apiales; family Araliaceae; genus Panax; species Panax stipuleanatus. The sequence goes on along the minus strand of CM035123.1, from coordinate 12,199,525 downwards.
ATATTTATTTAATTAATGTATATTAATTTTATATTATAGTTCAAATTTAATTGAATTAGAGGAATTATGTGATGAACTGTTACATGGATTATAATTAGCGAGTAATTATAATTATGTGGCAATTTTATGTGATTAATTGATGTTAGATTTTAATTGATTAAATTAGATTATTAATGTTTAATTAATTAAAATGTGACATTTAAGTATGTGTTAAAATAATTTGTTAAAATAAAAGAAAAAAGATTTTAAATGAGTTTAAATAAACAAGGTTTTGCATTTGTTTTAAATCTATTTTACCAAACATGGCCTTAGTAATAATAATCTATTTTTAAAAATAATGTTGTTTTGGCCAAACAAAGCCTTAAGGCTTTTTGAATTTTGAAACTTCTGTAACTGCTAAATTAATTTGGCTAATTAGTATTAGTTAATACGCGTATTATATTATATTACGTTAGTTTTGTACTACGTTAGATTAATCCTAAGTCTAAACTAAGAGCTAAGAAGAAAGAAAAGAGCAGAGAAGAGAAGGAAGAAGAAGCTTGTGAAGGCTAGAGTTAATCTTTGTTTTCTTCTCCTATCACCGAAAGGTAATCCATAATCTCTACTTTCATATTTTCAGAACTCGGGTTTAAGTTTCATGTTTTATTCTCTGTGAAAACTAAGTTTTTATGTAATTGCATAAACATGGATGATATATATATAGGTGGTGTTGTTCATGGTGAATTATATGGTTATCAATGATTTTCAGAAATCAAATTACTGTAGAAATATATTTTAACAGAAAAGTCATGTTTATATGAGTTCATATGGAATTTCATGAGTTTGGTTAATTTTAATTGAGAAATTGATGAAATTGGTATATGTTAATATGCTTATTAGGTAATTACTTGATGCTATCTTCAACTTGTATATAATGCATGTATATAAATTCGAATTGATGGAGAAAAATAGTTACAGTAGATTATTTTGAGAAAATATGAGTTTTCATGAAAATGGCCAAAATGGATTTTCAAAACTTGTGATTATCATTGTTTAAATGATTTTGTGTTTTGGAAGCATGCTTTATATATGTGTAATAGCGTATATATATTTTTACAGAGTCTATAGTACTGTATTTTTGGCGTTGTTGGCTTGTTTGAGTTGTTCGGTTAAACAGAGAGCCGTGGCTGTCTGCATCTGGACGAGCTGCTGCGCAGCTGCGCCGGCAGCAAGGCCAGGAGCAGCGCAACTGCGCCACTGGCCGATCCTAGATTCCTTCCCTGCGCAGCTGCACCGATTTTAAGGCAGCTGGCTGCGCAGTTGCGCCAGGCACAGTGCTTGGGCAGTGAGTTTTGCTTACTTGTGCAGTTTTATTTGATAGCTTATGATAATTGGTTATGATAATGAGCATGAATTCAGTGGCTATAACATGTTGCTAGTATGAGTTGGACAATTTCATAATTAGAGAAAAGAATTTTAAAAACTTTAATTAAATTATGATTGTTTGATAGTAAAATGAGTTACTTAATTTGATTAATTATAATTAAGAGTAAGTGTTTAATTTAAAGTATAATTTTGTTAAATTATAATGAGTAGTAGTTGATTTATTTTAATCAATTAGATGCTAATTTAAATTACAATTTATGTAATTATAATTTAATAAATGCATGATTATTATAAATTATAATTGATAAATACATGATTAATTGTAAATTGTGTAATTATAATGCCTGATATAGTTTAATTAACTATTAATTATGAAATTTTGATAATTTAAGAGATAATTATAATTGAGTAATTATAATTAGATTAAGTGTTTAAATTATAATTGTTTAATTATAATTTAGCTAAAATACATAATTAATTTAATTATGTGAGTATGTGTGTGATGTAATTAATTATGTGATAGTTGATTATTTATTTAATTAGAGTGAGTTAACCATGGGGGTTAACCACTTATGTGAATTAGTTATGTGTTAACTAATTTAGGTTTTTGTGACTTAATATATATGTGTAGGAAGTATTAAAGTACCTGAATTGTGTTAAGTAGCTTGCGCTTAAGGCAAGTCTTCTAAACCCTAAACTCGCTATTTCTACGCAAGTTCTTTGATGTTCATATATTCATTGTTAAGATTGTCCTTTTCATTTCTGTACTGGAAAATTATTTACTTAACCGAATAGATCTTGACTTATTGTTCAAGTAAGATCCAGTTTATTATTTTAAATGCTTTAAGTTTACTTCTAAAGCATATGTTAATTCATAATTCTTTTATTTATGAATTATTGAAAGTCGATTCAACTAATCCTTAGTTGATGAACGTGAATTCTAAATTACCATTGTCAGCTTATCTAAACCAAACTTTCTTTGGTGCGGACTTGAATTCAAATTACTGAGTTGAACAACCCTAATTATTAGGGGAGGTTAGTACGCATAGCGTTAAGATGTTTGTGCACAATACATGGTACAAAGGGCTGATCCCCCTAAGTACGAGTTGAGGTCCATAGTCTTATTGACTGTTAAAGGTTTAAATAGAAATATTTATAACCTAGGACAAGAAGAGTTCAAAGGTCTTATGACCCTCAGATAAATTCTATATTCGAATTTTGATATTGATAGAGAATTATTATTCAAGTCTTTATTGTTGAAGTAAGCTAAGTTATTCAGATCTTTGTAAAGATATTCTTTCATGTATTTATTATTGTTAAACTCCAGTGAGCTGTTGTTTGCTCACTCTTGCATTAAATAACAATTGCAGTTAAAGTTGATAACGTTGATGCCCCGTCTACGAGTAAAGGCAAGGAATATGAACAAGTGAAGATTTGTTTAATTATTTTGAAATGATTGTAATAATTTTATGTCATGTTTTTATTTCGCACTTTATTGTTTATGTAGAGTAACCCTGGGATTGAGTTTTGAGAAGGTTGTAACCCTTGTTTTAAGGGAGATTTTATTATTTTGAATTAAGGTTATAATTTATTTTGAGATATATTGGGTAAAGGTATGTTATAGATAGAAAGTGAACACCAAATCATGTGGAAACGAAGTATCCGAATTTGGGGGTGTCACAGGTTGGTATCAAAGCCGTAGGTTATGAAACCTTAGGTGGGGAAAAACCTTAGGTTACCTTATGGTAAGATCGAAAAGATAGGTGTGATAGGTAAAAGATAATAAACTACCTTATGTGCTATGTGTTTACATTATAGTATTCGAAGAGTGTCGATTCGATGTCACGTAATAATGAACTTTAAAATTTTTGTCAGGATGTCGAACGTTGGAGAACCTAGTCAGGCTAGAGAGGATGTGCCTCAGGTGACTAGAGAGGAGGAGCCCCGTGACATTCATGTTGTCTGGGAACAGCTGGTTAAGAGAGAGCCATCTCCAGTGATCTCCATAGCTGGTCAGGAGCGTGAGCTGACACCTATTCCAGAAGAAGAGGACGAGGACGAGTCTGAAGAGGAGGAAGAGGAGGAAGAGGATCCCGAAGAGGAATTCCCACCTCACTCTACTAGTGCTGAGATGTACGAGGCAGTCTACGATAGCAATGTGGAGCTTCATGGACGAGTATGAGATCTCGAAGAAACCATCCAGCAGCGGGACGAGACGATCGAAGAAATGGCAAGTGACCTAGGAGATGCACAGTGGAACCTGATACATATGGAGGTGGATAGAGATGCTGCTCGATTTGACTTGGAAAAGATGAAGGAAGATATTCAGGAAGAGTCGAGGAAGCGTGCCAGAGCTGAAGAGTCAAGCTTAAGAGCTAATCAACGAGCCGATCGAGCTGAAGGTGAAGCTGAAGCCAAGAGGGCCAAGTTGAGGGAAACAGAATATGCCTTCCATACATCGATAGAAAGAGCTCATGACCGTGTTTTCTACTACCCAGCTCAGTTCCAAGGTTTATCGTGGTATGTGGTGGACCGAAGAATGGCGTTTCGGGTAATGGAAGAAGAACGCAGAGAGGCTGTGCGACGTATTAATATGCCTTGGCAGTAGCAGTAGCAGCAGTAGTAGTAACAGTAGTAGTAAAGCTTTTGTTTATGTGTTGCTTTTTGTAGTAAATAAAGTAAATCCCATAATTTGAAATAAAAATGGGATAAGTTAATAATATAATCCTGCAACTTTTCCATTTCAGGAAGGATTATGTAAATGGCAGAAATGCTATCGGATTGATGTTTTTAAAACTACGACTAATGAATAAAAGAAGTTTATTGACGTGCTTGGTGTTCTATGTGAATTGAATTGTTTAGAATGTTTAAGTATGAATTTGAATATTTAAAAATTGAATAAAGGGTCTAATAATAATATTTTCTTAACAGAAAATGCCTCCTAGAAGAAGAATAACACGTCAAAACCCCGAGGGTTCGACGAACAACAATAACGATGGGACGAATCCCAACTCGGTTCAGCAGTTGGTGAACCTGTTGACCGGAGATCTTGCGAATCAGCCGCAAGTACAGGGAACAACATTCAAAGAATTCAAGGCAATAGGACCGCCTGAATTCAAAGGATCGACTAACCCTATCGAGGCTCAGACATGGGTTATGGAAATGAAAAGGTGTTTGACGTGGCTAGGGTAGGGGAAGACCAGAAGACAGCATTCGCGACTTTTATGTTGAAGTCGGATGCTAGTTTTTGGTGGCAGGCTAACAAGACCCGAGAGGGAGAGGGAGTCATCACGTGGGAACATTTCAAGGAAATGTTCTACGAGATGTACTTTCCAATGAGTTCCCAGGACCAGATGGAGGTCCAATTCCTAGAACTTAAGCAAGGAGGGATGACGGTGTCCAAGTATGTAGCTAAGTTCAACGAGTTGGCCAGGTTCGCCACTCACCAGGTCAGCACTGATGCTAAAAAGGCAAAAAGGTTTGAGCGGGGACTAAAGCCCTGGCTCTACAATAAGGTTTCCATGTTCCAGCTGAATACCTTTGCGGCTGTGCTAGAGAAGGCTATACTTGCTAAGGGAGGAAGCGAAGCGGTGACGAAGTTCAACTAAGATAAGAAGAAGAAGAATGAGGTAGAAACCAAGTCTGGGGGTAGCAGCACTGTGAACCAGAAGAGGAAATAGAATGACAACACCTCTGCTGGGAGTCAGCAAGGAAGCCAGCAGAAGAGAAAGTTCGAAGCATGTGCTACATGCGGTAAGAATCACACTGGCGTGTGCATGAAAGGGAAGCGGGTGTGCTTCAACTGTGGTCAGGAAGGCCACATCGCGCCTAATTGCCCAAACCCGAAGAAGGGAGCTTGCTTTATATGTGGATCCAAGGATCACATGGCTTGCAACTGCCCTAAAAAGCTAACAGCAGGGTCAACAGGGAGTGGAGGGAATGGAAGCGGCAGTTCCGTGACTATCGCTGCACCATTGCAAGCTGTTCGACCCACTGCATGGACATTCAATATGACGGTGCAGGATGCTGTGCAATCAAAAGACGTGGTGTCTGGTATTATTCTGGTCAATAGTATAAATACATATGTATTATTTAATTCGGGTGCTACTTGTTCATTCATATCTGATGATTTTGCAAAAATCCTAGACTTACCTGTAGAAGAGTTAGTTTACCCCTTGAACATAGAGATTGCGAATAGGAAAGTTATTCCTGTTAGGTGTGTTTATAAGAACTGTAGATTGGACATTAAGGGTCAGGAGCTTAGAGTAGATTTGATTCCGATAAAACTTGGGGAATTCGACGTCATACTGGGTATGGATTGGTTGTTCAACCATGGGGCGATAATTGACTGTCAGAAGAAGTCGGTAAACCTTACGACTCCGTCGAAGTTAGTGTTCTATGGTAGCAAATCACCTAGACAAGTGAGTTGTCTAACAATTATGCAAGCCAAGAAACTTCTGACGCAAGGCTGTGTGGGATACCTAGCCTACATAGTAGATACGCGTAAGGAAAGCCCGAAGGTGGAGGAGATATCGGTAGTTAAGGAGTTTGTGGATGTTTTTTCGAACGATTTGCCAGGACTTCCGCCAGATAGGGAGACAGAATTCGTGATCGATTTAGCGCCGGGAACTGCTCCGATTTCAAAGGCACCGTACAGAATGGCTCCTGTCGAGATGAAGGAACTGATGGTTCAACTGCAAGAATTACTAGACAAGAAGTATATCCAACCGAGTGTTTCGCCGTGGGGAGCGCCTGTTTTGTTTGTTAAGAAGAAAGATGGATCGATGCGTCTTTGCATTGATTATAGGGAGTTGAATAAAGTTACGATCAAGAATAGGTATCCTTTACCTAGGATCGATGACTTATTTGATCAACTGAAGGGTGCGAGGTACTTCTCAAAAATTGATTTGAGAAGCGGGTATCATCAATTGAAGGTGAGGAAGGAAGATATACCGAAAACGGCTTTTAGGACTCGATATGGTCATTACGAGTTCTTGGTGATGTCATTTGGTCTCAGGAATGCCCCAGCTGCATTTATGGACCTAATGAACAGGGTGTTCAAGCCATTTCTGGATAAGTTCGTGGTAGTGTTCATAGATGACATCCTGGTGTATTCCAAGACCGAGGGGGAGCATGCTGAACACTTACGACTAACCTTAGAAGCCCTGAGACGAGAGAAGCTTTACGTTAAATTCTCGAAGTGCAAATTTTGGTTGGAACGTGTGCAATTTCTTGGCCACGTGATCGACAAGGATGGTATTTCGGTGGATCCGTCGAAGGTTGAAGCTGCTATAAATTGGGATCAGCCGAAGACACCATCTGAAGTGAGGAGTTTCTTGGGATTGGCAAGTTATTACCGTAGATTTATCCAAGACTTTTCTAGAATCGCAACTCCGTTGACGAATTTGACTCGTAAAATAGTTAAGTTTGTTTAGACGGAGAAGTATGAGGAGAGTTTTCAAAAGCTGAAGAAGAGGTTGAGTACCGTGCCTGTATTATCTTTAACGGATAGTTCGGAGAATTTCGTAGTATATAGCGATGCCTCACATAAAGGATTAGGCTGTGTGTTGATGAAGAGCGGCAAAGTCATTGCCTATGCGTCACATCAGCTAAAAGATTATGAGAAGGGGTATCCGACCTATGATCTAGAATTGGCGGCAGTAGTGGTTGCCGTAAAGATTTGGAGGCACTACTTATATGGAGAAAAGTGTGAAATATACACAGATCACAAGAGTCTGAAGTATATATTTACCCAGAAGGATTTGAACATGCGCCAAAGAAGATGGTTGGAACTGATTAAAGACTACGATTGCGAGATACTTTACCATCCGGGTAAAGCTAACGTTGTCGCTGACGTTTTGAGCAGGAAAGGTCGGGAGAAGCTAAACGTGTTAACTGATCAGAATCGGTTAATAGAACAGATGGCTAGATTGGAGTTGGAGGTGAAGTTTCCAAAGGAATCGGATGAGATGTTGTTTCAAGTAACCACTAGTTCTACTCTAGTAGACAAAGTGAAAGAAGCACAACTTCACGATGAAGAATGTGAGAAGATTCGAAAAAGGATAACCGATGGCGAAGAGTTTAAGTTCAAGATCGATAATGAAAGTCTATTACGGTTTGAAGGTAGAATCTGGGTACCACCAGTACCTGAGGTTAAAGAGGAGATTCTGAGCGAAGCTCATAGTTCTAGATATTCTATTCACCCCGAGAGTACGAAGATGTACCAGGATCTCAGGCATCATTTCTCGTGGCCGAATATGAAGAGAGATGTGGCTGAATGTGTTGCGAAATGCTTAATGTGTCAGAAAGTCAAAGCAGAACACCAGAGACCTAGTGGTTTGCTACAACCGTTAGAAATCCCAGAGTGGAAGTGGGAGCACATCACGATGGATTTCGTGGTAGGTCTTCCAGCAACTCAGAAGGGATTTGATGCGATATGGGTTATAGTGGATCGACTGACGAAGTCAGCCCACTTTCTGCCGATCAGGGTTAAGTACAACCTGGATAAGCTAGCAAAGCTATACGTGAAGGAAATTATTTCTCGACATGGTGTTCCGGTGTCGATTGTGTCCGACAGAGATCCACGTTTTACGTCGAATTTCTGGAAGCATTTGCAAGAATGTCTGGGAACGCAATTACGAATGAGTACAGCGTATCATCCTCAGACTGATGGACAGAGCGAGAGAACGATTCAGGCGCTAGAGGATATGCTGAGAGCTTGTGTGATGGACTTCAAAGGAAGCTGGGAGGATCATCTACCATTGGTGGAGTTCGCCTATAACAATAGTTATCATGCGAGTATTGGTATGCCACCTTACGAAGTATTATACGGCAGAAAATGCAGAACTCCTTTGTGCTGGGATGAAGTCGGTGAACGTCAATTGTTGGGACCAGAATTGGTACAACAAACCGCTGAAGTTGTGAAGCTGATCAGAACGAGATTAATTGCTGCTCAAGACAGACAAAAGAAGTATGCCGATCTTCATCGACAAATCGAGAATTCTTATCAGGAAGTTTCGTGTTCCTGAAAGTATCTCCCTGGAAGGGGAAGATTAGATTTGGTAAGAAGGGAAAGCTAAGTCCCAGATTTATTGGACCTTTTGAGGTATTACGAAAGGTGGGCGAGGTAGCTTACGAGATTGCATTACCTCCGGAACTCGAGAATATACATAATGTCTTTTATATTTCTGTGTTAAGACCTTACAAGCACGATTATAAACATGTGATAGAGTATGAACCTTTGCAATTTGATAAGGACTTAACATATGAAGAAGTGCATGTTCAAATAGTTGATAGAAAGGAACAAGTACTTAGGAATAAAGTGATACCTTCTGTTAAGGTAATCTGGAGGAACCACAGTGTTGAAGAAGCTACGTGGGAACTTGAAGATGTTATGATGAAATATTTTCCGCATTTATTTGCTTAGTTGTGTGTAACCCCTTATATACTGATTCTGGGGACAAAATCCTTTTAAGGTGGGAAAAATGTAATAGACAGGAAATTTTTATGTGTGATTCTGGGGACAGAATCCTTTTAAGGAGGGAAGATTGTAACGATTGTGATTTTATATAATAATTTTAAATATTTATTGAGTTAAATAAATATTTTATGTGATTTATTTATTGAGTTAAATAAATAAATTATGTGATTTATGGAGTGATTTAATTAAGTGTTATATATTAATTAAATGAATGTGTAATATTTATTTAATTAATGTATATTAATTTTATATTATAGTTCTAATTTAATTGAATTAGAGGAATTATGTGATGAACTGTTACATGGATTATAATTAGCGAGTAACTATAATTATGTGGCAATTTTATGTGATTAATTGATGTTAGATTTTAATTGATTAAATTAGATGATTAATGTTTAATTAATTAAAATGTGACATTTAAGTATGTGTTAAAATGATTTGTTAAAATAAAAGAAAATGGATTTTAAATGAGTTTAAATAAACAAGGCTTTGCATTTGTTTTAAATCTATTTTACCAAACATGGCCTTAGTAATAATAATCTATTTTTAAAAATAATGTTGTTTTGGCCAAACAAAGCCTTAAGGCTTTTTGAATTTTGAAACTTATGTAACTGCTAAATTAATTAGGCTAATTAGTATTAGTTAATACGCGTATTATATTATATCACGTTAGTTCTATACTACGTTAGATTAATCCTAAGTCTAAACTAAGAGCTAAGAAGAAAGAAAAGAGCAGAGAAGAGTTGGAGAAAAAGAGAAGGAAGAAGAAGCTTGTGAAGGCTAGAGTTAATCTTTGTTTTCTTCTCCTATCACCGAAAGGTAATCCATAATCTCTACTTTCATATTTTCAGAACTCGGATTTAAGTTTCATGTTTTATTCTCTGTGAAAACTGAGTTTTTATGTAATTGCATAAACATGGATGATATATATATAGGTGGTGTTGTTCATGGTGAATTATATGGTTATCAATGATTTTCAGAAATCAAATTACTGTAGAAATATATTTTAACAGAAAAGTCATGTTTATATGAGTTCATATGGAATTTTGTAACGACCCCAAAATTCATACAATACAACTCTCGACATCGGTCGTTAACAATACATCCTTATTCAGACTTTACATCATTAATCAATGATACAATCACTAAAAATACAGGAATAGTTAAAACTTTTATATTATTCCTTCTTTATTATCCCTGAATCTCAACCTTTATCATTACATAACTTTGATTCAACTTTATTTCATGAATCGCTTCGTTAGAGTTATTATAAACTAGAACTTACAACCACGTTCAATAACCCTTATACATCGGGTAAAATTTAAACTTTATAACTCAACATCTGTTAACCATCATACATTATCAAATACATTATCTGAAACCTTACTCAGGGTTCAAAATAATAACAATTCAGCCAAAGTATATAAATCTTCATGCATTACATCTGATTCATTTCTTTCAAGTAGCACATAGCGCTACCTTGAATCCTTAACCTGTAAAAGTGATTATTTGCAAGAATGAGCTCGACAGCTCAGCAAGATCTAATAGCTTTCATGCATCACATAGCACATAAATACATGCTCAACATACATCTCATAATAATTAAAGTAACATGGCATACATGCTTTACTTCACATAACAAATATAAAGATTGAGTTCCTTACTCAATCAACATACTTTAATCAATCAATGTAGTCATAAATTGACTTTAACATTTCATGCATACAACATATATACAATATATCATGCTCTTTGCAAAATAATTTAAAACAGTTCATCATGAAGTTCACGTAGAAAATAAGAACTGAAAGACTTGCCTTGATCGTTGTTTACTAATAGCAGTTTAACAGCTTACAGATATCTGCACTTCATGTGCCCTACACAATTATATAATCATGCACATCAATTATCAGTCACATAGCAATGCATATTAGTTATAACGTAAACTTTACTCTACATCTCATAACCCTTCCTATTATCAATACACAATGTTCAATTTGATTGTGTTAACTATCGACTTATATTTCACTATAATTCTTTTTCGTAATATTCGATTTTCATTCAAGTGTGTAAGTCCTGCTAGGACTACCTATTGGTTTTATATTAACCACATTTCACATATTACAATATTCATTTCATTAGAATCGAAATACTATTTAAGTGTATTACCACATTACACGGCGTTTCGACGTTTATACGTCACACGCCTAACTCGCCTCTTTTGCATGTGCTTTGCATGCTCCTATATTGGGTTACATTACTCTATAATGTTTCATTCTTATTAAAAACATAATATTAAACAAGGTCGTACACACTCGTTACGGCATTGAGACGCTTGCACGTTCGTACGCCAAACTTGCCTATTCAAACGCCCAAACGACACGCATTTGTGCACGCTTAGCACGCCCAACCAAATTGTCTAATACTCATGGGTTAATGTTAAGTATCATTATAATACCTAATAGTCATGTTATGGAAGTTAGAACGTCATTTTACATGGTCGGGAGCATTACATGTGCATACGTGCATGTCCGACGCCCCCCGATTGCCTCCAAAAATACATCAGTCCCAAAAATGACCATTTTGACCCTAGCTAACGACCTCAAATTGAAAAACTTAAAAAACAAAAGTTGTAGGTCGACTCGTGCTCGTTCCGGATCATCTTCAATCACCCCAATCCGAGTCAGTATGAAAAGGTTATGGCCGTTTTACCACAGTAGGTCAAAATAGTCCCGGACTGACTTTTCCTCCCGGCGCAGCTGCGCCCCAAATAGCCTTGGGGGCAGCGCAGCTGCGCCCCTGGCAGCGTTCTACGTGAATTTTTTTTCCAGTTTGTGGTTTTGGAGAATTTTTTAACCCTTTCCTTCTTCCAATCATCATAAATCAAGCTATACACATCCGATTGAGTCCGTTTTTGACTCTATGGATTCGTGAAACACTGAACTACTCATCTATATGATAATTATAAAACTTCAAAAATATTAACAATTCCTTTTAAAGGCTACAATTCAGTGTCCATGCTAATTTTTCATGTTTTACACATATTTAGCGAATTAAATCACTACGAATTCGTTTTACATTCGTTTTGACTCGTTCAACTTGGGTTGTTTTCGTTTTTTCGAGTACTATCATAATACATCATCAATTTCAGATTTCCATCAAGAATTTATCATCAATTTTAGTCTCTAAGTAGACAAAAATATATATTTTTTAACTAAAACTCTCAACTTCATCTTTCAACACATTCTTACGAACTTGATCACTATCCAACAACTTTTAGATGATATAGAACGGATTAAACATAACCATTAACATATATAACTAATATCTTAACAAATTAAGCATAGAAATCCAATTTCTCAACGAAAACTCAAGAGAATAAAAAAATAGATTAATACCTTTTGATTCTTCTAAACATTGTCTAGATGAATTGAAAAACCTTGTTTCTTTTGATTTTTCTAGCATCTCTTCTTCTCCAATTTCACAGAGAACTTCTATTCCCTCTCATTCTCTCCTCTGTTTCTCCCTTTCTCTTTTCTTCTTTCAGTTTAGGCTTAGAAACAAAACTCGTAACTCATATAACTGATAATATAATACGTATATTACTAATACTTATTATATTACTTAATATATAATTAAATTAGAGGTTATAGAAATCCAAAAGCCACAAAGCTATGTTTGGCTAGCCCCTTCAAACATCCTTTTAATTTATTTTAATAATTCTCCTTATCATATGAAATATCTTCTTTTCTCTAAATGTCACACTTTAACTATGTTGCTAAATTATTTAGCTAACTACATTGAATAATTATACAATTATAATATGTATAACTATTACTCCATACATTACGAAATTATATACATAACCCTCAACTTAAAATAACCCTTTTCATTAAAATAATTAATATTTATTACCTTTATTTTAATTAACTCACATGAATTATATAATTATAATATATAGTTATTTAATTCCTTTTCTCGCATAAATTATCTCAATACAATTTATTTAATCCATACATCTAATCACTACTTAAATATTAAATAATTTATTTAATACTATCATACTTAAATAAATTATTCCATAATAATTTTTATTGAATATTTATTTTACTCCATAAATATTTTAACTAAAATATTTATTTTATTTGATAAATATTTTAATTATTTACGAGATTTACAATCGTATTACACTAACATATTACGTTTATAGGTAACATACCTTCCTCTCTCATTTTATTAAAACAAATATATTCACATTACTTCATTATTTCATTAAGTAAATTACTCACATCATTTATGAAATTTAATTCATAACAATTATTGTGCCAACAAGGCATAATAATCAAATTATATTATTCCATAATATAATATCAACTAATTAACTTAATTCCCTTTTCAAACAATTTCGTTTCCCTTCTTTAATAGTTAAAATAAATTAACTACTAAACCTCATTCCTCCAACCTATGAATATATATATATATATATATATATATATATATATATATATCTTCTATATTCACACCACATCATATACTCATATCCAAACTCAAAACAACTCGTAATAAGAATTTTATTTATTAAATTCTTATAGTAATAAATTTTCAAAAATTCAGGTTGTCACATCCTTCCCTCCTTATAAGGATTCCGTCCTTGGAATCATTGAAACCCTACCTTACTCAGGTTTTCATCAAATCTCTTAAAAAATATTTATCGTTGAGTAACTTCAACGCATTACCTTAATATAGGTTTTATATATATATTCAACTACATTCAGTTCTTCAACGAATTCTAGGTTTTATTTCATAACCTACATTTAAACACAATTATGTTTCAAATATTATATATTCTCTAACTCGTTCATTTCCTTTATAAAGATCATTACAATATACTTTACTCGTCGAAGACATATACTTCATATTTCACTATCTTATAAGTATTCGGGTTATCACATTCACTCCTTCTTCTAAGAATTTCGTCCTCGAAATTTTTATTAATCTTCATTCATTCAATCTATCAAAGTAGATTTTACGTTAATTTTATTCACTAACTTGTTGTGTTCCACAACTATTTCTTTCTAGGGAATATAATTCTTGCCACCTTCACCTTCAGAATAATAAGAATCTTCCACAATTGTTCAATAATTGGGAAGCGATATGAATAACAGGAATTTAAAAGATTCCAATTCATGCTGAGGGGTCACAAGACCTTGAACTCTTCTCCAGGTTTAATAGTGCATCACCACTGTAAACCATCTTTAACAGAATGTTTAGCAATCACACAGACTGAAAACACTCTCTGCAAGTACTCTAGGTGATTAGCCTATCGTACCCCTACGTCGTGCACAACGTATTACATCTTAACATCGTAACGACTATATGCGTTACTTTCGGAACCATTGTCTCCGATAACATGTCCCCTTTTACAGGGTTGTTCACCTCAGCTTCTTAACATTTGAATCCACACCAAAATAATTTGGTTGGTATAGTTTGACAAAGAACGCTTGAATTTCATGAACATCTTCTAATATTCGTCTAGCTGAATCAAGTAGCATAGACTTCTAACAATAACTCGGACATCAATCGAGATATATATATATATATATATATATATATATATATATATTTAACCAACTCAAAAAAATAAAAAAATTCATTTAAAGAAACTAAAAGTAAATAAATCCCCTGTTCTTTTTATAGTTTAAGGAAACTAAAAATAAATGAATCTTTTCATAATATCCTGATACCGTACCGTAATAATGGTACGTTGAGAATTTTGTCATTACATGACGTCGTTATACTACATCATACCATAGTGGGCTGATGATCATACGATCACATCCAACACTAGGTTTAACTGCATTGATAACTCCTTCGATTATTGTCTCTACACCATATCAAATGGTGCACAGAACACATAAAATACATTTTGAAAATTTAAAATTATTTTTGTCTAGCTGAAGCAATTAGCATAGACATGTGAATAATAGCACTATTTAAAAAAAAATCATTGGTTCCATCATTTGATCCAATGTTTTTCAAGAAAACAGAAGTGCAACATCAGCACGAAGTCAATAAATTTTGAAAATCTAGCAAAGCTAGGAGATTTAGAATATAAAACTTTCTCCATCAATTAAATCTTTACTCCATCATTACTTAATCATTCTATCAACCTTAAACAACATCAATGCTTCCTACACCATAACCTTTCTATTCCCAGTATAGTTCATCAAACTTTCCACACTTTGGAAGTCAGGAACTTTCCACAACAATATGAGTTTAAGAACTTCCTAGTCAGACCATAGGCGTCCATTCGCTGAGGAGTTCCAAACATACCATATGATTATGAGTCATGAACTTACCATAAGCATGAGTTTTAAGAACTCGCACTTAATCCTAATAGCATCTTACTAATCTTAATAGTCTCTAACTATTAAATATACACATGAGAAAAGAATCACCTTTTCACCACATATACATTGATAGCGCGACACCAACATTCCAATGATTATCAATGTGATAAACTAAGTGCAAGCACAAAACCCTCGCCCATACAAAGGTTTGTACAACTCAGCCATCACATGATTCTTCAATTGAAATCCCACCTAACTCTATCCTGCTCATAACTTGCTTTTTACTCGATACAAATTTTTCGCATCTCATCATTTATAACTCCTCGTGAGTTAACCTCGTACTATATCATAGTACATTCTCGTTATAGCATCAAACTATAACAATTCCATCATTACAGACCATCTGTCTTTCAATTTTAAAAGATCACTTCATGACCTTATTCTATAATCATCTCCCATATGATTCTTTCTTATCTCATTATCATTTTGTTTTAAAACTTCTTATCTTTACCTATCATCATGCCATATCATGACTTCATTATGATTAATCTTATAGACTTCGTCTATTCATCGTTATTCGGCATCTTTATTATTGAAGTTAGGTGGCCGGCAAGCAAATAGAAGATCTAAGCACCAACTCAATCGACGTCCTGATTGAGAAGTAAAGCCATTCAAGAGAAGTCTTCAACAAGCATATCCTAAGAAGACTACAGATGAAGTGATTGACTAAAGAAAGTCAGCTAGTGCAGTATGTAAGACCCCAACTTCTTATGAATAAAATTGAATTTCCTCTATATATTATTTTGAAATAGTAAGGGGTTGATTTGATTAATGTGGTAAGTTATGCGTAAAATACGCAAATATTTTAAAATAAGCAAGTGGTTATAAAATATTCATTGTTGTCGGGGAATATTCGTTTGGTCATGGAATATTCTTGTTGTCGGGGAATATTCGTACGATGGCGCAGCCATTTGTGGGCCCCATAACAGAAAACTGTCGGATGAAGAAAACGACAAGAATAAGTTTTCTATAAATAACGGCGTAACAGTTACCGTTAACACTGTTGAAATACCATGTGGTTAAAATAAAGTAATACGCGTTGTTGCACAGTAGCACACGGTATTACACGGTATTTTATATTATTGTTATTTTAATAATTATCATTATACAGTATTTTACTTTATCAAATCAATAATTATATTATTTGAATAATATTATTAGACAGCATTATTAGCAATGTCTAAGGAAGTTCTGTCTAAGAAAATGGTTAAGTAATTGCGCGCCAGTAAGAAAAAATTCTTATCGGAAGTCTTCCTCTTTCCTGGGAACGACCTGGTTGTCAATATTGTGGTTCTGTAATATTATTTGTGAATAATTAATTATTGATAAAAATGATAAGGAAATATTTATTCAACGTGGATATAAATGGATGAATTTTTAAAAGAGACAATTATTGAAAATTGATATTTTATCTTTTTTGAAAAAATAATTCATTCAAATATGTTATTATAATATTACATTATAAGTGTATAATGTGATAATATAATAATATAATAATGGTGATATTTTTTTTTACAAGAAATTCATAGTATATGAATAAGATGAGGTGGAAGAGAGAAAATAGAATTAGAATTGTAAATATTCTAATATGTATATATATATATATATATATATATATATATATATTTGTGTGTGTGTACGTATTTGTGTGTGTGTGTGTGTGTGGAGGAAATGGTGGAGGTGAGAGAAGAAAAGGGGGAGAGAGAGAAGAGAGAGAGAGTTAGTGGGAATTGGTAATGGAAAAGGGAAGGAAGAAAGAAAAGAAAAGAGAGGAAGAAAAGAGAGGAAGAAAGAGAGAGAAAAGAAAGAAACGGGAAAAGGAAAGAAAGAAAGAAAAAAAAAGTGGGTGCTGAAGATTTTGTCAGAATAGGGTGTGGAAAAATCATCCGTACGTAAATTCGGGTCATTTTTCGTTCAGAATTTGAAAAATCTTTCTTCTACAAAGTTGTAGAGAATTAAATTTCATATGGAATGGACATAAGATTCATATTTTTCTTATAAATGGGCTATTTATTATGAATTATTAAAGTTCTGAATTTATTTTTGATTAAAATATGATGTGGGCCCCACTGTCCTTTTCTTGCTGTGTTTTTGCTGAGAATGGATTTTCCAAATTTGGTGGGCAGTTATGCTGAGGATTTTCAAAGAGAGCATCCGTTGGTTAAGTTAGTTAGCTTTTGTGTGCTTAAGCATTTTCCTATAAATAGGGTGCTTAGGTTAGAATTGAAGATCACACCAGAATTAGAAATTTCTCTCTCTATAATATATAGCGTATTTTTGTGAGTATTTCGATACTTTGAGTGTTGTTAAACAGTTCAAGTGTTCTTCAGAATTATATCCGATATTTCAGTCAGAAGTACTATTCTTTTGAGGTAAGGGATATTATTTTTATTGTAAATGATGTTATTTCTTTCAATATCATTTCACCAAAATATTAGTATGAATTTTATTATATCATTTTTACCTTTTTATGTCGGAGTTACTATTCACGTATACGGCACTATTCACGAATACGGTACTTATTCACAGAAAAAATTAAATTTTCTTTTCTTTGTCCAAGTTGGCTATTATAGTTCTTATCTTTGATTTGATCCAAGTTTTGATCTTCATTCTTGAATTTTGCTCCACAATTGATTATTATGGAGTTTTCTTGAACTTGAATAAACTAAATTACGAATATCTAATTTTTGTCTTTTATCTCACTGGATTCGTTCTTTAAAATATTTTTCATCATCTTAAGTCTTAAATGGTGATACAAAAGAATATCTTTGGCCTGTAGTGCAAAGATGGATGATTATTTGATGAATATCTTTGGCCTGTAGTGCAAAGATGAATGATTACCTGATGAATATCTTTGGCCTGTAGTGCAAAGATGGCAAGTGTTGAGAACATGACCATTGGTGATACAAATGAATATCTTTGGCCCGTAGTGCAAAGATGAATATTTGATTTGAGATATATATTGATTGACAGGGATAAAATATTGATGATGAACTTTTAAATCATAGAAGATAGTAGACATCATTCTCTACTTAACTCTTCTGATATATTGTTATTTTCGCTGCAGTTGTTGATCTAAAACTTGTTGTTCATCATATTTATTCTGATTTGTTGAAGACTAACGATAATTTATTTTTCTTATATTAGTCATAATATTCTTTACTGGGCTAGTTGAGCTCACCCTTTTATTCTGTTGTCCTCTTCAGGAAATGAGAATGTCGCAGGGACTAGTCGGGGGACAGAGTGATGGGCAGAGTTAGAGCAGTAGTAGTCCTCACTAGTTTTGTATAATAGTGTGATAATAATTGTAACTATTAAGGACTGAATTTGAGTGTTTATATTTCATATTATATACGATTTGTATTGACACTCACAGTTGTGTGGTCGAATTTTGCACGATCATATAATATAAAAGATTGTATTTAGATTCTGTATCATTTCTTGGTGACCCAGAATGGGTTGGGTGGATTGGACCTATTCTGGGGGCGTCACAGTTGGTATCAGAGCTTAGGGATATGATCTCTGACGGAGATCTGGAAATAGAACTAGGAGGGGAGAGACGAGTAAATTCTTCGCTAGTGTGTCCCACCTAAGCTTATTTGGTATTTAATTGGTCAGTCGGAGTATAGGGTTAATATGTGATATGTTAATTTATTTGATTAACCCTTGTTTTATGGCAATATTTGAGAATGACAGCTGAAAATGTTAACAATGGAGTGAATGAGACCGTTGAGACACCTTTAATCACTAACTAGGAGAACGTGCAACAGGAAGGAAATATTCCTCCTGTAAACAACACCACCGATGAAACGATGAACGATGGGATGTTTAGAAGCTTTTTACAGTTCATGCAAAACTAGACGAGGGAGACTCGTGTTCAAAATACGGGTGAAAATAATAGCAACTCGCGGCTTGTCACTGCCAAGCAGTTCAAAGAGTTGGGACCACCAGAGTTTTTAGGAAAGCCAGAGTCACTTAAGGCAGAAACGTGGGTTAAGCAAATTACCAAAATATTTGATGTCTTGGGATGCACGGAGGAACAAAAAGTTCAATTCACCACCTTTATATTTTGTGGAGAGGCAGATTACTGGTGGGAATCTGTAAAGCGTACCCAGCCTGCGGCACTCAGGATGTCTTGGGAGGCGTTCCAGAAACTGTTCAATGACAAGTACTTTCCACAAAGTATTCGTCATATGAAAGAGGTAGAGTTTATCAGACTGGAATAGAACAATATGACTGTGTCCCAGTATGAGGCTAAGTTCGCGAAGTTATCCAGGTTTACGTCTCATTTGGTGGATAATGAGGAACGTATGACGCGGATGTTTCTGAGAGGTTTGAAACCCAAAATTCGTCAATACCTCATTTCTCACAAATTTTCTTTATATTCAGATGTTGTGAACAGGGCTCAATTATTAGAGCGAGATATGAGTCTGTTCAACCAAGGGAGAACAACCATAGTCGTACCGGTGGCAGCAGTTATCGGAACAACGATAATCAGAGAGGAGGAAATTATCAGGCTAGAAATGGTAACCACTTCGATGGTAATCATGGCCATGATAGTAGAATAAGTGAGTCGGGTGGAGATTTCAAAAATAGAAGGTACAACAACGAGAACGTGAAGACGTTGACAGCAGCACCAGCATCAACAATCGTTTTTAGGGAAGGAGAACAATAACCGATCGTATGCTACAGATGCGGAGAAGAGGGACACATCAATCTGAACTGCACATAGCAATCCAAGGTTATCGACAATTGTGGAAAGGAAGGTCACATAGCTCGAGAGTGTCCGGTAGCGAAACCAAGTCCAGCTGGGACGGTGACACCAAAGGCGGTCCCAGACAAGTCAAAGTCGGTGGTTCCTGGAAGAGCGTTTGTCGTGACTTCCCAAAATACGAGGAACCCGAACGAATTTATCACGGGTTAGTTAATCATAAATTCTTGCGAAGTCTATACCTTATTATTCTTTTATTTCACCTACTTGCGCTCAACGTTTGAACTTGACTTCTGAGAAATTAGACTTTGACTTATCTGTTGAAGCTCCGTTGGGAGAAACCTTCGTTACATCTATAATTTACAAATCTTCTTTTATTCAAATTGGCACCCTCACCCTACCTGTTGATCTTATATCTTTGAAAATACTTGCATTTGATGTGATTTTAGGAATTGATTGGTTAACCACTTATCATGCCAAAATTGATTATTTTCGTAAGGTTGTTAGTTTTCATATTCCTAACAAACCTGTTGTGCGAATCCAAACAACCAAACCACTAAAATCAATCAATGTCATTTCAAGTCATAAAGCTATTCGTTTATTGAAAAACGGATGTCAAGTTTTCTTAACCCATGTCCCTGATTTAAATCAGAATACGTCAGGTTTGAATGATATTTTTGTTGTTAATGAGTTTTCTGATGTATTTCCCGAAGAACTTCCTGGCCTACCCCCAGAACGTGAAGTTGAATTTTTTATTGACCTTGAACCCGGTACAAAACCCATTTCTAAAATCCCATATCGAATGGCTCCTATTGAACTTCTGGAGTTAAAGGTCCAACTACAGGAATTGTTAGACATCGATTTTATACGTCTTAGTACATCTCCTTGGAGTGCTCCTGCTTTATTCGCAAAGAAGAAAGATGGGAGTATGCGACTATCGAGAGTTGAACCATGTCACTATCAAGAATAGGTATCCACTACCTCGTATTGATGACCTGTTAGACCAGTTGTAAGGTGCGCAATTCTTCTCAAAGATCAATCTTCATTCTGGATATCATCAGTTAGAGATTAGAACTGATGACATTCCAAAGACTGCCTTTAGAACTCGATACGCGCATTACGAATTTCTAGTCATATCTTTCGGATTGACCAATGTTCGTGCTACGCTCATGGACATGATGAACCGAATATTTGAGAAATATTTGGATCATGTCGTGGTTGTCATTAGTGATGACATATTAATATAGTCCAAAACCTTAAATATTTCTTTACTTAGAACGAAATCAATATGCGACAACGACGTTGGTTAGAGCTGTTGAAAGATTACGAAAAGTTAACGTGGTAGCTGACGCGTTGAGTAGAAGATCATATGCCGGAATGAGTGCAATATTGTCAACGTGAAGCCCCATTTTGTATGACGTACAAAGGATGGAGATAGAGTTCAAGACTTCAGGGACCCATGTGATGATGTCAAATATATGCGTAGAACCATCTTTAATTGATAAAGTTAAAGTTGCTCAAGCTACAGACCCGGAGCTGACGAATATGAAGAAGAAGGTGCAAGAAGATGTTATTCCAGAAGCAAGAATCGATGAAGAAGGAATACTTCGAGTCAACTCCAGACTTTGCGTTTCCTAACGACTCTGATTTGAGGTATAGAATCATGATGGAAGCACACAACACACCGTTTGCAATCCATCCTGAAAGTACCAAAAATGTATCGTGATCTTCGACATATATTTTGGTGGAGCAATATGAAGAGAGAGATCGCGGAGTTTATCTCAAGGTGTTTAACGTGTCAAGGCGGAGCATCAAGAGTCATAAGGTGTGAAGAGCCCCGAGCCTATCGCTGGTGACTTCCTGTGTGGGATGCACCGAAGCCAGACTCTCCGTAGGGGACGCCGTTCTGCGGTGGCAAACTGATAGGTACCATTGTGAGGTGCTATGGTTAAAACACCATGAGAGTCACAGTTGGAATCGAGGAAATGACATGGGAGTTGGAATCGAAAATGAAAGCGAGGTATCCTCACCTTTTAGACATACTAGGTACGTATGTCAATTTCGAGGACGAAATTTTATAAGGAGGGGAGGTTGTAAGACCCCAATTTTTTATGAATAAAATTGAATTTCCTCTATATATTATTTTGAAATAGTAAGGGGTTGATTTGATTAATGTGATAAGTTATGGGTAAAATACGCAAATATTTAAAAATAAGCAAGTGGTTATAAAATTTTCATTATTGTCGGGGAATATTCGTTTGGTCATGGAATATTCTTATTGTAGGGGAATATTTGTACGACGGCGCAGTCATTTGTGGGCCCCATAACGAAAAATTGTCGGATGAAGAAAACGACAAGAATAAGTTTTTTATAAATAACGATGTAACGGTTACCGTTAACACTGTTGAAATACCCGGTGGTTAAAATAAAGTAATACGCGTTGTTGCACAGTAGCACACGGTATTACACAGTATTTTATATTATTGTTGTTTCAATAATTGTCATTGCACAATATTTTACTTTATCAAATCAATAATTCATATTATTTGAATAATATTATTAGACAGCATTATTGGCAATGTCTAAGGAAGTTCTGTCTAGGAAAGGAGTTAGGAAATTGCGCGCCAGTAAGGAGAAATTCTTATCGGAAGGCCCCCTCTTTCTTGGGAATGACTTGGTTGTCAATGTTGTGGTTTTGTAATATTATTTGTGAATAATTAATTATTGATAAAAATGATAAGAAAATATTTATTCAATGTGGATATAAATGGAGGAATTTTTAAAAGAGATAAATGTTGAAAATTGTTGTTTTTATCTTTTCTGATAAAATAATTCATTCAAATATATTATTATAATATTACATTCACTATTAGAAAACAGTAAATAGATGACACTTATTAGACAACGTTTTTATAAAAAACGTTGTGGTTTATTTTTAGACAACGTTTTTTGAAAAAGTGTTGTAGTTTCATATACAAAAACGTTGTGGATTAAGATGGGACAACTTTTCGTGTTAGACTTATAACATTTTCTTAAGAAAATGTTATCTATTAAAAAAACACGGAGCTCTTCGCACTCTTCTCTTGCTCTCTCTCTCTCTCTCTCTCTCACGATCTGACTCTTTTCAAGCAAATTACTCTCTCGTTCTCGTTCAAGCAAATCACTCTCTCGTTCTCGTTCAAGCAAATCACTCTCTCGTTCTCGTTTAAGAAAATCTGTAATGCATACAGTCATTTGTAGTGTTAGTATTTTCTTCAGTTAATAGTTGTAATAAGCAGGAAGGGGGTAGCCTTATCTTTTTCTTTAGGTCAGTCCGGGCCATTTTAGTATTTGGTCCAGTATATTGTTAGGAGTTTGTTAGGATGGATTGTTGAGTTGTGTGGGTGTCATGTGCTCATGTGCCTTAGCTCCTTCTAGAAAGGGAGCTGAGGATGCTATATGTATTGCCTCACTTGCTCATTTGAGCTTACGAAATATATGAAGTGCTTTCCCTGCTCCCAAATTCTTCTGAATTCTCTCTCCCTCTACTCTCCTATCTGAATTTATGTGTTACTTCCTTCAAAATTCCATACGATCACTTATCATAACTTCCATATTTACCACTGATTCCTTACAATTTGGTATCAAAGCCAACTTCCCTGCAACCATGGCTACTAATAACCAGAGATTAACTAATTTGGAGAACCAGGCTCAAGAGCAGCATGCTACGATGCACCAGGTGCAAACTCAGCTGTCCTGCGATGCAACAAGGGTTTGATGTGAAGATGGAATTGATGATGAAGAACTTTGAAGCTCTGCTGGCTATGCAAGGGAAGAACAAAGACTCGACTCCATCAGGTAGCACAGGTCCTTCTCACGAGTCTAACTTAGGTCAGTCTGACTTAGGTCAGTCTGACTTAGGTCAGTATGACCAAAATGTTAGAGTGGATAAATCTGACAGCATTTTTAGAACTATTAAGTTTGAATTTCCAAAGTTTATGGAAGAAAACCCCAGATCATGGATAAAGAAATGCAACAAATTGTTTTTCCATCACTCGGTGCCGGATTTACAAAAAGTATACCTAGCTACAATGAGTCTAGAAGGGGAGGCTGAGGAGTGGTACTCCAGTTATGCTCAGGAAGGGCAGAAGCTCTCTTAGGAATGCTTAAAGGAGGAAATAATTGCTAGATTCAGCCCTGAGTCTAGTGACAATCCCATTGGAGAACTAAAGAAGTTGCAACAGCTGGGGACAGTTGATGAATATAGGAAAAAATTTGAAGAATTAAGAGGATGGGCATTGAGCAGAAATCCTACCCTTAATGAAGAATTCTTCATTGATTGCTTTGTGGGAGGGTTAAGGTTAGAGATACAGTTGGGGGTGCAGGAGTTGAAACCGAAAAATTTGAAAGAAATTATCAGATTATCAAGGGTTGAGGAAGCCAAACTTGAAGCCTGGCTTAAGAGGAGTAAAATGGTCAACAGGGCTGTGGCTAGTCCAGGAATGCATTCCCATGGATACACTCCCCACAACAAACCTGTTGTTCATAACACTGAGGCTGTGAGGTCCTTGCTAGTAAGAGGGCTGACCAGAGATCAAATCAATGAGAAAAGAAGGAAGGGGTTATGCTTTTCATGTGATGAACCTTATAGCAGAGAACACCTTTGTAAGAAACCACATTTGTTCATGATAGTACCTTCAGTTTCTTCAGAGATAAGTGAAGATGAATGTTGTGAAGAGGAGGAGTTGGAAGGAATGCCAGGTCCAGTTGGGGAGGAAGAGCCACAAATTACTCTTTATGCACTATCAGGACACAGTAATAACAATACTATCAGATTGTTAGGTATGGCAAATGGGAGGTTTCTCAAAATTTTGGTAGATAGTGGTAGTACTAACAACTTGGATCCTCAAGCTGCAAAGAGGGTTAAGGCTATTTTGTTAAACACCAAGTCTATAGCAGTTACAGTTGCAGATGGCTTTAAGGTGGAGAGTAATCATCAATGTCCCAACTTACAATGGACTATCCAGGGAGAGGAGTTTCACACTGAATTTAGGATTTTACCATTGGGGGGTATTGATGCTGTCCTGGGTGTCCAGTGGCTGAAATTGTTTGAATCAGTAACCTTTGACTTCCATCACTTACAATTGTCCTTGTCTAAGGAAGGAAAAACCACACTAATACAAGGGGAGTCTGATCAAGTATCTACCTCTATTCAGTTAATGAATTCTAGAGAATTCTAAAGAGTAGTGAATGGGGCTACACATGGCTATTTTGGTTACCTGTTTGGGATCAATCAGCCTAATGAAGAAACTGGCAGACACCAGGACTTGAGGTCTGATCTAAGTCTAGAAGATAGCAGACAATTTGAAGAATTACTGCAACAATTCTCAAGAGTGTTCCAGGAACCAAAAGGTGTACCTCCACCCAGAAGCAAAGATCACCATATCAAACTAACTGAGGGCAACCAACCCATAAATCTCAGACCATATAGATACCCCCATGTGCAGAAAGAAGAGATAGAAAAAATAGTGCAAGAAATGCTACAGAATGGGATTATTCAACCCAGCAACAGCCCTTATGCCTTCCCAGTTCTGTTAGTTAAGAAGCAGGATGGAACCTGGAGGCTATGTGTGGATTATAAAGCCTTGAACAATCAAACTTTTAAGGATAAGTTTCCCATACCAGCTATAGATGAGTTATTGGATGAACTACATGGGTCACAATGGTTTTCTAAATTGGACCTGAGGTCAAGGTACCATCAAATAAGGGTCAGACATGAAGACATACAAAAGAATGCCTTCAGGACTCACTTTGGTCACTTTAAATTTTTGGTCATGCCCTTTGGACTGACTAATGCACCTGCTACATTTCAGTCATTGATGAATGAGGTATTTCAACCCTATTTGAGGAAGTTTGTACTAGTTTTTTTTTGATGATATTCTGGTGTACAGCAAGACCTTATCTGAACATTTAAAACATTTGAAATTAGTTCTACAATCCCTAACAGATCTCTACTTGTTTGCTAAGAGAAGTAAATGCATGTTTGTTACTAGAGAGGTCCAGTACTTAGGCCATATCATCAGTCAGGAGGATGTATCAACTGACAAAGAAAAGGTAGACTGCATGTTACACTGGCCCATACCTACAAACTTAAAGGGGTTAAGAGGATTCCTAGGTTTGACGGGGTATTATAGAAGGTTTGTCAGAAATTATGGGGTTATTAGCAGGCCTTTAACATATTTACTCAAGAAGGACAATTTCATTTGGAATAACAAAGCCACTGAAGCTTTTCAGGACCTTAAAAAGGCCATGACTCAGGCACCAGTGTTGTCTATGCCAGACTTCCAAGAACCTTTTGTGCTAGAAATAGATGCAATCCCACTATGGCATTGGTGCAGTTTTATTGCAGCATGGTAAACCAATTGCCTATCTTAGCAAGGCAATCCCTAACCAACATTTGGGGTTATCCACCTATGAAAAAGAATTGATGGCAGTGGTGTTTGCTGTCAATAAGTGGAGGCACTACCTATTAGGAAATAAGGTGTATATTAGGACTGACCATCAGAGTCTCAAATACTTGCTGGACCAGAGAATCACCACCACCAATCAACAAAAATGGGTCACCAAACTCATGGGGTTAGATTATGAAATATCTTATAAAAAGGGTAAGGAAAATGTGGTAGCTGACAGCCTTTCAAGAGTTGTGGAAGGTCTGGAATCCAAAGTTCTTCTAGGAACAACAACTGATGAGCTGGAGCAGTGCCATATGATAACTGAGGTGGTACCTACTTGGATCCAAGAGGTGGCTCATTCATGGGAAGAGGATACAGGGTTAAGGGACCTAATAGTGCAACTTCAAGTGAAACCAGACTCTATGCCAGGTTACACCTTCCGAAATGGTAGACTCAAGTTCCAAGATAAACTAGTGGCTGGACCTGACATCCAACTAAGGAAGAAGTTCCTAAATGAATTCCATAACTCTCCTATAAGGGGTCACTCAGGAATCAGAGGTACCTATGAGAGAATGAGCAAGTTTTTCTGGTGGTCCACTATGAGACAAGATGTAATCACATTTGTCAAAGAATATGACATTTGTCAACAACAAAAACATGAGACCCTAGCAAGCCCAGGTCTGCTACAGCCACTTCCAGTTCCACATAAACCATGGTTAGATCTTTCTATGGATTTTATAGAGGGCTTGCCCCCTTCCACAGGTTTGACTGTCATCTGGGTCGTAGTGGATAGGTTCAATAAATATGCTCATTTTATTGCCTTGAAACATCCCTACTCTGCAGCCCAACTGACTCACACATATGTGACACAAGTGTACAAACTACATGGGTTAACTACAACTATAGTTTCTGATAGAGACAAGGTATTTTTAAGTCTCTTTTGGCAGTCCTTATTCAAGACAATAGGTACTAAGTTACAGATGAGCACGGCTTACCACCCACAGTCAGATGGCCAAACTAAAAGGGTAAATCAGGTACTTGAATGTTTCCTTAGATGTATGGCTACTCAAGAATCACACAATTGGGTATCTTGGCTACCTCTTGCTGAATGGTGGTACAACACTCACTTCCATGTGGGCCTTAAAACATCACCCTTTGAGGCCCTATATGGATACCAGCCCCTTCACCTCAATTTCTATCAGTTTGGGCAAGTCTTAGACACTACAGTAAAGCAATTCTGCAAGGAGAGGGCCAAGTTTATGCAGATGCTCAGGTAGCAGCTACTAGCAGCCCAGTCCAGAATCAAGTCTTATGCTGATAAGAACAGAACTGAAAGGGCTTTGGAAGTGGGAGATCAAGTCTACCTAAAGGTAAGGCCATACAAGCAACTGTCCTTAAAGCAATTCAACTATGGAAAATTAGCTCCCAAGTTTTGTGGACCCTTCTATGTAGAACAAAAGGTGGGGAAGGTGGCATACAAGCTCAAGTTGCTAGAACAAGCTAGAATTCACCCAACTTTTCATGTGTCATTGCTTAAAAAGAAGTTGGGAACACAGTGCACATCTTCCCCTACATTACCTCCCATGAACTCTGAAGGGTATTTCCTAGTTGAGCCAATAGCCATACTTAAACGCAGACTGATCAAGCATAACAACTCTCCTAGTGTCGAAGTATTGGTTCAGTGGGCTAACACATTACCAGCTGAGGCTACATGGGAGAAATGGGAGCAGTTCCACCAAAAATTTCCTCATTTTCACCCTTGAGGACAAGGGTCATTTTAAGGGAGAGGAATTGTAAGGGTTGCATACAGTCATTTGTAGTGTTAGTATTTTCTTCAATTAATAATTGTAATAAGCAGGAAGGGGGTAGCCTTGTCTTTTTCTTTAGGTCAGTCCGGGTCATTTTAGTATTTGGTCCAATATACTGTTAAGAATTTGTTAGGATGAATTGCTGAGTTGTGTGGGTGTCATGTGCTCATGTGCCTTAGCTCCTTCTAGAAAGGGGAGCTGAGGATGCTATATGTATTGCCTCACTTGCTCATTTGAGCTTACGAAATATATGAAGGGCTTTCCCTGCTCCCAAATTCTTCTGAATTCTCTCTCCCTCTACTCTCCTATCTGAATTTCTGTGTTACTTCCTTCAAAATTCCATACGATCACTTATCATAACTTCCATATTTACCACTGATTCCTTACAAAATCACTCTCTCGTTCTCGTGGATTCATCAACTCCATCTCCATACCCGCAGGTGAGTTTAATATTCTTCCTCCATTTTCTCCCGAACCCACTTCTATATAGGAGTATATATATTATATTTACTTAGATCTGTGAACCCCATTTTGTTTTTCTGTCCAAAATCCCTTATTTTCTGCATTTTTCCCCTTTGTGTTCTAGGGTTTTACTGCAAACCCATGGCTTAGGGTTCAGCAAAACCTAAAATCTCACCGTTTTTATCGTCTATTCGGACCCAAATACCCGATTAATGAAATGGGTCATTTTCATTTTGCTCTATTATTCACTGTATTTGCCTGCATATGGGGTTTTTTATATGCAGGTCGATGGAGGAAATATATTTACTGGAAATGGGAGCTTTGGAGATTCTATTGGGGCTCTTGGGAAGTAAATCGTATTCCATTTTGTTTAATTTCAATGTTTATAGGGAATTCGAGCTCGTTTTAATTATGTATCAAGTAATTATTAGGGTTTGTGTTATTATAATACCCATTTGGAAATTAATCTTTTCAAATTTGAACTCGGATTTCTATTTAAGACGAGTTCTTGTATTAGCTAATTGGTTGAAACAATATTATCAGAGTTGCCTCATTGAAAATATCTGTGGATGATGAAGAGTATAATAATATATATGTAGAGGAGGAGGAAGAGGAGGAAGAAAATAAGACTGTTAATTATTATTGCAAAACTGATGGGGAAGGTAATTTGGTACGTGGTAGAGAAGCCGAAGATGGGCATTCCTTGTGCAATTTCCATTTGACCCATTTCAGAAGTATCAACAATTTAGTTCATCTGGTTAGCAAGAAAATTGGCAAGAACAAGGCTGCCCATCGGGCCAAAAAGTCGAAATCAGAATTCGGGGTTTGGTCCTCGATGGGCCAAGAAGAAAGGTGCTGATCATAAATTAGCCGAACCGGCCAAAGAAGCTGTTGAGCCTGATGAAACTAGGACTGAAGCTGCTGCCATAACAATGGAAGTATTTGATTCGGATAATCTTTGATTAATAAAAAGATGTAGATTTTTCTTAGATGCTTTTCGAAGCTAGGCATATAAATACTGTATACTACACTTAATCCAACTCTACCCAATCTATGTTAATCCTAACAAACTTTACTGAATGCCATCATACTAGTTTCTCTTGTAGTGTTTCAACGTGACTCGTTATTTTACTATCAAAGTGTCCTTAACCCTCCAAAAATAGTTGAGATTGTATAATTCGTAGTTTTCTATAGTAAATGAAGCTTGTTTAAGCAAGATGCTGTATTTTCTTCACTTACTTTGTTCATTTAGTACCAATTTGTACCTTAAAGCTTTGCTGAATGTATCTGATTTACATGTTTCTGTTCATCGGGCAGTTTTGGAAACTGTAGCTAGAGTTAAGTCCATGAAAAATGACACGAAAGAGGAAAAGTCATGCTTCTATCATACGATAGATTTTTTATGTTTATTGATAAAGTGGGCATTTCGCTAACACGTACTTGTGTTCCTTGGTTTCTCAAGCTGATGATAAGCCTATCATCACAGGTATGGATTTTGCTATTAAAAGAGAAATCATTGCGGTTGGCACTCATGATTTATATGTTCTTAATTCTTATAGCTGTGCACTTACTTGAATAATCTTCTGCTTTTGTGGATGATATGATGTGTACTTTGTCATGTTTTTCTAATCCAAAACTTTCTTGTGCAGACTAATGAACTGTATCAATTGGCAGCGGTTGCTTTCTGCCTGCTTGTAGCGTGGGTTTGTTTTTCTTGCCCATTCTCTCTCTCTCTCTCTCTCTCTCTTAGTTTCTGTTGACCAGTATTAACACCCCTAAGGCACTCTCATAAAAGGAAACAAGAAAATAAAAATAGAGAGAAAGAACAACAGAATACAAGTCCACGCACCCTTCCTTGACTTAAAACTGAATGATAAAATGTTATGGTACAATGTGTTAGCAATGGAAGAAATGGATAAATCAGATGTTCTCGTATTAAATTTTAAGATGTACATCATCCTTGCATCCAACTGTTAATAGTCCCTTCTGCACCTTGCTTCGTAAAGGCTTACTTTTGCACATCATTATGGATTTTATCAAATAAAACTGCATCTTTGTATGTGTGAGTTTTTTCTGATTTCATCCAAGGCATTACTATTATGATTTATTATTGTGTATGTCATTTTAGTGTAGCGATAAGCTGGGTTTAAGTTTTGAACTGGGCTCTTTCGCTGCCGGTGTAATGATTTCAACAACCGATCTTGATCAACATACACTTGAACAAGTAAGATTACTTCTTTCCTCTGTTGATTCATCTGACTATGTTGAAAAATATCTTTATTTTTGGTCTGTAGGTTGCGGTAAGCATCTTAGTTTTTCTTTCTATAAAAGCAAATGTCTAATTTGCATTGTATGTATCTAGATATGTGTTTGTTACGTCTGTTTTTTAAAATGCACATTTTTAGAGAATATATGTACAAATGCACATGCCCACATTGAAACTTTAGGAAATAGATTTGATCTAAACTCCCTCTTAGTCTAATGTGATGTTGAATGCTTTTAAATGTGCATGTTTATAATTTGTGCACTTATCTGTATGGCATTAGGTTCTCTTTTAGTTAACCAATGGCTTAAACATTTTTACTTGAGCAGGTTGAACCCATTCGGAACTTCTTTGCCGCCTTGTTTCTTGCCAGCATCGGGATGCTGATTCATGTTCATTTTCTCTGGAACCATATTGATATCTTGTTAGCTTCAGTTTTATTAAAGACATCTTAACACTAAATTTGCTGGGACCTTGTAAGTCAAATAAAAAATCACTGGTGCTTCTTTATCACAAGTCTTGCTATCTGCAATACTTGATATACACATTAATTATACATTTTAGTATTCCCATATTTATTATTTTGTTTGTTTATTTTATTTAACTAATACATTTTATTTGATTTTATAGGATTTATCTTATTTTTCTTGGGGAGCAAATAAAAGATTACACTTGGAGGATAATCATGAAGAAGTTGGAGTCAATTTGGAGAGAAAGAGATAAAGAAAAAAAAGAAGACCAAGTTCAATGTATCTTAGATTAGGTTATAATTTATTTTTCCTTATAAAGAGATCTTTTGTTTTAGAGAGGGGGGAGACTTTTATTTATTTTTTATCCTCTCCTTCATCTGCTGAAACAAAGAGGAGAGCATGAAGTTAGAGTTGTAATATTACTTTGTCTTAGGGATTCCAATTCAACATACAGGTGTAATCTTTCTATTGAATCAGTTATATATTTTCCTTGTTTCCTTTCGTAGTTACTATTAATATATTATATATCTTAAGTTAGTTTTTTTTGTGACGGTTCATGTGCTTTATATAATATTAGTAATAATAAGTTATTTGAAGACTGCGATTATTACTAGTAAAATCATATTTGTTTTTATTTTAAATTTCATGGCTAGCTAAATTTTGAATACCTAGGATGATGATGAAACTAAGTATTTCATAATAATATTTTTTTTTTCCGTTCCGAAATTAGTGCCTAATTATTTTCTCCTTCATATTTTCCTTCGCACAAATTGCATATGATTTTTATATTGATTTTGAGGTTTTGATAAGTTATAGTTAATCTGTGAATTTTTCATAATTTATACTTGCTCATATTAATTATATAAATCATTATTTTTAAAGGAAAGGAAAAATAATTTGGTAATTAATTTGGAATAAGGAATTGTTTATTATGTTAATATTTGGTGGATTCAGATTCCTAGGTAGTTTTTCTCATTAATAGTTTTCATTAGTAATTATTAGTTTACATAATTTAGTTAGTTAATCATCACCACCATATTTATTTCTAATTTGCCTAAAATATTAATTAAGGATATATTAAAGAATTGATCTAGTCTCTGTGGTTCGACCTGCAGTTGCTAAATCTACGATAGACACTGTGCACTTGCAGTACATAATTTTATCATATCAAGTTTTTGGCGCCGTTGCCGGGGACTAGAATTAAATTTTTTTCTTCCTTAATTTTTATTTATTCGAATTAGTTTTTAACTCATATATATATATATATATATATATATATATATATATTTCCAAGATTATCGAAGCGGATCAAAGAAACGTAAAGATAAAGATTTTGTTGCTGCGCTTTTCTTGGTACTTTGTATCTCAATTTTATTTTTATTTTTTTAAAAAAAAAATTAAAAAAATATCAGTTGTTTAGTTTTTATTAATATATTTTTTATTTGCCGCATTCATGCATTCACTCACGTAGAGCACATCCTGTTAGGTTTTTATTTTTTATTTTTTATTTTTTATTTTTGTCAAATATAAACTGTGGTGATTGCTGGAGGATCGAGGTACGTCAAAAATTCTCATTCTTTCGTAATTCACATAGTTTTAGGACATTTTATTTGTTTATAATTTTTTTTTATTTGTGCATTTCCATCTTTAATCCAACATTAAGGGCACAACCTGCAACAAGATAAGGTGGGAATTTCATCACCCTTCCTTGGCCCACAAATAACCCAACTTTTTGCATAACCTTGACCTAATAAAATCAAGTAGACGTTGGCCCCTAGGACTCTCGAGCTCAATTAAGACAAGAAACTCCAAGAGGAGGCTGAATTTTTAATTAATCAAACTACTGGTGTCTAGGCAAGTGGTTCAAAAGGTAAACGCCTAAAGATTGTGTGGTTATTTAATTAGTCACCGTATCTACGGAGAGACTCCCACCTTTCTTACACTTACCTGGCTAGTGGTGTGATTAATTTTGAATTTGGTGGACCTTGCGGTGTAACTTGGAACAGTTAGGAGCTGTCTAATTTTATTTAGGTTGACCTTAGAAGTAATTTTATTTTTTTATTTTTTTATTTTTTTTGCTTATCTGCTTATTTGCTAAGTAGTGTATGCAAAAAGTGTGGACTAGGGACGAAACATCGCGATTAGTGAGAAATTTTGATTTTTCGGAGTGCACTTTAAAAGATCTCACCCTAAGAAAAATGGAGGGCGCACAAACTGTTTCTTTAAGGGATCGATGTTATCCTTCCCGCTCTGCCCAACCATCCTGTATCAGTTTACCACAAGTAACTGGTAACAATTTTGAACTTAAACCACAATTTATAAATATGTTACCTAGGTTCACGGGAATAGAAGATGCATATTTATTTATTCAGGAATTTGAGGAAGTTTGTGCCTTAATAAAAATTCAACAATTGTCTGATGACTCAATTAGGCTAAGATTTATCACATTTGCTTTAAAAGATAATGCTAAAAAGTGGTTATATAGCCTACCAAATAATTCCATAACAACCTGGGAGGGATTTGTTGTTACATTTCTAAAAAAGTATTTTCCAAATCATAAAACTGCTAAAATTAGGACTGCAATTCATCAATTTTGCCAACTTGAAAAAGAGTCCTTTTGAAAATATTTTGATAGATTTAAAAATTTGTTATCCTAGTGCCCACACCATGGAATTGAGAAATGGAGATTGTGTCAAATTGCTTACGAAGGTTTAGACTATTCCACTAAAACAATGTTAGAATCAATGTGTCAAGGGGATTTTCTGAATAATGATGATGAAAATGCTTGGGAATTTTTAGAAGACTTAGCAGAAAAAACCATGCAATGGGAAACCACCCGAGAGACCGATAAACCTAGCTCATCTAGGGGTGTTCATACAATTGACAATTCAATTGCCACTGAAGCTAAGTTGGCTAGTGTGATTAAAAGACTTGAAGCTTTAGAAACTTGTGGACCTTCACATGTGAACCAAATCTCAACACCAACACCTTTGTGTCTAAGGTGTAATTCACAAAGTCACGGGATAGAGGAATGTCCTAGAGTCATGGCTCAACCTGAAGAATATGAACAAGTCAATGCAATGTTTCAAAGACCTAGGAATGACCCATTTGCACCCACTTATAACCCAGGTTGGAGAAATCATCCTAATTTTGCATGGAACCAAGGACCCTATCCAAATAACTCTTCAAATCAGGTCAATCAGTCTCTAAATCAATCTTTTCAACCTTACCAAAAGCCAAATCCTGGTCCGTACCAAAATTCAAATTCATCACCTCAATATCCACCAGGTTTTTCTAATGAAAGTGAGAGGAGACTTAGCACCTTAGAGAAGAGTGTGGAAACTTTAATAAAAACTCAACAAAGCACTAACCAAGCTTTATCTCGTTTAGAGATCCAAATGAGTCAATTGGCCACTACAGTTTGTGAAAGAGAGAAGGGTAAACTTCCTAGCCAACCCGAGACCAATCCAAAATTTCCAGCCCCTAATTCACTTGAAAACAACAAAGTCAATCATGTGAATTCTGTAATCTCTTTAAGGTCTAGAAATTATTTTAACAATCATGCTTGCATTGATAATGAAGAAGAGAAAAATTTAACTGTTGAATCTAACAATCCACCTTCAAAGTCAGCCCAGCCTGAAAAATCCACAAACTCTGAGTCAGTAGGCCCATCCACTAAGCATGTGTCAAAAAATGATCAAACCACATCTTCGGAGTCAACTGAAAAAGTCTTTAACCCAAAAGCCCCATTCCCTCAAAGACTTATTTCAAACAAGCAATCAGCCCAATTAGACAAAATTCTAGAAGTGTTCAAACAAGTGAAAATTAACATTCCTCTTCTAGATGCCATTCAACAAGTTCCCTCATATGCTAAATGTCTAAAAGATTTGTGCACACACAAAAGAACCACTCATGTTCCTAAAAAAACTTTTCTAACAGCCCATGTTAGTTCCATTTTATCATGCCAGGTTCCTGTGAAGTATAAGGACCCCGGTTGTCCTACTATTTCATGCATCATAGGTGACATCTTAATTGAAAAAGCTTTGCTTGATTTAGGAGCTAGTGTGAACTTGTTACCATTTTCTGTGTACCAAACATTGGGCTTAGGGGAGTTAAAAAAGACAAGTGTCACACTTCAACTAGCTGACCGTTCTATTAAAGTTCCAAAAGGAATAGTTGAGGATTTACTCATTAAGGTTGGCGATTTTGTCTTCCCTGTTGACTTTGTTGTCCTTGAAACCTAACCTGTTGCCAATCCCAAGGGTCAAATTCCTGTCATATTAGGTAGACCATTTCTAGCAACCTCTAATGCGTTAATCAATTGTAGAAATGGACTAATGAAATTGACTTTTGGGAACATGACAATTGATTTAAATATTTTTAATGTGGGAAAGAAACCTAATGATTTTTCTGACCAACCCGTTGAAGTGAACATGATTCAGGAAATGTCTGAAAATGAACTTACGGGAGAAGACGAAATTCTTAATTTTTGTCTAAATCATTTTGGTCAAAATTGGGATGATACAGAATACGTAAATGAGGTGAATGAAATGTTAGAGTCATCCACACCAATGTCTTACTCCAAATGGGAACCCGTGACTGAGCCAATCTTGCAATCCTCAGAACCTCTTGAAAAGAATCCACCAGAGTTAGAGCTTAAACCCCTTCCGGATAATCTTAAATATGCTTATATAGGTCCCTCCAAAACTTTTCCTGTGATCATTGCTTCCGATTTAACAATCACACAGGAAGAAGAGTTATTAACTATTCTGAGAGAAAATAAGGAAGCCATAGGATGGAGCATAGCTGATATTAAGGGGATCAGTCCAACCATTGTCTAACATAGGATCCACTTAGTAGATGATGCTAAACTAGTGAGAGACCCACAGAGGCGGTTAAACCCGGTTCTAAAAGAGGTTATTAAGAAGGAGATTCTTAAGTGTCTAGATAATGGGATAATCTATCCCATTTCTGATAGCTCTTGGGTAAGTCCTGTTCAAGTGGTACCTAAAAAGTCTGGCTTAACTGTGGTTCAAAATGAAGCTAATGAGTTAGTTCCCACTCGTGTCCAATCTGGTTGGAGGGTTTGCATAGACTATAGAAAACTCAATACCGCCACAAGAAAGAATCATTTTCCTTTACCCTTCATAGACCAAATTCTAGAGAGGTTAGCTGGTCATGCTTACTACTGTTTTCTTGATGGTTACTCGGGCTACTTCCAAATTCCCATAGCCCCAGAAGACCAAGAAAAGACCACATTCACTTGTCCTTATGGAACCTTTGCATATCGTCGTCTACCCTTTGGGCTATGTAGTGCCCCTGCCACCTTTCAAAGATGCATGATGAGCATTTTTTCTGACATGGTAGAGAAATTCCTAGAAATTTTCATCGATGATTTTTCCATATTTGGATCTACATTTCAGGAGTGCCTTCACCACCTTGACTTAGTTCTAAGGAGATGTAAGGTAACTAACTTAATCCTAAATTGGGAGAAATGTCATTTCATGGTTAAAAAAAGAATTGTTCTTGGTCATATCATATCTGACAAGGGAATTGAAGTAGACAAAGCCAAAATCGACCTCATAGCTAATCTTCCACCACCTAGGACAGTCAAAGAAATTCGTTCGTTCCTAGGACATGCAGGCTTTTATAGGCGATTCATTAAAGATTTCAATAAGAAAGCAAGACCCTTGACCAATCTTCTAGGAAAAGATACAAAATTTGAATTTAATGAAAAATGTCTTCAATCCTTTGAACAACTCAAAAGGGAGTTGACTTCAGCTCCTATCATCAAATCACCTGATTGGAGTCAACCATTTGAGT
Organism: Panax stipuleanatus; assembly: GCA_020205555.1. Classification (NCBI taxonomy): domain Eukaryota; kingdom Viridiplantae; phylum Streptophyta; class Magnoliopsida; order Apiales; family Araliaceae; genus Panax; species Panax stipuleanatus. The sequence goes on along the minus strand of CM035123.1, from coordinate 12,162,302 downwards.
TAATGTGTGATGCATCTGACTATGCAGTTGGTGCTGTTCTAGGGCAAAGAATCAACAAGATTCCCCACGTCATAAACTACGCTAGTAGGACTTTGAATGATGCTCAATTGAACTATTCAACTACTGAAAAAGAACTTTTAGCTGTAGTTTTTGCCCTAGAAAAGTTTCGATCTTATCTTATTGGGTCTAAAATAATTATTTACACTGACCATGCTGCCCTCAGACATCTTCTTTTCAAAAAAGATTCAAAAGCCCGTTTAATTCGTTGGGTCTTATTGCTCCAAGAATTTGACCTAGAGATACGAGACAAAAAAGGGTCCGAAAATGTGGTAGCTGATCATTTGTCTCAGTTAGTTGTGGAGTCCAACTCTGACCTACCCTTAAATGAATCTTTCCCAGATGAGCAACTTTTCTCCATATCTGCTACACCTTGGTTTGCTGATATTGTGAACTACCTAGTGACTAATGAAATTCCTTCCCATTGGTCCAAACAAGACCGATCAAAGTTTCTTTCACAAGTCAGACACTTTTATTGGGACGACCCCTATTTGTTTAAATATTGCCCTGATCAAATCATTAGGAGATGTGTACCCGACCATGAATTTAGGAGTGTTTTGTCATTTTGTCATGACCAAGCTTGTGGAGGACATTTTGGAGGCAAAAAGACGGCCGCCAAAGTCCTCCAATGTGGTTTCTATTGGCCTAGTCTGTTCAAGGATGCCACAGAATTTTGTGCCAATTGCAATAGGTGTCAACAATTAGGGAGGATCACTAAGAGGAATATGATGCCAATGCAACCCATTTTAGTCATTGAATTGTTTGATATGTGGGGAATAGATTTCATGGGCCCATTTCCAAATTCTTTTGGAAATCTGTATATTTTACTTGCGGTGGATTATGTGTCTAAGTGGGTAGAAGCTATACCAACCAAGACCAATGACAACAAAGTTGTTGTCAAATTTTTGAAAGAGAACATTTTCTCTCGCTTTGGTACCCCTAGGGCCATAATCAGTGATCAAGGAAAATATTTTCGCAATCAGCCTTTTGCATCCTTGCTGAAAAAGTATTCCATCACCCACAAGCTTGCAACACCATATCACCCTCAAACAAGTGGTCAGGTAGAAGTCTCGAATAGGCAAATAAAACAAATCTTGGAAAAAACGGTGAGTTCCAATAGAAAAGACTGGTCTCTAAAATTGCTAGATGCCTTGTGGGCTTACCGTACTGCTTTTAAGACTAACTTAGGAATGTCACCGTATAGGCTTGTGTTTGGGAAAGCCTGTCACTTACCTGTTGAACTTGAAAATCGTGCTTTGTGGGCCATAAAACAATTTAATTTTGATATGTCCACTGGTGGGAGTCATAGAAAATTGCAATTAGCTGAGTTAGATGAGATTAGGAATGATGCTTATGAAAATGCTAAAATTTACAAAGAAAGAACGAAAGTGTTTCATGATAAATCAATTTTAAGAAAATCATTTTCACCTGGTCAAAAAGTTCTCTTGTATAATTCTAGGCTACATCTATTTCCTGGCAAATTGCGCTCTAGATGGGATGGACCTTTTGTAGTGAAGGTAGTTTATTCTCATGGAGCAGTTGATATTGAAAATCCAAATAGTGGAGAAATTTTCAAAGTGAATGGCCAACGACTCAAACCCTTTTTAGAAATGCCAAACGGACCAGAGGAGGTGGTGTACCTTGTTGACCCACCTGATTCAGAATGACTAGCACTGCACTTATTTTTGTAAGTATGTATGTATTTTTTTTTGTACAATATTGTCATCCGGTTCCTGCCCCATCCTACGAGGTACAATTCTTTTGTTTCTTTGTTCTCTTTATTCATTTGCATACATTGAGGACAATGCATGAATTAGTATGGGGGGAGTTTTGCATTTTATTTTTTAGTTTTTTTTCTCTTATCTTCTTTTTAGGAAATTATGTCTTTGTAAAAAAAAAAAAATGATGAACGAAAAAAATTTGTTTGACTTTTTATGGATTGAATTTATTCTAATAAGTGCCCGTGGAGTTAAAAGTCATGAGTAAGATTGAAAGATTTAGAACTCTTGAATCTTTGATAAGATACGAAATCTTAGTTTGAAATACCATCTAGACTAAAATTGATTTCAAAATCATTTTTGCATTTCACGATCGCACTAACTCTTAGTTGTGGATATAAACTATGATTCAAGCAATTTGAAGGAGAAAAAAAAGGGAGAAGTTGAAGAATTTGAAAAAAAAAAGAAAAGAAAAGAAATAAATAACTGCTTCAATGTCCATTGAACGAAATAACTGGGTATCCAAGCCTCGAGAAGCATCGATATTCATGCTGAAAAGTGTGATGGATAAAAGCAGTTTGACTAATCTAGTTTTGTGGCCTTTGTTACTCGAGTTAGTAAGCCCTTAGGGGTGTCTCTACACCTAGTGCCCTAAAATCAACTGGTTTGGGAGTCATTGGTTCAACGCTCGCTAAATGGGTAACTCTGAAAAGCCTAAGAAAACGAGACATTGCACAAGTCAAGGAAAAAAGAATTGGAAAAATAAAAAAAAAATAAAAAAAAAAAGAAAGAAGAAAAAGAAAAATGAGTTTGCTTGATTTTCATAGTAAAATCCCTACTAAAAGTTACATCATATACACATGCATGCATCACATGGAATTAATTTTATGAAGGATGGTGTCTAGAATGAAGATTTAATATTTTTGATAAGGTGAAAGTGTGATTTTGAATTGAATCTTGCTTTTGAATAATGCCCATGGATATTTAGAAGTTTCTAATTCAATTTCATGACTTGTTAAACTCAAAAAAAAAAAATTTGAATTTTGTGGGAATATTCACTGCAAACCCTCACGAGACACAACTCGTCCACTTGGGGTAACCTTGGGGTTTAAAGGCTTGTTGCACATGCTAAGTGCAATCGTGTTTCCTACGAAAATGGGGTAGTATAGTTTTTATTTTTATTTTACTCGAGGACGAGCATAAGATAGGTATGGGGGTATTTGATATACACATTAATTATACATTTTAGTATTCCCATATTTATTATTTTGTTTGTTTATTTTATTTAACTAATACATTTTATTTGATTTTATAGGATTTATCTTATTTTTCTTGGGGAGCAAATAAAAGATTACATGGGACTCTTGGAGGATAATCATGAAGAAATTGGAGTCAATTTGGAGAGAAAGAGATAAAGAAAAAAAAGAAGACCAAGTTCAATGTATCTTAGATTAGGTTATAATTTATTTTTCCTTATAAAGAGATCTTTTGTTTTAGAGAGGGGGGGAGACTTTTATTTATTTTTTATCCTCTCCTTCATCCGCTGAAACAAGGAGGAGAGCATGAAGTTAGAGTTGTAATATTACTTTGTCTTAGGGATTCCAATTCAACATACAGGTGTAATCTTTCTATTGAATCAATTATATATTTTCCTTGTTTCCTTTCGTACTTACTATTAATATATTATATATCTTAAGTTAGTTTTTTTTTGTGACGGTTCATGTGCTTTATATAATATTAGTAATAATAAGTTATTTGAAGACTGCGATTATTACTAGTAAAATCATATTTGTTTTTATTTTAAATTTCATGGCTAGCTAAATTTTGAATACCTAGGATGATGATGAAACTAAGTATTTCATAATAATATTTTTTTTTCCGTTCCGAAATTAGTGCCTAATTATTTTCTCCTTCATATTTTCCTTCGCACAAATTGCATATGATTTTTATATTGATTTCGAGGTTTTGATAAGTTATAGTTAATCTGTGAATTTTTCATAATTTATACTTGCCCATATTAATTATATAAATCATTATTTTTAAAGGAAAGGAAAAATAATTTGGTAATTAATTTGGAATAAGGAATTGTTTATTATGTTAATATTTGGTGGATTCGGATTCCTAGGTAGTTTTTCTCATTAATAGTTTTCATTAGTAATTATTAGTTTACATAATTTAGTTAGTTAATCATCACCACCATATTTATTTCTAATTTGCCTAAAATATTAATTAAGGATATATTAAAGAATTGATCTAGTCTCTGTGGTTCGACCTGCACTTGCTAAATCTACGATAGACACTGTGCACTTGCAGTACATAATTTTATCATATCAATACTCTTTTATTTATACAATCTTTTTAGTTTCTTATGATGCAAACAGCTTCTTATGCTATCTCTTTTTTATCCAGAAACTAAACAGGAAGCTTGTTCATGTAAGCATTGGGCTAGTGAGGAGGCCCTTATTGGGTAATTCACGAGTACAGCGCTACTGAGGAGGCCCTTAATGGCACCCATCCCGGACAGGTTATCCATTTGATCCCTTTCTTTTACTTGTCAATTTTAATATACCGTCTTAATTCTTTCCTCTTTCAAGTTAGTGTATTTTTATTCATCACCCAATTGTTTGTATAGCTTTAGTTTGTTTCATTGTTAAATTGTGTTTGAATGGTTTGTAATATAGTTGAATTTGGTACATATGAGTAAGTTACTTGTTTCCACCATAAGAATAATGCTTTGTGACCTACCCCAATTAGTTTGAGATAAAAGTGACAAGAGTTGATTGAGCTTTTAGATAAACCTGCAGAACTTAATTTAAATACTATCCAGCACTCATTATATATTTTTTTCTTTATATAAACTCTTAATAATATCTCCTAGTATCAACAGCTTAGTCTAAACTTCGCCACATAATACAAGTTTTTGTTTTGATTTGCTCTTATTAGTATATGGAGATTCAGTTTTCCTTCATCTTCAAATTCTTTAGAAGAAGCTAGTATTTACTCCAGTTGTGATTTTTTTATATAATTAAAATCTTATTATTATGGTTTTACTATGTATTCTTTTCATGCCAGGGTGCCTTTATACTCACGTCTTTTTAAGAAGCAAGATGAGATGGCTGAAATTTCAAACTGTGAAGAAGTTGAGCAGTACGTTTCTTCTCCTACTGTAGTTAAATTCTCTATTGAAGATACTCAATCAGAGCCAGTGACCCTAATATTGAGCCAACGACCTGAAATGCAATCTATAAGTATTGAAGGGATTGACGATGAAATTGCTAATGAAACAATTCCAGACACCCCTTTACCTATTGCTGATGATGCTGAAGGTAAAGGGTTAGATACATCTATCCAGGTGAGAAAAGAAACTAATTTTATCTTAGGCCGTCTTGCCTTGTTCTTAAATGAGTAATCAATTAAAAACTTTGTATTTCTCTTGTTCCATACTGCAGCCAGATTCATACATGGAAAATGCTTTCAGTGATTTTTATGGGCCGACAGAGCCTCTGTATTTGAAAATCTTTTCCCCATTCAATTTGCAGATGATGAAAGAGCTTGGATCCTCCTTTCATAGCTCCACGACTTTCAGCAATGACAACAAGGGAGTGCAGTTACAGGATGGTACAAATTCTGTGGATCTTGATGAGTTCTTGGACTCACTTCTAGTTAGTTCAAATGAATATTCATATGAAAATTCAGGAGCTGTTGAACAGGGCTTTGTTAAGGAGAGTGGTCAGATACTGGAATGCAATATTCCTCGAGGTTGGATATTTAATTTATTCCTGGATGTTGGATTCTTGTGTATGTAACATTTTTTTTCCGGAAACTTTAAATTTATTTTCCCCGTGCGTACTCCAGCTTGACAAGGGATTTGTTTGTGGTGAATTTTTTACTGGGGCTCAGAAAGTTTTCCCTTTGCAGTTGGTAACACCTTCAGGAGAGACTGTAACTCCTGATTTCAATAATGACAAAGCGCAGAGGAATTTTCATTTCTTGCAAAACAGACGGGACGCTTTATCTTCTGTTCCTGTCGGTGATCAAGACTATAATTTGTTGAATCTTGGACTAAAACTTATGTTCCTGTTATGCAAGTTTTACAAAGATATGGTTTGTGTAGTGACAAAGTACAATTATAAGTAAATTTTCTCCATTTACCTATATGTTCATAGTTATATATTATATGATAGATGGTAATTGGTTTTTCCTTGGATAATTTATTGTCAGGTGCTGCAATGGACAAGGGTGCAGAAGGAGCTTCCACCTCTCTTGTGTCGATCCTCCTTTTTCATACGTCCCTCCTGGAATTTGGCACTGTATTTGGTGTAATGAAAGGAAGATTAAATTTGGTTTATATTCTGTGTCTGAAGGAATAGAGTCCATCTTGGATGCTAGAGAGGCAGTGTCAGATGATGAAGGTACGGGGATGTGCATATCTTACTTCTGTAGCATCTTTTCAGCTGCTTCCATTTCTTTTTCCTTGGTGCTGTTTTCTTTGGTAGGATACTGTATGGTATTGCAGGTGTGTAACAATGACTTGGTAATGTGGTATGACTATGAAAGGAATAATTTCATTTTCTGTTATTTATAATAATAGTTCTAGTTGTAAGGTGGGAAATGAATTATCAAATAAATTTAGATGGGACCTTAAATAATTGAGATCTTATATTGATTTTAACGTGAAATGGTAGTGATTGAGGTCTTTCTTGTACTTATGTCCTACTATTTTTTTTTAACTTTCTTTTTGCATATCCCAACAAATGGAGCTGGTCTGATTGAGTATAGGTGTCACCCATTTTGGTCCCAGAAATACTGTCCTTCACATGAGCATGACCTTCACATGAGCATGACAACACTACAGTGGAGCTATCACAAGAAGATGCCAACATCTTAATTTTATGGATAGTTTGATATATTTTGTGAATGTAGTCAAATTCGCAATTTAATGTATGTAGTAGTAATTATATTGACAAGTGAATTTGAAACTGTAAACGTATTGTATTATTGAAATGTATGATATTTTGAAACATAGAATGCTTATATTTTGGCTTTAAATATTGTGGATTGTGTCAAATAGACAATAATTTTTAGAAAAAACGTTGTCTAATGCGTCAAATAGACAACGTTTTTTAGAAAAAAAATGTTGTCTAATTGTACAATAGATAACGCTTTTTGAAATAACGTTGTCTAATGTGTCAAATAGATAATATTTTTTTAAAAAAAGCGTTGTCTAATGTGTCCAATAGACAACGTTTTTTAAACGTTATCTATTTGTGTCTAAAAACGTTGTCTATTTGACAAATAAACAATGCTTTTTAGAAAAAACGTTGTTTAATGTGTCAAAAGACAATATTTTTAAACGTTGTCTATTTGTGTTTAAAAAACGTTGTCTATTTGACAAATAGACAACGCTTTTTTGAAAAAGCGTTGTCTAATGTGTCAAAAGACAACGTTTTTTAAAGGTTGTCTATCTGTGTCTAATAGATGACACTGCTAACCATGACACTTTTGGGAGATCTATTACAACGTTTTTTAAACGTTGTCTATTTACTTTTTTGTACTAGTGATTATAAGTATATAATGTGATAATATAATAATATAATAATGGTGATATTTTTTTTTACAATAAATTCATGGTATATGAATAAGATGAGGTGGAAGAGAGAAAATGAAATTGAAATTGTAAATATATATATATATATATATATATATGTGTGTGTGTGTGTGTGTGTGTGTGTGTGTGTGTGTGTACGTATTTGTGTTTGTGTGTGTGTGGAGAAAAGGGGGAGAGAGAGAAGAGAGAGAGTTAGTGGGAATTGGTGGGGGGAAAAGGGAAGGAAGAAAGAAAAGAAAAGAGAGGAAGAAAATAGGAAAGAAAGAGAGAGAAAAGAAAGAAAGAAAGGGGAAAAGGAAAGAAAAAAAAACGTGGGTGCTTAAGATTTTGTTAAAATGGGGTGTGAAAAAATCATTCGTATGTAAATTCGGGTTATTTTTCGTTCGGAATTTGGAAAAAAAAATTCTACAAAGTTGTAGAGAATTAAATTTCATATGGAATGGATATAAGATTCGTATTTTTCTGATAAATGGGCTATTTATTATGAATTATTGAAGTTCTGAAATGATTTTTGATTAAAATATGTTGTGGGCCCCACTGTCATTTTCTTGGTGTGTTTTTGCTGAGAATGGATTTTCCAAATTTGGTGGGCAATTATGCTGAGAATTTTCAAAGAGAGCATCCGTTGGTTAAGTTAGTCAGCTTTTGTGTGCTAAGCATTTTTCTATAAATAGGGTGCTTAGGTTATAATTGAAAATCACACTAGAATCAGAAATTTCTCTCTATAATATCGAGCGTATTTTTGTGAGTATTTCGATACTTTGAGTGTTGTTAAACAGTTCAAGTTTTTTTTCAGCGTTATATCAGATATTCCAGTCAGAAGTCATATTCTTTTGAGGTAAGGGATGTTATTCTTCTCGTAAGTGATATTATTTTTTATTATAAATGATGTTATTTCTTTCAATATCGTTTCACCGAAATATTGGTATGAATTTTATTATAAAATTTTTACTTTTTCATATCGGAGTTACTATTCACGTATACGGCACTAATCACATATACGGCACTATTCACGAATACGATACTATTCACAGAAAAAATTAAAAAAAAAATTCTTTGTCCAGGTTGGCTATTATGGTTTCTATCTTTGATTGGATTCAAGTTTTGATCTTCATTCTTGAATTTTGCTGCACAATTGATTATTATGGAGTATTTTTGAATTTGGATAAACTAAATTACGAATATCTAATTTCTGTCCTTTATATCACTGGATTCGTTCTTTAAAGTATTTTTCATCATCTTCAGTCTTAAATGGTGTTGCAAAAGAATATCTTTGGCCTGTAGTGCAAAGATGGATGATTATTTGATAAATATTTTTGGCTTGTAGTGCAAAGATGGATGATTATTTGATGAATATCTTTGGCCTGTAGTGCAAAGATGAATGATTACCTGATAAATATTTTTGACTTGTAGTGCAAAGATGACAGGTATTGAAATGAACATGACTATTGGTGATACAAATGAATATCTTTGGCCCGTAGTGCAAAGATGAATATTTGATTTGAGATATATATTGATTGACATGGATAAAATATTGATGATAGACTTTTAAATCATAGAAGATAGTAGACATCATTCTCTACTTAACTCTTCTGATATATTATTATTTTCGCTGCAGTTGTTGATCTAAAATTTGTTGTCCATCATATTTATTCTAATTTGTTGAAGACTAACGATAATTTATTTTTCTTATATTAGTCATAATATTCTTTACTGGGCTAGTTAAGCTCACCCTTTTATTCTGTTGTCCTCTTCAGGAAATGAGAATGTCGCAAGGACTAGTCGGGGGACATAGTGATGGGCAGAGTTAGAGCAGTAGTAGTCCTCACTATTTTTGTATAATAGTGTGATAATAATTATAACTATTAAGGACTGGATTTGAGTGTTTATATTTCGTATTATATACGTTTTGTATTGACACTCACAGTTGTGTGGTCGTATTTTGCACGACCGTATGATATAAAAGATTGTATTTGGATTCTGTACCATTTCTTGGCAACCCAGAATGGATTGGATGGATTGGGCCTATTCTGGGGGCGTCACACAGTAGCTGTCAAGATGAACAGAAGACAACGATCTTGGGAGTAACCAGGATCGTGGTGTTTGCCAAATAAAATAGGAACTGACGCAGTTTACACTGAGATATTGGCCAATATATGAAGAACAAGACTGAAGTGGTTAAACATAGGTCAGACCATTGATGATAAGTGAACGGGAGATCACAAGGAGAAAGAGAGCTGGGTATGCCACAAATCTGATGAATCTTGCAATTTAGAAGGGTCAGAACAATCAGACAAGTTATCAGTTCTTGAGATAAATCGAGGCAAGCAGAAGTGTTGAAGCACTGCACAAGTGAAAGAAGAGGTGTTCTACATTGCAGATCAGAAGAGCACTCTTCAGAATCGTAGTGTTGTCTCAACCAGTCAACGAGCAACATTTAACAGATAAACTACGATCAAGATTCAAAGTCATCTGCATCAGAATCGCAGAGTTCGGGCATCTGAATATTGAAGTGTTGGCAACGGTTCAATATGAAGTCTGACATTCGAACGTTGCTAATTGAGAGCATCGATGCAAAAGGACAACTCCTGTGGATTCGAATTAAGAAATCAGAAAGGAGAAATAAAGGTGACTACCAGCTTAACACGAAAAAGTGACATCTCTAAAGTGGTAGGTGAAGTAGCAGACTGCTGTGTCAAAAAAGTCAAAAAAGAGCCGTCACGTCAAATCGACAGTCTGCACCAAATAACTCGAGATATGCGAAGCAATTCAAATAACTTCCAACGACTATTTTTCAACGAGAAGATCATGGAAGGGTATTTAACAACTAAAACTTCAAAGATGAAAGAGTTGCCGAGTTGCAGAATCGTTGAGTTATTGGAATGCTATGTTGTTGACTCTACGAGTTCTACGAAGTTGAAAAGAACATGTCTTAGTGACAGTGAAACTACGAAAGTAGAAGTGAAGCAGATTTGAAGAAGGACTTTAACAGACTAAGGCTTCGCTCAACAACGATGAGAATGCTAAGAAGATAGCATTCAGAAAAGTGGGAGAGCAGAAAGAAGATTCGAAGAGCCACTCTACAAATCACCATGAAGAACCAAAAGCTGAAGTAGAACAGATGCAGAACCATATCTGCATATCATTCAAGAAGGGTTCAGGGAATGCTAAGGACTAGAAGAAGTTGACCAGCAATGACAAGCCTTAGCAGATCCGAGTGGTGATGGTGTAGCTGAGATCAGAAAGATGAGCAGAATAGAAAGAAGATCAGCTGCACTAGAGAAGAAGACTGCTAAGTACTCAAGATGTTATGCTTTAATGAACATCTTAGCAGTCTATCCCGTGGTGGTCCATACTCGACTCAGAATGCAAAGAGGACCACGCCAAGCTGCTAAGTACCAATAGATGATCAAGCTTCAAGACATCTTAGCAGCAAAGCACTAACAACAACTACAACAACAACCAGTAGCCAGGGCCTGAGAGGTCCTTGTCCAGAGGGACTAAATTGAGTTCCAAGGCTGCTGGCCTTGAAGAGTTCTTAATGAACTGGAGTTCCAAGCCTGCTGAACTTGAAAAGTTCTTAGTGAACTAGAGAAGTGCCAAGGCTGCTGACCTTGAAGGAATCTTAGTAATTCGGGGTGCTGCCCTTTCCTTAGTGGAATTCCTGCTAGTGAAGCAGAAGAGTGGATTAGGAGCTTGAGTCTCTAAGCCACTTAAAATCTCTTGTGTCTTTTACATTCAGTCATTTACTTTCTGTCATTTACATTATGTACTTAACTAGTATAACTGCCATGTATGTAATAACTACTTACAACTAAACTGACTTCACAAATAATGTGTAACAATGTTTATGAATATTTAAATGAAGGGGATCTTTAACTTATTCCGCTGTACTTGAAAAGATTCTTATGTTTGTCATATGCTAATTCATTAGCAATACAAAATAAATTGGAAAAGTATTTAAAAGAAAAATGATCTATTCAACCCCCCCTTCTAGATCTATTGTGTGCCTACTGGGAACCAACAAACCCTTCAAAACCTTTTTCACAATAAAAAGAGTAAGGGTAGAGATAACTTAGGAAGAGATAAAAGATCTGGGTTGTGACCCGACCCGCTGATTTTTTAACCAACGTCGACAACACTTGCAGATGGCTGCACACTTTAAAATCGTGATCGTTAAATCTTGCAATGAACAATATAAATTTTGGGGATCATATTAACTAATTGCTTTAATGTGCACCAATATATATGGAGACTGATCCATAACCAACGTTGTAAGGAAAAAGTTATCCTTACAACAGATCTCAACCTTCCATCTGTTCATCGAGCGGTAAGAAGGATCTCCCATCCACAATTTAATATGGAGGAGCCTGCAGTTTAGTTCAGTGGACGAAAAAATTATCCAGAATATCCCTCCTCCGGCCGCAGAATGAAACTATGGATGCTAGGTATGGCTCGGCCCGTCAGTAGTTTAAATGACGTCATTTTTGGTCTGCCCATCCGCAGTTTAATACTGTGGACGCTGAGTCTATTAAATCCAAATGGAACCATTTTGTGGTCAACCATTAGTCCGCAGAACTATACTGGGGACTATAAGTGTTATATAAAAAGGTCAAGTATTACGAACTATCAGCGTTCTTCATAGCATGACTTTTGGATCTCATCTCATTTTGACAATAGCAATCTTAACTACAAGAGTTCGAATTAAAGCTATTAAAATATAAATTTCTTTTTGCATATTATTGTTCTTACTGATTCATGTGATTTGGGCTGATGATAAACATATATGGCTAAACAAATGGAAGGATATATACCACAATATGTTGTCTCATTCGCTTCATACACTATAAGAAAAAGACTTAATTTCGACGGACTATTCCGTTGGAAATGGATTTATTTTGTCGGTAATGTCGTCGGATATACAAGCATCGAGAATAATTCAGTCAAAAATTCACTCAAAAATAACTAAAATTAACAGACTAATCCCGACTAATCTTTCGTCGGAAATAGGCTATTTTCAAAGAACATTTTTGTTGTCATTATTACGTCGACGTTAAGGCAATTTAAGTTCGACGGAATATCCCTTAGAAATATTAATTTTTTCATCGAAAATTGGGTTTTTCAAAAAATTTGATAAAATAGAATTCTGACGGAATTTTCATCGGTAATACTTTATTCCGTCGAGATTAACTATTTTTTTATCTACATTTTTAAAAATTGCATTTTCCAGGTTTTTAAACCCTATTTTTGTACGTGTAACCTGCTTTATCCTAAAAACACAGACAATAATATATTTCACATCCAACATAACTATAAAAACCTGTTTTATCTCATCATATCAAATGTAAACTAAGTAATTAATGTGAATATGAAATAACTGATCAACAATAACAAGTATACATAAATTAAACTACATTTTTTTTGCGATATGTACAAATGATATACAATATATTGAATATATAAATCTGTACAAATGATATACAATTTCATGAATACATCTATATAAATGAACTATAAACTAGTAGGAAGAGGATCATCGGGCGAGGGTGGACGACGGTGTTGCTTTGGTGTATGAAAATCATTGTCGGCGTCCCCTCGCTCGCCATTGCCATCGGCATTGCCACCATTCTCTGCATCACCATCCCGCTCGCCATCGCCACCCTGTTAATAGGATTAAAAATATAAATCATTAGTCTGAATCCGTATAAATGCGAGAATTAAAGAGATTGCTAAATTAAAATGAAATAACATGCAGAATACCTGAGTAGGCGGCGAGGGTTGACCTAAAGCCTCTAATAGTAGGTTAACCACCATCCGGAGCACCTTGCCGCTTAACGCGGTGAAATACTCCTACGATAAGTCCTTACTCTCGACGGTGGCCCCTGAAGCAATATCCTGAGCTAGCTGGTGAAGGCGAGCACGGCTAGGCAATTGCTGACTATGGAAAACCGGATCTGTCTAAAACCTATCCGACACCGCCACAATAATCCTTTGGAATAGTGCGTCATCTAAGCCAGCACCTGTATGAGACGGTTCAACATGTGCTCTTAGACGCTGGCGCTAGCTAGAGCCTGCGAAAGTTAATAGAACATTACGTAGTAAATATTAATTTATATTATTGTTATAAATTAAGATATAATGAGAAATATAAGAAATATATATTATTACCTCTAGGTAGGGTATACGCGGGTATCCTCGACATGCCCAACACGCGATACCTGCTGGTACTGCTAGTAGGGGATCCTGAGACGTGATTCATAGTCTCAGCTCCTCATTTTGGGATAATACAATCTCGGGCGGGGGGGATGGTGGAATCTAATGGCTCAGAATCCCCCCTAGCAGCCTCCAACTCAGCTATACGCTAGTCCCGAAGCTTCTGAGATCGGTTCTGTAATTTATTCTGTATACATGAGTTAATTATATTATTTTATTAATTAATAAGTGAATATTAATAATTACTTAAAAATAAGATTACTTTTACCCGTATAGCTACTGCTGCCTGAGATATAGTGTTCTCCTTAGGCGTATGGGCTCTATCCCAGAACTCTACCATGGTCGGAGCTCAGCCCAATCTCTCCATTGCCTATGGGAGCTGTCGTTGACACTCCAAAATTAATACCTTACTCCTACTCTACTAACATAAGAATGAGTATTGCAATAAGCAAGGATCGATCTTACAGAGAGTGAATTTATCTTTGCTTTATTTTACTATTTTCTAAAAATACTACTAAAGCTAAATTGGTGGGTTTTAAATTGATTTTACTAACTAAAGCAACAAGAAATAATTAATATGAATAATCAATGAATTAAGGACTTCAGTTTAGTATTGCCTTTCACAATTATGGATTAATCAAGTTATACGGTAATTATCCTTCAATGAGATTAATAAACCTAGATAATCGCAATCGCTCAATTATCTGAAATTCTCCTTTTGTGTAAATCTAATCTGACAATCGCCCCAATAGACCCTAACTATCATACAACCTAAAACTATCAGTTTAGATTTAATATAACTGTAGCATGAAGAATGAGAATTAGGTTATTTCAAGTAACAATCACACAATCAAGGATTATTTAACTAGCTTTATGATAATTATAGTAATACCCAAAAGCTTATCCACAATCACGCATCACTAATTGCTACTTGTGATCAAATATAATATTGTTTGTTTAATACATATCTTAATCTAGAAGATGATATTTATCAAATTAATCGAACTGGCCCAGTCAAATCAATCAGATGAATAACATGCAATCAATTAAAATAGATTAACAAAATAAATCTCATGCAAGAAGGAATAAATAAATTAAAATTGATCAAAATATTAATTATAAATAAGGTTCAACATCCCTTAGAACTTAAATAGAAGAATTAGCCTGACATACCTTTGATCGTCCAAAACTAGAGTTTGAATCAAATTGTAGAAGATGATTATAGTTGATAGATCAATAATCTGAATAATTACATGTATTTATGATTTCTAACAAAGTCCTAAACCTATTAGGAATATCAATCCAAAACCTAGTAGGAATCTGTCAAAATATACTCTGAAAAGTTTCCAAAAATTTAAAAATATCGACTGAACTCGTTGGGGCGAGTTCGTGTACCTGGGGAGCTCGTCAGGGTGAGCTTAGACAGAGGGGAATGGGTCGGGGCAGATTCAGAACGCGCTGGGGCAAAGTTGGACAGAGAGGAGCTCACCGAGGTGAGCACATCTTTTTATGGGCAGAGAGGTCTTCATCTGGGTGAACTCCTATAGTTCATTTGGGCTCACCGGGGCGAGCTTGCCTGACTTTTGATTTTTCTTCCTTTTTCATAGCCAAAAATCCAACTCATCCTATTTCTCCACTTCTAGCTCCAAATCCACCTGAAATAATAAACACCTTATTAAGCTCATATATGCATGAATCATGTAATAAAACTAAATGTAAAGGAATCAAAATTAATGAATATCTTATACTTATCAGCCTAATAAATACATTCATAAAATAATTGTTAAGTATTCATGTGATAATTTGGTAACTAAACAACTAAACACATGACACTTACCAACTTCAACTCCTCGAAAGACTCTGAGCCAGTAGTGTGTACGACTCAGAGCTGGCCACGGTTCTCCTTTGCCTGCTCGGACTTCTTCTTAAACTCATCAGCAGCCCAGTGCGCACATATAGCATCACATGTTGAATTCGAGACTATAAGGGGCTGATGATCTCTGATGGTGGTCATGGACTAGAACTCAACTACCCGGGTTGCCCTCTGTCTTATCTCATACGGCAGCCGGCGTAGTTCTTAGCGACATGTACAATAATAACATTGTCACCGGCTGTCTCAGAGACGCCCTCCTCATATCTAAAATAAGTCTATAAAAAAAGTTTAAAAGTAAGGAACAATTACTTTATTGGGCAACTACTATGTATGTATAATTTTTAGGATTTAAGAAAATCAACTTACGTGAAACTTGTGACGCCCCCAAAATAGGTTCAATCCACCCAACCCATTTTGGGTCGCCAAGAAATACATGGTACAGAATCCAAATACATATCTTTTATATCCAATTGTCGTACACAATACGACCACACATAAACTGTGAATAACAATACTCACACTCCTTATCAATGATACGTTACATAAAAGTACAGTCAATAACTGTTTTAGGAATTAAAATATTTGGAAAATGCTCAAGAAAACCTTCGTACATAGGAGGCCATGCTTTTAAGTTATAATAGATATCATAGGACTTGAGAATTAACCTTAATCGAATAGACCCCAAAGAAGAACGAGAAGATTACTATCCTGTTCATTCCAATGGTGGGTATTCTCTTGCCATATAATTTTTTCAATTTTCTCAAACTGAGGATTATATTCCAACCATACTCCAAGATTATATAGGTAGTACTCATAGATATAATCAGCAAGTGGATACGCACATCCATATCTTATAATAACATGAGTTTGTATGTGGTTAAACATCTTGTATGATAGTGGTAACACACACATCCAAAGTTAGGTTCACCTCACCTAAGTCGGGTCACCAAAATCAACTGTTAAATGACGTATAATATGACACATTTAAAGTTCTCAATACAATTATTTCTATACTATTTTATGGGAAACTTCAATAGCTATCGACCATCTTTCTATTCCTCTGTTATCCCTGCTCGACCTCACTACACTCTTATTACCTGAAAGGAATTGTGAAGCAAAAAGGTGAGCACAAATAGCCCAGTAAAGAATATCATGACTAAAGATAATCAAATTATCAATAGTATTCGTCAGTAATAAATCAGAGATTTAGAATGTATGGTAGATGATAAAACTTTTCAACCATAGTTGCAGCAGAACGAACAATCCATTAGAAGAGTCAAATAGACCATAATGTCTATTATCTTCTCTATGTTAAAAGTCCACCAACAATGTTTTATCCCTGTAACATCAATCAACAGTTCCTGTCCACAATCATGTGAATAATTCATAATCATAATTGTGTTGCTAAATTCCTCTTCGCACCTAGGACGAAGATAACTTTCATCACCTGTCTTTACTTGAAACACCAAAGATCATGGTTATACCAAATCACAGTTTCTGTTCATAATCATGCTAATCAATTCATCTTTGCACTACGGGCCAAAGATATTCAACAATTAATCATTCATCTTTGCACTACAGGCCAAAGATATTCATCAATAGTTCATCTTTTCACTACAGGCCAAAGATATTCATAAATCAACCGCTCATCTTTGCACTACAGGCCAAAGATATTCATCAATAGTTCATCTTTGCAGTACAGGCCAAAGATATTCATAAATTAACAGCTCATCTTTGCACTACAGGCTAAAGATATTTAAATTCCAAAGAAATATCTAATCATTTCAAAATTTATAGAAACAACATTTATAACCATGTTGATCAATTCACCTTTGCACTTAAGCTAAAGATATTCAATTGTAAACTCAATGGTCATGATCATACCAGTCAACAATTCATCTTTGCACTACTGGCCAAAGAGAACCCATAGTCATGGTCATACCAATAATCTACCCATCTTTACACCCAAGTCAAAGAGAACTTCCATCACCATGATTATAAAAATGTTATATATGACAATAAGAACAATATAATCAAAATATGGATCGAATTTCAAGAGTAAGATTCATAAATCAAATATAATTTGGACAGAAAAAAAAAATATTATATATATATATATATATATATATTTTATCATGAATAGTATCCCGTGAATAGTAACTCATGAATAGTCACTCATGAATAGTAACTCGTGAATAGTAACTCGTGAATAATAACTCATGAATAATAACTCGTGAATAGTAACTCATGAATAGTAACTTGTAAATAGTAACTCCGACATAAAAAGATAATATTTTCATAATAAAGTTCAGACCAATATTCCGGTGAAATAATATTTGATAAAGCGCAAAACTCAAGGAATTTCTAATCATTTCAGAAATTATAGAAGCAATACTTACCATAGTAAGTTTAAGTTTAGGAATCTGAAATGAAATATTATTACTTACATACTATAGAGTATGGAAGAAAATAATATTTCTTACGAATATTGAATGGAAACAATCATCCTTTACGAAAAAAATAATATCATTTACCATCCCTTACGAATACGAAAGCAAATACCCCTTACGAGTATAAAATCACATCCTTTACCAAAATATCTTTTACGCAAAATAATATCATTTACAAAAAATAATATCATTTACGAAAAATAACCTCATTTACGAAAACATAATAACATCCCTTACCTTAGTAAAAAACTAGATCTGACTGGAATATTGGATATTTTATTGAAAAAAATCTTACACCGTAATCCACACTCAAACTATCCTTATACTCACAAGAAATACGCTCAATATTATAGAGAGAAAATTTTCTGATTCTGGTGTGATTTTCAATTCTAACTAGGCATCCTATTTATAGAAAAATGCTTAGCACACCAAAGCTGACAAAATTTATATACTGCGCACTCCCTCTTTGAAAAAGGAAAAAGCCACTATCTCATTTTCCTCCTAGCACCATTACGTTGAAAACAAAGAAAACTCTCCAGCAAAAAAATAAAACAAAAAGGACAAATGGGTCCACTTATGTTTTAAATATAAACAATATTCAGAAACTTCAATAATTCATAATAAATAGCCATTTTATCAGAAAAATATGAACCTTATGTCCATTTCATATAAAATTTAATTCTTTACAACTTTGTAGAAGAAAGTGTTTTCAAATTCTGAACGAAAAATGACCCCAAATTTACATACGGATGATTTTTTTACACCCCCACTCTGACAAAATATATACTGATAAAGACCTCCGTATACCAACTTTGAAAAATCAACAATCAGCATTTTACAACAACAAGTGGGGCCCACCAACTCACAAAATATGTTTTTAGTATTTATTGTAACAAAATTAATTCGGGCCCAATTTGCTCTCTTTCTCCTCATTTTATTCGTATATCGTGAATTTATTATAAAAAAATATTATGATCTAAATTATAAAATTATATTATTATATTATCACATTATACACTTATAATCTAATATTATAATAATATATTTGAATAAATTATTTTATCAGAAAAGATAAATTATCAATTTTCTACAATTGTCTTTTTCGCTAAAAATTCCTCCATTTATATCCCAATTGAATAAATATTTATTTATCATTTTTAATTAATTATTATTCACAAATAATATTACAGAATCACAATAATGACAAACAGGTCGATCCCAAGAAAGTGGGGGCTTTCCAATAAGGATTTTTCTTCATTGGCGCGCAATTATATAACCTAACCACTTTTCTCGACAGAACTTTCTAGACATTGTCAATAATGCTATCTAATAATATTATTCCAATAATATGTGTGATAATTATTGATTTAATAATGTGAAATATTGTGCAGTGGTTACTGTGATAATTATTGAGTAAGTGGTTTCTTACGTAAGAACCAATAATTCAAAATACTGTGCAATACCGTGTGCTACTGTGCAACAACGCATATTACTGTATTTTAAACATCGGGCATTTCAACAGTTTAACGGTAACAGTTTTACCGTAATTTTTAAAAATGTTATTCATGTCGCTTTCTATATCCAACAGTTATTCCGTTGTGGGATCCACCAATGACTGCGCCGTCGTACGAATATTCTCAGACCAAACGAATATTTCCTGACACAACGAATATTTTATGTCAACTTGATTAATTTGTAAAATTTGCACATATCACCCTTAACTTTAACCTTTTATCAATTTAACCATTTACTGAATAGAATAATAATTAAAAATTGAATACTTTCATTTCATAAAATTCGGGGTCTTACAAAACTCCCGCAAAACAGTATCCATAAACGAGGCATCGTACTTCCCGTACTGGCTGAAGCGAACCCATTCGAGAGGTGCGTCAGACAGATAGCGTGTAAGGTCGCCTTAGAGACCGGGTCTTGTATATTATAGTAAAAATAAAACATTTGATCATATGTTAATTATGTCATTAAATAAATTATATAAATTTAAATGTTTATTTTTGATGGTTTAACACGTACTAGGCAGACTCGACATCCACTCTGTATGTAAGTGGAATTGCCGGCTTACAGCCGAAGATACCGAGGTTAGTCCCTCGGTGTCGTAGACGAACATCTGTAATTATAAAAAAATTAAGTCAAATATAGCTACTACAAATTGAGATATATTGTAAGCGTATTTTCAAATAACTTACTAGCTCCTGAAGATGAGACTCCATCTGAGCTACCATCTCCGGAACCAGATCGACCACCACCGCGGCGACCTCCACCGCGGCGACCTCCACCGCTATGTCTAGTCATAAATATACTACTAAAATAACAAAAAAAATGCATATGAATTTGAAGTTAAATTAATTAAATAGAATGTATTAACATTACATTTTTTACTAATTTGAAATAAGTTCAAAGTTTGTACTTCATCAAACCCGTCAGATTCAACATCGATATCATTCTCGAATTCTATCTCTTCCACATTATCATCATCGTCGATATCATTTTTGTTGTTGTTATCATCTTCAACGACTACGTACTCATTCACGACCACGTCATCCTGGACTTCCTCATCCTCGGGTACGTTAACCACATCATTTGTCATCACATCTTCTGTGACGAACGAGAATTTTGTAAAGTGATGGGAATATTTATTGAAATAAATAAATATTTCTGATGATTTAATTATTGAGTTAAATAGTTAATTCATGGGAGTATGGTAGATTAATTTATTTATATGTGTTACATTAATTAAATTAATGTGTAGTAATTTTATAGTTCAAAATATATATTTAATTGAGTTTATTTGATTAAATAAATTAATTAAAGAAACATAATGTTATTCTAATTAATTAATTAATTAGAGAATTAATAAATTGACATAATTAATAAAGAAGAATATTAATTATGTGACAATATGATATAATGTAAGTTTGTCATATTTTATTTAATTGATTTAAATAAAATTAACTGAGAAATTAATAGTGTAACAATTAACAATATAGTAAACTAGTTAATTAAAATAAATGGAAAAGGAGTTAGTGTGCTAGCCAAATAAGGCCCTTGTAGAAGTTTATCAGTTAACAAACAACAGCTAATTATTTATATACGTATACTACGTTTATGTCTGATATCATTATCAGAAGAAAGTTTAGAAAAGTTTCAAAGAGAAAAAAAAAGAAATTGAGAGAGATTGAGAGGAAGAAAGGTTTGAGAAATCAATTGTATTGTCTGCGAATCATCTTCGTCTACTAAAGGGTAATCCCTTCTCTTAAATTTTTAAAATTTAGATTTCTCAGAGTTTTCAATTACGTACTTTGAAGTTTTCTGTAAAAACTAATTTTTTGTAATTAAGTCATGATATGGCTATATATATGTGTGTGTAATTATATCATGTTTTATGTTTGGTATGAATGATTTAAAATGATCCAATTCATGCAAATAGGCCTAAATTGGGTTTTCAAAAAGTTATAGAGTTTTATTTAACGTATTTTCAAAATTCTCTGTTAGGAATTATTTTGAGAATTGAAGTAAGATATAATCATATAAATGTCTATATATGTTAGTATCATGTGTTGTATCATGTATACATAAATTACACTAACCACACCATGGAATTTTGATGAAAATTGGGTTTCATAAAATACAGAGTATGAATGTCGTATGAATTACCCATATGGGTAAATTAAATGCTTTAATCGTATGTTTGAATTAAAATTGATACTTGATTATAATTACCCATGTTAAAACGAAGGAAATAGAATTGGAATGAAGGGATTTGGAGTAATAATGAATCCATAATGATAGATTTCATATTTTTCATCAAAATTTACAAAATTATGAAGAACAGTGAAATTAAATGTCTTAATTTGTGTAATTACATGATTTAAAATGTTAGAAACATGCTAGAATTGATTTATAATGTTCATGTGAAGTTTATACTTTATGGGTAACATTACAAATCAGCGTATTAGTGTAAATTGGAGTTAATTGGGTGAGTCTCTGTGTTCTTCGCGAACTGCAAATTCTGGCACTGCGATGCAGCGCGCCCGCGCCGTTCCAAAGAGTAATTGGAGCGCGCCCGTGCCGTTACAAAGAGCAATTGTAGCGCGGCTGCGCCTGTCATGGAAATTTCTAAAATTTTTCTAAGTGTTAAATGTTTAGTAATGTGTTAACCTAATAAACATGAAAACACATTAAGTATATGATGAGATGTTAATACAAGTTTCATAACTTATGTTATGTGATTAATTAATAAGTTAATTACACGACTTAAACTATTATTTGAAAGTCTAATAATAAGTTTGAAGAACACTGTTGTGATTCGATAAATGTATCAAACTTGTGATTAATGGATATTATGAATGTGTTGACATGTAGGATTAATTAAAGAACGTGAGTTATAATTGTAGTTTGTGCAAGAGGCAAGTTTCCTAACTATACTCTTTAAATTGAGCAAATATTTTATCCCTAACTTATTATTGTTAGGCAAGTTTTCTAAACTCAAATCCTTACATTTAGCAAGTTATAGACTTAAATTCTATATCGAGCAAGTTCTTATCCTTGATTATTCAAGTTCAAGATTTCATATGAGATGTTATGATTCTTTTAAAAGTATCATTTCAGTTATACAATACTTATTCGATTGTTTGCCCTTATATGCCCTTGAGAAGTTAATATTCAAATTGAATATCATTTATTGTTGAAACCTTTAAGACTAGCGAACCCTTATTGATTCGACTAGTCCATAGTTGATGAGCGTTCTAAATTCCAGAACTATTATTGAGTTTATCCAAACCAAACTTTCTTTGGTGCGGACTCTGATGTCAAACTGAGATGAACAACCCTAATATAGGGGATTGATGATGATGCTTAAAGCGTTGAGGTATTGTGCACAGTATTGGTACAAAGGGCTGATCCCCCTAAGTACGAGAAGTGAAGTCCATAGTCTTATGATTGTTAAAGGTTTAAAGGTTAATATACTTGACAACCTAGGACATAGTTCAAGGTCTTACGACCCTCAGAAGTAATTTTGATTCTTGATTAATTATTCTTGATTCAAAAGTTGAGCTATCTGTTATTCAGAATTCTTTCACTCACATGTTATTATTTTGTCTTATTTTTATACTTGCGGGCATTCGCGCTCACTCTTGCATAATAACATTGTAGCTAAGAATGAACAATCTGGTGAGCCTTCCAGTTGCAAGGGCAAAGGAAAAGTTAGCAAGTGTTGAAGACTTGTTATGTGATTAATGTTATGTTCAAGACTTATGTGTAATGATTAAGACTTATATGTTTATGTTTCCGCAACAGAGATTTAAGGTTTAGTATAATTTGGGATTTATTATGTATTTACTACTTCAGATGTTGTAACCCTATTATAGGGAGATGATGGATTATTTATCTATTTATTGAATTTCATTTTTATGGGTAGATAGTCATATGTTATTTGAACAGTGAACACCAAATCCTTTGGAAATTGAGATACCGAATTTGGGGGTGTCACAAGTTGGTATCAGAGCCGTAGGTTATAAACCTTAGGTGGGGGAAAACCTTAGGATAGTAGCCTTCGAGAACATAGTAATGATAACTCTGATTGAGTTTTAAGAAAGATAATAAATTACCTTATGTGCTATGTGTTTATAATTATATACTTACTCGAGTATCGATTAGCATCACTTAAATAACTAAGACTTAAAACTTGTTTTGTCAGGATGTCAGATACTGGAGGAGCTAGTCAGCCTAGGGATGATATACCTCGAGAGACTAGAGATGAGGAGCCCCGTGACATACATACAGTCTGGAAGCACTTAGTACAGCCAGAGCCATCTCCTTTGATCACAGTCATTGGTCGGGAGCATGAGCCAGAGATTGACTCAGAGGAGGACCCTGAGGAGTTTGAGATCCCAGGCTGAGGCAGCCGAGGAGGAGAAGGAGGAGGAAGACCCTGAGGAGTTTCCACCGAACTCTGTCAGCGCTGAGATGTACGATGAATTGTATGATCGCAACATCGAGTTACGAGATACGATTCAGGATCTGAGGGAGGAGACAGTTACTCAATGGACTGCCATCGAACAGAAGGATGGTGAGGTTGAGGCGCTTCACAACCGTCTTGGAAATGTGGAATGGGATTTGGTTCATGAGAAGGGACAAAGTGAACAGAAGTCAGAGGAGATAGAGAATTTAAAGAATGAGTAAAAAGAGAAATCAGAAAGACTCGCCATAGCAGAGGAAGCTTGGGTGAGGAATTCACGATGTGCAGATCTTGCAGAGGATGATGCGAGTGCAAAGAATGCTAAGGTTGAAGAGACGGGCTACACGTTTTTGAGGGCAATTGATGAGGCCCAGGACCGATTTATGAGATATACAATTCAGTTTGAGGGACTGCCTGGGTATATGCTAGATCGCAGGACTATGTCCCGCATTATTGAGGAAGAGCGTAGCGAAGCTGTCCGACGTCTTAGTAGGCCGTGATAAGACAGTATGATTATGTGAATGCTTAATTGATAGTTAATAATATAAATTCCAATGTGATTATAAACAAAGGAATATTATGATGATTTAAATCCTGAAGATTCTTTATCTCGGGATAGTTGATGTAAATGGCAGAGATGCTATCGTACTATGTTAAAAACTTTTGATTTTAATAAAATATCAAAGTTTATTTGAGATGATATGGGTTAAAGTGATTATGTTAAATATTTGAGTTAAGTCTTAAGTATTTAAGAGATTGAATAAAGATCTAATGAGCGTATATCTTAACAGAAATATGCCGCCAAGAAAAAGACAAAGTCGTCGACAGGCCTAGGAAGGGTCAACTAATAACAATAACAACAATGATGCCAATGTGAACCCCGTTCAGTAGTTGGTGAATCTGTTATCTGGAGCGGTGAACAATCAGCCTCAAGCTCCACCAAACACTTCGTTTAAGGACTTTAAGGC
The DNA here is from genome assembly GCA_020205555.1 of Panax stipuleanatus. Lineage (NCBI taxonomy): Eukaryota > Viridiplantae > Streptophyta > Magnoliopsida > Apiales > Araliaceae > Panax > Panax stipuleanatus. The sequence goes on along the minus strand of CM035123.1, from coordinate 12,137,441 downwards.
GATGGGACTGCCAGATTTTAAAGGCTCCACAAACCCGATAGAAGCTCAAACTTGGGTTATGGAGATAGAGAAAGTTTTTGATGTCGCCCGAGTTAGGGAGGACCATAAGACCGCCTACGCAACATTCATGTTAAATTCAGAAGCTAGATACTGGTGGCAGGCAAATAAGGTCAGGGGAGGAGAAGGTGTAATAACCTGGGAAAGGTTCAAGGAAATATTTTTCGAGATGTACTTCCCGACCAGCTCCCAAAATCAAATGGAGGTGCAGTTTCTGGAGTTGAAGCAGGGCAATATGTCCATACCAGATTACGCAACAAAGTTTAACGAGTTGGCTAGGTTCGCCCAATATCAAGTGCATATTGACGAGAGAAAGGCTAGGAGATTTGAGCAGGGACTGAAACCCTGGTTGTATAGCAAAGTGTCAATATTTCAATTGAACACTTTTGCTGGAGTACTGGAAAAGGCCATCCTTGCTGAAGGTGGAAGCGAAGCAGTGACCAAGTACAACCAGGATCAGAAGAAGAAGAAGAATGAAAGTGAAGGAAATAATAAGGCTAGTGGCAGCAATACGGGAGGAAGCAATAATCAGAAACGAAGGTGGAATGATAACCCGTCGACCGTAAACCAGGAAGGGAATCAGAAGAAAAGAATAGAAGCATGCCCAACCTGCGAAAAGGCTCACTTGGGAGTCTGCATGAAGGGAAAAAGAGTTTGCTACAATTGTGATCAGGAAGGCCACATAGCACCTAACTGCCTAACCCTAAGAAGGGCGCCTGCTACACATGTGAGTCAAAGGATCACTTGGCTAGAGACTGTCCCAAGAAGGCATCTGGAGGGGTAGGGTCAAATGGAAACAAGGGAAATAGCAGTGGAAATCCTCTTACAATTATCGGACCGACTTTGACAAACCGACCAACTGCGAGGACATTCAACATGACCGTACAGGATGCGATGCAGTTTCGTGATGTGGTGTCAGGTATCATTTTGATCAATAAAGTCAATGCTTATGTTTTATTTAATTCGGATGCTACTTGTTTATTTATATCCGATGACTTTGCAAAGAACTTAGAATTACATAAAGACGAATTAGAAATCCCGATGAACATAGAGATTGCGAACAAGGAAGTGATTCCTGTTAATTATATACACAAGAACTGTAGAGTGGATATTAAGGGTAACGTTATGAATGTAGATCTTATCCCGATTAAACTTGGGGAATTTGACGTTATCCTGGGAATGGATTGGCTATTCAATTATGGGGATGTAATTGATTATCAGAAGAAATGTAATAACCTTATGACTCCATCAAAGGTTGTGTTTTATGGCAGCAAGTCGCCTAGGAAAGCGAGTTGTCTAACGATGATGCAAGCCAGGAAGTTATTAAGACAAGGTTGTGTAGGATATTTAGCCTACATAGTCGATAGTCATAAAGAGAATCCAAAGTTGGAGGAAATACCAGTCGTAAGGGACTTTATGGATGTGTTTCCAGACGATCTGCCAGGACTTCCGCCTGATAGTGAAGTAGAATTCGTGATCGATTTAGCACCAAGAACGGCTCAAATATCGAAGGCACCGTACCGGATAGCTCCGGTAAAAATGAAAGAATTGATGGTTCAGCTACAAAAACTACTGGACAAGAAATATATTCAACCGAGCGTATCACCGTGGGGAGCGCCGGTGTTATTTGTTAAGAAGAAGGATGGTACGATGCGGCTCTGCATCGATTATAGAGAATTGGACAAGGTTACCATAAAGAACAGGTATCTATTGCCAAGAATTGACGATCTGTTTGATCAATTAAAGGGAGCGAGATATTTTGAAGACAGCGTTTAGGACTTGGTATGGTCACTACGAATTTCTGGTTATGTCATTTGGTCTAACGAATGCGCCTGCAACATTTATGGGCCTAATGAATGGAGTGTTGAAGCCCTTTTTGGAAAAATTCGTAGTGGTGTTTATCGACGATATATTGGTATATTCTAAGACCAAGGAAGAATATGTTGAGCATTTGAAGTTGATGTTAGAGGCATTGAGAAGAGAAAAGTTGTACGCCAAATTCTCAAAATGTGAATTCTAGATTGAAAGGGTTCAATTTCTCGGACATGTGATTGATAAGGACGGAATTTCGGTGGATCCCTCCAAAGTCGAAGCAGTGATGAATTGGGATCAGCCAAAAATACCGTCAGAAGTAAGAAGTTTTCTTGGATTAACAGGCTATTACAGAAGATTCATTTAGGATTTTTCCAAGATCGCAACTCCCCTAATGAATCTGACTAGAAAATCTGTGAAATTCGCTTGGACGGAGAAGTGCGAGGAAAGTTTCCAAGAACTTAAGAAGAGGTTGAGTACAGCTCCCGTGTTGTCCCTTCCGGATGATATAGGAAACTTTATCGTATATAGTGACGCGTCGCATAAAGGGCTAGGCTGTGTGCTTATGCAAAACGACAGAGTCATCGCGTATGCGTCACGACAGTTGAAGGATTACGAGAAGGGATATCCAACCCATGATTTGGAATTGGCTGCGATGGTATTCGCTTTAAAAATTTGGAGACACTATCTCTATAGGGAGAAGTGTGAAATATATACAGACCACAAGAGTCTGAAATATATTTTTACACAAAAAGACTTGAATATGCGCCAAAGAAGGTGGCTGGAGTTAATTAAGGACAATGATTGTGAAATCTTATACCACCCGAGAAAAACGAATGTAGTAGTCGACGCCTTAAGCCGAAAGGATCGGGAGAAGTTGATGATGCTGACTGCATAGGAAGAGTTGATTTCAGCAATGGAAAAGCTGGAATTGGAAGTAGGATATCCAATGGAAATTGATGAGAAGCTGTTTCAGATGCAAGCTGGTACAACTCTATTGGATAAGGTTAAGGAAGCTCAAATCCTAGATAAAGAATGTGAGGAGGTAAAGAAAAAGATGTCTGAAGGAACTGAATTTAAATTCAAAATGGACAGCGAGGGACTGTTGAGATTTGAAAATAGAGTTTGGGTACCGCCAGTACCAAAAATTAAGGAGGGCATTCTAAGCGAGGCTCATAGTTCGAGGTATTTCATTCATCCCCGAAGTACTAAGATGTATCAGGATTTACGACAACATTTTTGGTGGCCAAATATGAAGAGAGACGTTGACGATTGTGTCGCCAAGTGTCTAACCTGTCAGAGAGTGAAGGCAAAACATCAGAGACCGAGTGGTTTGCTACAACCCCTAGAGATCCCAGAATGGAAATGGGAACATATTACAATGGATTTTGTGGTTGGCCTTCCGATGACCTAGAAAGGCTACGACGCAGTATGGGTTATCCTTGATTGATTAAAGAAATTCGAACACTTTCTTCCGATCAGAATCAGATTTAACTTAGATCAGCTGGCAAAGTTATATGTGACAGAGATTGTTTCGAGGCACGTAGTACCAGTGTCGATTGTTTTCGACCGCGATCCGCGCTTCACATCGAATTTTTGGAAACAACTACAGGAATGTATGGGAACACAGTTGAGGATGAGTACAGCTTATCACTCTCAGACTGACGGGCAAAGCGAAAGGACGATCCAGACATTAGAGGATATACTGAGAGCATGCATCATGGATTTCAAAGGCAATTAGGATGATCATCTACAGCTTGTAGAATTTGGTTATAACAATAGTTACCACGCTAGTATTGGTATGCCGCCTTACGAAGCGTTGTACAGTAGAAAGTGCAGAACTCCACTATACTGGGATGAAGTTGGTGAAAGACAATTGCTAGGTCCAGAGTTGGTACAGCAGACAGTAGAGATAGTTAAAGTAATTCGGACAAGATTAGTAGCGGCTCAGGATAGACAGAAAAAATATGCCGATCCACACCGCAAGAATGTTGAGTTTGAATCGGGTAGCTTTATTTTTTTGAAGGTCTCTCCCTGGAAGAGAAAGATCAGATTCGATAAAAAGGAAAAATTGAGCCCGAGGTTCATTGGACCCTTTGAGGTGCTACGAAGAATTGGAGAAGTCGCCTATGAGGTAGCTTTACCTCTAGCACTGGAGCATGTCCACAACGTTTTTCGTGTGTCAGTGTTACGACCTTACAAACCCGATTATAAGCATGTGATAGAATATGAACCCCTACAATTCGAGAAGGACTTATGCTACGAAGAAGTTTATGTTCAGATTGTTGACAGGAAAGAACAAGTTCCCAGAAATAAAATAATACCTTCTGTTAAGGTAATTTAGAGGAACCACAACGATGAAGAAGCTACGTGGGAACTCGAAAAAAATATGATGAAGACTTATCCACACTTATATTCTTAAAATGTGTAAGCGATTCTGGGGACATAATCTTTGTAAGGGGGGGGGGGGGGGAGGGAGAATGTGACGGGACAAAATTATTAATCGAACCGTGATTCTAAGGACAGAATCCTTTTAAGGGGGGAAAGATGTGACGAATGAGAATTTTGTAAAGTGATGGGAATATTTATTAAAATAAATAAATGTTTTTGATGATTTAATTATTGAGTTAAATAGTTAATTCATGGGAGTATGGTAGATTAATTTAATTATATGTGTTACAGTAATTAAATTAATGTGTAGTAATTTTATAGTTCAAAAAATATATTTAATTGAGTTTATTTGATTAAATAAATTAATTAAATAAGCATAATGTTATTCTAATTAATTAATTAATTAGAGAATTAATAAATTGACATAATTAATAAAGAAGAATATTAATTATGTGACAATATAATTTAATGTAAGTTTGTCATATTTTATTTAATTGATTTAAATAAAATTAACTGAGTAATTAATAGTGTAACAATTAACTATATAGTAAACTAGTTAATTAAAATAAATGAAAAATGAGTTAGTGTGCTAGCCAAACAAGGCCCTTGTAGAAGTTTATCAGTTAACAAACAACGGCTAATTATTTATATACGTATACTACATTTATGTCTTATATCATTATCAGAAGAAAGTTTAGAAAAGTTTCAGAGAGAAAAAAAAAGAAGAAGAAATTGAGAGAGATTGAGAGGAAGAAAGGTTTGAGAAATCAATTGTATTGTTTGTGAATCATCTTCGTCTACTAAAGGGTAATCCCTTCTCTTAAATTTTTAAAATTTAGATTTCTCAGAGTTTTCAATTATGTACTTTGAAGTTTTCTGTAAAAACTAGTTTTTTGTAATTAAGTCATGATATGGCTATATATATATGTGTGTGTGTGTGTGATTATATCGTGTTTTATGTTTTGTATGAATGATTTAAAATGATCGAATTCATGCAAATAGGCCTAAATTGGGTTTTCAAAAAGTTACAGAGTTTTATTTAATGTATTTTCAAAATTCTCTATTAGGAATTATGTGCTTATGCAAAACGACAAGGTCATTGCGTATGCGTCACGACAACTAAAAGATTATGAGAAGGGGTATACGACCCATGACTTGGAGTTGGTCGTGATGGTATTTGATTTGAAAATCTGGAGACACTATCTCTATGGGAAAAAGTGTGAAATATATACAGACCACAAGAGTCTGAAATATATTTTTACACAAAAGAATTTGAATATACGCCAGAGAAGGTTGTTGGAATTGATAAAGGACTATGATTGCGAGATCTTATACCATCCGGGTAAAGCGAATGTGGTTGTCGACGCCTTAAGAAGGAAGGGTCGAGAGAAATTGATGATGTTGACTGCCCAGGAGGAGTTAATTTCAGCGATGGAGACATTAGAATTGGAAGTGAGATATTATATGGAATATGACGAGAAGCTGTTCCAGTTGAGAGCTGGTACAACTTTACTGGATAACGTTAAAGAAGCACAATTTCAGGATGAAGACTGTGAAAAGATAAAGAAGAAGATATCCGAAGGGAATGAACTGAAATTCAAGGTAGACAGTGAGGGACTGCTGAGATTTGAGAGCAGAGTTTGGGTACCGCCAGTGCCAGAGATTAAGGAGGACATTTTGAGCGAAGCTCATAGTTCACGATATTTGATTCACCCCAGGAGTACCAAGATGTACCAGGATCTCCGACCACATTTTTGGTGGCCGAATATGAAACGAGATGTTACCGATTGTGTTGCCAAGTGCCTGACGTGTCAAAAAGTGAAAGCAGAACATCAGAGGCCGAGTGGGTTGCTACAACCACTAGAGATCCCAGAATAGAAATGGGAACACATTACGATGAATTTCGTAGTTAGTATTCCGACGACTCAGAAAGACTACGACGCAGTATGGGTTATCGTTGACTGATTAACGAAATCAGCACACTTCCTACCGATCAAGATCAGATTCAAATTAGATCAGTTGGCGAAGTTGTATGTGAAGGAGATTGTTTCAAGGCACAGAATTTCAGTGTCGATTGTTTTCGATCGAGATCCGCGCTTCACATCGAATTTCTGGAAGCGACTACAAGAATGCATGGGGGCGCAGTTGAGAATGAGTACGACATATCACCCTCAGACAGACGGGCAGAGTGAAAGAACGATCCAAACATTGGAGGATATGTTGAGAGCATGCATCATAGATTTCAAAGGAAGTTGTGATGATCACCTATCGCTCGTGGAATTCGGTTAAAACAATAGTTACCACGCAAGTATTGGCATGCCGCCTAACAAAGCGTTGTACGGCAGAAAGTGCAAAACTCCATTGTATTAGGATGAAGTCGGTGAAAGACAATTGCTAGGTTCAGAATTGGTACAACAGACAGTTGAGATCGTCAAGGTGATCCGGACAAGATTGGTAGTTGCTCAGGATAGGCAAAAGAAATACGCCAATCCACACCGCAAGAATGTAGAATTTGAATCGGGTAGCTTTGTATTCTTGAAAGTCTCTCCTTAGAAGGGGAAGATCAGATTTGGCAAGAAGAAAAAATTGAGCCCGAGGTTCATTGGACCCTTTGAGGTGCTGCGAAGAATCGGAGAAGTTGCATATGAGGTAGCTTTACCTCCGGTGCTAGAGCATGTCTACAACATCTTCCATGTGTCAGTGTTACGACCATATAAACCCGATTACAAGCATGTGATTGAATATGAACCCCTGCAATTTGAGAAAGATTTATCCGATGAAGAAGTTCCTGTTCAGATTGTTGACAAGAAAGAGCAAGTTCTCATAAATAAAGTGATACCTTCTGTTAAGGTAATATGGAGGAACCACAATGCTGAAGAAGCTACATGGAAACTCGAAAAACATATGATGAAGACTTACCCACATATATTTTCTTAATCTATGTGTAAGCGATTCTGGGGACAGAATCTTTATAAGGGGGAGAATGTAACGGGACAAATTTAATTGAACCGTGATTCTGGAGACATGATCCTTTTAAGGGGGGGGGGGGGAAATTTGTGACAAACGAGAATTTTATAATTTAATTTAAACATTTATTGAATTAAATAAATATATTTGATGATTTATTTATAGAGTTAAATAATTATTTTTTGAAATTATGGTAGATTAATTTAATTATATGTGATACATCGATTAAATTAATGTGGCGAATTTTTATATTTCAACTGAGAATTTAATTGAGTTTCTTTAATTAAATGAATTATTTGATAAGGATAATGTTATTCTAATTAATTTAATAATTAATTAAAGATTTAATGATTTGACATAATTAATAATGGGAATTTTAATTTTGTGATGATGTGATTTAATGCGAAATATTATATTTTATTTAATTGATTTAAATAAGATTATTTGATTAATTAAAATGTAACAATTAAACTATATAATAAACACTTTAATTAAAATAATGGGAAATGAGTTATATAGGAGAACAACCAAACATGGCCTTAAGTTAGTGGGAGTAGTTAATCAGATATGGGAATTAACTGACGACCACTATCAGTTATATACATTATATAAATTATGTACGTATATTATTTATCTAAACTTACATATAATATCAGACTTCATATATCATATTCATTAGAGAACTTAGAGAGAATTTGAGAGAGAATTGAAAGAAATTGAAGAATCAAAAGAAGTTTATATCATCTAATCTCAACAAAGTAGCAAGGGTAATCCCTTATCTTAAGTTTTAAATTCATGTTCTTACTTTTTCTCCATTAACGTGTATTTGAAGTTCTCTGTAAACAATTATTTTGGTGATTAATGCATGATATGATGATATATGTGTTAATATATGTTCATAACATGTTTTGTATCACTTATGTATGTTTAAAAACAATCAAAACCATGTAATTATGCTTTAATTAGAGAATTGAAAGTTACAGAGTATAAAAAGTATGAATATGGCCCATATGTACAAAATATCATTCTTTAACATTTTATTAAACTTTAAATTGATAGTTGATTATGATTATGCATGTTTAAACGAATAAAATGAAATTCAAACGGACAGATTCGGAGTTATAACGAATCTATAACGATAAATTTAATGATTTCTCTAGAAACTTTACAAAATACCAAAAACAGTGAATTTAACCGTTCCAATTTAAATGATTATGTGATCTAAAGTGTTAAAAACATGCACATTGTATAATGCTTCAGTGAAGTTTATAGTTCATGGGTAACGTTAAAATTGTCGTGTTAGTTTAATTTGGGATTTATTTGGGCTGATGAATAGTGCAGTCGCGAACTGCAGTTAGCCATACAGGGGAACCCCGCCCCGGCGGGCTTCATAGTATAGAACACCATAGCCCCTGTGGTCATGCCGCCCCGGCCGGCGTCCTGCAGTGCAAACCCCCGCCCCGGCGGAGGGTACAAAGTTGGAATGGTTTTGTTTTGTGTGGTTTTAGTCCATAACATAATGAGTTAACTTAACCTAATGAACCGAATAACGTGTTGAGCATATAACACAGTACTATAACATATTATTGACATGTATAAGACGATTTTAAGTTGTATTTTAACAAGTTACATGTGAACTTGGATTTGTTGTTGTAAGGTTTGATTATGATTGTTTAAGAGATTATACTTGTGTGATAAGCATGTTGTGGGTTCAGATTCATGTTATGTGGTTAGTCAACAAGTTAAGATTATGAACCAAGTTGTTAAGTTAAACTTAAGTGAGAAGTTCAATAGTTAAACGTAGTGGTAATGGAACTAATCGATATTGTAAACGTAATGAAATGTGTAGGACGTTGAGGAAGTGAATTGTAATTATAACTGTAGCTTGTGCACGAGGTAAGTGTTCTAAACTCAAATTTTTTATTGAGCAAGTTTCCTAAACTTTACTTTTATTGAGCAAGTGTTTTATCCCTAGTTTACTATTGTTGAGCAAGTTTCTAAATTCAAAGTTTTTCATTGAACAAGTTCTAAACTTATGTTTCTATATCAATAAAGTTCTTATTCTTGTTTATTCAAGTCAAGATTCGTATGAGTTATTATAATCCTTGTAAAGCATTACTTCTGTGACGCCCCCAAATTTAGACCGCTCGCGTCTCGAATTCGGTGCATCACAATCTATATTCTAATAACATACTAACATCTCATGCAACAGAATAATAGAATAATTTACATTGCTTTAATATAAATATTTGTGTCCCACGGTCTCGCAACTTAAACATATCTTAAACATAACTAATACATAATATGAAATAAGTCTTATTACAATCATCATAATAATCTAAAGAGAACAAAGCTACACCGTACCCTTGCCCTTGCCCTTGTCTGTGCTAGAGGGTCCACACTGCTCTGCCTTAACTGAAATGTTTTAGGGAAAGCAAGAATGAGCAACAAGTTTACTCAGCAAGTAATATAGCAATAAGGGTGAATAATATAAATTTTGAATCTCAAGGGTATAACAGTAAATGATAGTTCGAGAATAACAAGAAGTATCAATAGTTTTCAATAAATGTCACTATGGACAGAAAGATATCAACAAGATTCAAGGTTTAACCATTCCAAGGTTCAAAAATGATGAACACTGAGCAGTCTCTAAGGACTATGAACTTTTACTAGAATTAACAGTATTATGCTAAAATTCCAATAAAACAAGTACAACAGGTGATTAGCCTAAAATACCCTACGTTATGCATAATATTTAATCATACTCATGTGCGCACGTCAGTTCCCTGACAGTTGTATATAATTTCCCCTTCCATGAGGGTTGTTCATCTCAGTAGATTTATAAGAGTCCGCACCAAGTCAATTGGTTTGGATAGCTTTCTAGCATACGATATTAGTCTACCGAATCAAATGACTTAGACAACTTTTGTAATGCATTTAGGAACGATAAGTTCAATGCTTGCAACAATCATCAAGATACAAAATCGATTTTTGAATAGTAACATATATTTGTTTGATGTAAATATGGTCGATATGGAAATAATTCGGATTTATACAATGTGTAAAGTGAAAAGAGTTAGGGAACTTGCATTTAATATCAAAAATTAAATGAAGTTAAAAAACTTGCTTGAAGCGTAGTTTACCAATTTATAGCTTACAACACTTGTAATCCTATGGTAACATAGTTACGTAAGGATATTCATTAGTTACATACGTTAAATACATATACTTGATATGTAAGTTAAACACATCTATAAGATCTTAACTTAGTCATACAATCCTATACGTACGTCATTGCCTACCTTACATACATATAGCACAAAATCAGTTTATATGTTACTATGGAATCAATAACATAGCTCGTAATCATCGTTAAATTAGCGTTGTAAAAGTTTTATAAACACTTATCAATCCATGGTTTCTTATCTTCAACATGTTCATTAACACTTGAACATCTTACTATTCATGTTTTGCAGTTTAGGACATTAGTAATAACATACATCAATTTTTCAAAATAAAATTAACATGGTCAGACCACACTGTAGGGTGGCGCGGCCACACTGGATTTGAAATAGGGAGTGGCGCGGCCGCGCTGCTCCCAGTTCAAACCAGAGCTAGCTTGCTCCTCCAGAAATCTAGCTTGTCCAATAGCGTACTCTAGGTGATGATACATGCAGAACATACACGTTATGAGGTTTATGATTAGGTTCGGCTTCCGTCTTACCTTAGGTTTACCTCCAACATATTTTTATAAACTCTTTTCATTTAACAAGGCTTAAGGAGTTCAATTCAAAAGGCTTCTCATGTTTAGCCATTACACTTACGTAATGAGGTTAATAAACCTTAACATACATACTCAAGTCATCCTAGTTTATGTATTTCAAAGTAGCATAGTTTTACTTCTTTAAACTCATTTGAAACTATGCTTGACTAGTTCACACATTCATAGCTAAATTGGTGTTTATGTCAATCATGTCTAGATGATAACATATCCTATCATAGTATTTGAAATTTTTAGAATATAACATAAAGCAGTTAATAACATCGTTAGTTTTCAACTCTTTAGTTTTCTTTGAAAATTTTATGTTAAACCAACTAAGCATGCGAGACACTAAGATTTCGTACTTCATACTCATGTATATATATATAACTAAGTCACATAAGCATGCTCACAAGTTCAGAATTCAAAGGCCACAAGATTCACCAAGTTTCGTATTTTTAAACTTTAAGTTTCTTTTAGAAAGTTATTAAAACCAAGCTAAGGTAAGTGACTACATATAAGGCAACCTACGTTAACATGTCAGGGACATTAATAGGCATAAGCAAGTCAAACTAACATGCTCATCATCACAGAAATCACAATGGGCTGTAGGTCTGCCAAACGGCGCGCCCGTGCCATGTTTGTACTAAGGAGGGGCGCGGCCGCGCCACTTCGGTTCTAACTCAGAATGCTTTCTGAAATTGCAGAGCTCAAACCCATTTCCAAAGTTATTCAGTTAGTATGTTTGTATCTCATCACATTACATCTATAACATGTATATAAGCTTAACTAACTCTTATATATCAACTTGCAATTCAATTATCAATGATGTGACACCCCCAAATCTGGGTACTTTAATTTTAACGGGATTTGGTGTTCACTGTACAAATATCATATATCTATCTACCTATAATAAATGCAAACCATGAAATAGATAGAAAAACTCCATCATCTCCCCTTATGGGGTTACAACATCTGAAATAAGATACATAAATAATCCCAGGTCATACTTAACCTTAAATCTCAAATGCGGAAGTGTAAACAAATACATAAGTCTTAATTCTTAAACAACATCAAGTCTTAGAATAAATAATTCAAACAATTATCAAGTCTTCAGTCACTTGTTAATCTTTCCCTTGCCTTTGCTAGTAGAAGGCTTGTCAGACCATTCATTCTTAACTGTAATGTTATTATGCAAGAGTGAGCACGATTGCCCACAAGTATAACAATATAACGATATAATAACATGCGAGTGAATCAAAGACTTCTGAATAAAGAAAACTCAGCTTTTAAATCAAGAATGAATAGCAAGAATCAAAAGAACTTCTGAGGGTTATAAGACCTTGAACTATGTCCCAGGTTGTTAAGTGTTTCTACTTACAACCTTTAATAGTTATAAGTCTATATGGACTCTACTTCTCGTACTTAGGGGGATCAGCCCTTAGTATCATACTGTGCACAATATCTCAACACTAAAGCGTAAATAATCCCCTTTACAGGGTTGTTCATCTCAGTTTGACATCAGAGTTCGCACCAAAGAAAGTTTGGTTTGGAATAGTTCTAAAATTTAGAATGTTCATCAACTATGGACTAGTAGAATCAATAAGGGCTCGCTAGTCTTACAAGGTTCAACAATAATAGAATTGAAATATAAATCTCGAGGGTGTACAATTGAATAAAGATTGTATACTGAATTAATACTTAACAACGCTTATAACATCTCATGAGAAATCTTAACTTGAATAAACAAGAATAAGAATTTGATTGATATAGAATCATAAGTATAGAACTTGCTCAACGAATAACTTTGAAATTAGAAAGCTTGCTCAATTTAAAGAGTAAGGTTTAGAAAACTTGCTTAACAATAATAAATTAGGGATAGAATACTTGCGTAATCAAAATTAAGTTAGTGTAAGGAAACTTGCCTCGTGCACTAAGCTACAAATAAAACTACAATTCACTTCCTCAACGTCCTACACAATACATTATGTATATGACATTGATTAGTTTTCATAGCTATTATGTTTAACTATTGAACTATTCACTTAAGTTCAACTTACAACTTGGTTTATAACATTCACTCGATAACTAACCACATAACAGGAATATAAACTCATAACATGCATACCATACAAGTGTAAGCTCTTAGACAATCATAATCAAGTTGTACTACCACAATATCCAAGTTCACACTTAGTTTGTTAACTTGAAACTTCACATTATTTATACATGTCAACAATTTATTTTGTTAACGTGAACTTCAAATTATATAATATGTGTTAACAACATGTTGTAGCATAGTATTACATGTTCATCATGTCATCAGGTTCATTAAGTTAGGTTACTCAACATGCTATGGCTTAAAAACACACAAACGGGTTTCAAAAAAAATTATTTTCTGCACCACACCCACTGGGGCGGGTCTAAGGGCTGCATAGGGCCCGCTGGGGTGGGTGGCACCGGCCAGTTCAGCCCCAGTTTGCGATTTTTGACAGTTAAGGCCAAATAAATTCAAATTAAACCAACACATTAATTTTGATGAAGTATAAACTTCATAGAAACATCATATAATGATTCTAACATGCTTTTAACACTTTATATCATGTAATTACTCAAATCAAATCACATAATTTCTCTGTTCTTGGTATTTTGAAAGTTTTTGAAGAAAAACATGAAATCCAACGTCACGGATTCGTTATAACTCCGAATTCATCCATTCAAAGTTTGTTTTGTTCGTTTAAACATGTATAATCATATTCTACTATCAATTTCATGTTAAACAACCAATTCAAAGCATATAATTTGTACATAAGGCTGTAAATGTGTTCTTCATATTTTTCATACTCTATAATTTATGAAAGTTTGATTAAAGCATGTTTACATGAAATTGATTACTCTAACACATGAATATATGATATAAAACATGTTATTATCATATAATGATACATATATGATCATATCTTAAGTTAATCATCAAAGTAATTCTTCATAGAGAACTTTAAAAGACACGTTAATGGAAAAATTTGAAAACTTAGGAGGAGGGAATTACCCTTGCTAGTTTGTGAAGATGATGAAATAGAACTCTTCTTCTTTGATTCTTCAACCTTCCTCCTTTAAACTCTCAATTTTCTCTTTAGTTCTCTCAGAGTTTTTCTACAGAAATTCGTATATGATATACAAGTTATACAAGTCTGATATAAATAATATACATATACGTATATATAAACTGATGTTATCGTGGTCAGTTAATCTATTCATGGGTTAACTGTGTAGACAGTCAAAATTTTCTTTTCATACTAGTAATACTGTAGGAGGGAAAGACTGTCCCATCAGATCAACCCCGATCTCAATACCGGACCATCAGATCAACCCCGGTCTCAATATCGGGCCATCAGTTCAACCCTGTTCTCAAATACCGGGCCATCAGATCAACCCCGGTCTCAATACCAGGCCATCAGATCAACCCCGGTCTCAATACTAGGCCATCAGATCAACCCCGATCTAAATATCGGGCCATCAAATCAACCCCGATCTTAATATCGGGCAATCAGATCAACCCCTGATCTCAATATCGGGCCATCAGATCAACCCCGATCTCAATATCGGGCCATCAGATCAATTCCGATCTCAATACCGGGCCATCAAATTAACCCCGGTCTAAATATCGAGCCATCAGTTCAACCCCGGTCTCAATACCGGGCCATCAGATCAACCCCAGTCTTAATACTAGGCCAACAGATCAACCCCAATCTCAATATCGAGCCATCAAATCAATCCCAATCTTAATATCGGGCCATCAGATCAACCTCGATCTCAATATCGGGCCATCAGATCAACCTCGATCTCAATATCGGACCATCAGATCAACCCCGATCTCAATATCGGGCCATCAGATCAACTCCGGTCTCAATATCGGGCCATCAGATAAACCCCGATCTCAATAACGGGCCATCAGATCAATCCTGATCTCAATATCGGGCCATCAGTTCAACCCTAGTCTCAATATCGGGCCATCAGATCAACCCCAATCACAATATCTGGCCAACAGTTCAACCCCAATCTTAATATCGGGCCATCAAATCAACCACGATCTTAATATCGAGCCATTAGATCAACCCTTATCTCAATATCGAGCCATCAAATCAACCTCGATATCAATACCGGGCCGTCAGTTCAGCCCTGGTCTCAACCTGGGAGGTAAAGGTTAGCCCCGATCTCAACCCGGGAGGTACTGGTCAGCTTAGGTCTCAACCCAGGAGGTACAGGTCAGCCCCAGTCTCAACCCGGGTGGTACAGATCAGCCCCGGTCTCAATCCAGGAGGTACAGGTCAGCCCTAGTTTCAATAGCGGGTCGTCAGTTCAGCCCCGGTCTCAACCCAGGAGGTACAAGTCAGCCCCGGTCTCAACTCAGGAGGTACATGTCAGCCCCGGTCTCAGCCCGGGAGGTACAGGTCAACCCCGGTCTCAACCCAGGAGGTACAGATCAACCCCGGTCTCAACCCGGGAGGTACAGGTCAGCCCCAGTCTCAACCCGAGAGGTACAGGTCAACCCCGGTCTCAACTCAAGAGGTACAGGTCAGCCCCGGTCTCAACCCGGTAGGTACAGGTCCGCCCCGGTCTCAATCCAAGAGGTACAGGTCAGCCTCGATCTCAACCTGGGAGGTACAGGTTAGCCCCAATCTCAACCCTGGAGGTACAAGTCACCCCCAGTCTCAACCTGGGAGGTATAGGTCAGCCCCGATCTTAACCTGGGAGATACAGATCAGCCCCAGTCTTAACCCAGGAAGTATAGGTCAGCCCCGGTCTTAACCCGGGAAGTCAGGCCAACTTTAAGAATAAACCTGAAGACTAAGAATATCTCCAGAGGAAAACCTGGAGTGACCAAGTCAACCTCAGAGACAATACTGAGGATAAACAGATTCGAATGGGATCTAAGTCTTAGAAACTACTCCAGGAAGTCAACCAAAGGCCATGCCGATGCTAAGGGCAACCTTAGGAGGGGCAAAATGGTCATTTTACCAACTCTAAGCCGATTCAGTCAACTTCAAGCCTAATTGATGCCACCAAGGTTAAAACAAACCATAACGATGATCCCGAGTGCAAACAGCGCAAGACAGCTCAACGGACAAACTGTGGGGAATCGAAGACCTGGTTATGAACCGTCTTCTTGGACCCAAAAATATTTTATCCCATATCATTGTGACACTCTTGACAAGGGCTTTTCAAAAAGTTATTGCACGCCTCAAACGGACGCTTCGATCAAAAGTTAGAATGTTTCGCCTTCGACCTCACGTTGCTCGGAGTGCATGTACTTCGAGACGACGAAACCCATCACATGGGCCCCACCAGGGGAGCCGTACCTCTACCTACGGTAGCAGCAGGTAGAGTGGAGGCTCCCTAGCCTATATATAGAGGTGCACCCCCCCTTATTTTGAAAAAAATTCAAAAACGCTTTGAATCTCTGCCTGTTTGGTTTTCTATACAATTTCTTGTCTTTCAAACCCAAATTTTTTCACTCTAACACTTAGATATACCCACATACTACCACATATCAAAAAATAACAGGTAGATTCGGACGTTTAAAGCATACAATTTGGCAAAAAGCCCGTGTAGCAGTCCATTATGAGTATTTTTATGAACAGCAAGTCAATACTACTACTTCACACTTTTATACACTTGCACGTTAAGTTTTGTTTTCCAAATATTCCCAGAACTCAAGTCCGTGGCCGTTTTCATCAACTTTTGGTATATTTTTGTACATAAACATATTTTCTGGCATTTCTACAACTCGGATTGATGATCCGTCGCTTCCAGTAGCTTGCATATACTTACATTGTCATACTGAGCAACTTCACCGGACTGGGTTATCTTCCCAGTCCGGGTTTGGCTTTTTTTTGTATATATTTAACTGTATATATACTAACTTTTCAATTATGTCAAGCCTGAATGTCAAATTCGCGATAGTTTACTGCTTTTATATATATTTATTCATATATAAGTAGCCTTCACCACCACTGGGTTATCTTCCCAATCTTGGTTGACTACGTTTCTGTCCTTATATATATATTTATATATTTTAGTTCGGCCTGGATTGTTCTGTGGCCATTTTACTGCTTTTATATATTTATGCATATATAAGCAACTTTCACCACCACTGGGTTATTTTCCCAGTTTTGGTTGACTACTTTTCTGTACATTTTCATTCCATTTTAGCCTGAATTATTCTGTGGCCTTTTTACTGCTTTTATATATATTTATGCATATATAAGCAGCCTTCACCAAATTGGGTTATCTTCCCAATCTTGGTTGACTATATTTCTGTACATTTACATTCCAGTCTGGGCACCGGTGTGAAAACCCACCGCCCTTTAAAGTTTTTATATATAATTGTATATACATATTGCTTTACTCGCCTTTATTAAACTGTTGCTTTAAATATTCATTTTATATGAATCAGCACTAACATATCTACGGTCAAACTAGATTTATTTAAATCTCTCCAATTCTAGCTTTCAAACGGTTCAAAATCGACATTTGGCCATGTACGAACCAGGATTTACTGATGAATCCTCGGTTCTGGAGACATTTGGAATATATTTCTTTTTCTGTACAAATTTGAGTTGTGCAGGTTTATTGGCTACTCATATGTGAGCCTAGGAATCGTGGGATTCGTGATCAAACTGATCAGAATTTGATTCCCACGATGGACAAACTCCACTTTACAAATGTACCCTGCTAGTTTTTCTGTAAAAAATTATACATACAAAAGACTTTAAAACGGTTATCCGGATTTAAGGTCTCAACATAGTGAAAATATGGGTTGTCGTGTCAAAATCCCTCCGATGGCTATCATGCCCATGAGGAGACCAACACTTGTATATATGTTGTGGTCGAGGATGCTTCGCAGCCCGACAATCACCAATCAAATTGTGCCTTAAGGCTGAAAAAGATAAAACTAAAGTATCGATATGCTTCAATTATTATATCAGCGTAAGGGTTTGAAAACGTTCTTTTCAAAACATCATTCAATAATCTTTTCAAAAAGAAAAGCTTTTGCAAATCAAATTAAACACTTTTGCAAATCAAATCAAAGCCTTTTTGCAAATCAAATCAAACCCTTCGTATATAGGTTCAATGAGGCATAG
Source organism: Panax stipuleanatus (assembly GCA_020205555.1). Classification (NCBI taxonomy): domain Eukaryota; kingdom Viridiplantae; phylum Streptophyta; class Magnoliopsida; order Apiales; family Araliaceae; genus Panax; species Panax stipuleanatus. The sequence goes on along the minus strand of CM035123.1, from coordinate 12,119,309 downwards.
ACATGCTTTTCATTAACATAGGCCCAATTTTTAAACAGCATTCACACACACATTGCAGATTTAAAAGGGAAATACTGAAAAGATGATGTACCGTGTTTACACGGGAGTTGTGGGGTGCCTAACACCTTCCCCACACTTAACCCAGCCCCTAAGCTCAAAACTTTGTTTTCGAAGATCAATTTTCAACAGTGTCCAGCAATTGGGCCTCTTTTCAAACAAAACTCGATTGAGTTGGTACAACCATTTCAAATCTACCAACTGGCGACTCTGTAAACCGTTCAAATCGTCGACATGGTACATGTTGTCCTTTTCTTAAAAAACCCTTCAAAACCTTTTTTCACAATAAAAAGAGTGAGGGTAGAGATAACTTAGGAAGAGAGAAAGATCCGGGTTGTGACCCGACCCGCGAATTTTTCCCGACGTCGACAAGTGGCGACTCTTCTGGGGACAATAGAGGGCTTAGGCCGCGTTCAAATCTTTTCAAAAATTTCCCTTTCAAAACTACGTATGTGTGAATGCTGCGTCTTTACATTAAATGAATGGGTGAATGCTGTGTATATACATTGAATGAATGCTTTCCTGCTTTTTAGTGCTTCTCACCCATATTAGTGCTTCGTACCCATGCCATCATATGCATAACGGTGAGGCACGATGTATGTGAATATATGTTGTGTGATTCCTCTCTCAAGAAGGCAAAACCCGTCGGTGATAAGTAATGTCTCTGGGGATCGGCTAAGTCTCTGGGGCTCATGAAAATGCACCACTCAGATTCGCTCTAGTTGAAAAATCGGATTAATTTTCCCTCTAGTATATTGCGATGATCTTGGGACCTTCATGCCAAAAAGCCGCGAGAGAAGCCTAAGATAGGTCAACCTCTGATTAACCAAATTCGAAGGGGAGTTTCTTCATGCCTTCCTCTTTCAATTCAATGTTAGGTTTTCAATTCTAATGTAAAGGAACACAATGTAAATATCATAATGAAAAATTTACATTCCTTGTCATATACATCCTGTCATGTTATCCTGTCATCAAAATAACTGACCTCTATTTTGTAGGATAAGATTAAAAAACAACAAAAACACATCATGGCATGCATCCTATCCCTACCTACATCAGGAAATTGACAGGCCTACATTTTGTTGTAGGTGAAAAATTGGTCCTATCACTAGATCTAAGTCTAAGAAGGCACTAAGTCCATCCACGTACATGACTTCCAGTGCTCAACCAGAATCCACCCCTGTATCTAGGGAAGAGTTCAAAGGACTGAAAAATCAGATAGCTGAATTGGCCAATTTTCTAAGAGAACAAAACAAGGCCCTTAAAGGGAAACAAGCCCAAGCTTACGCAGAACCAGGAATACCTGGTGGTATTGGTGGCAGTCAAGAGACTGAAAAAGCTGAGACTTAGATTCCTGGACCACAAAACCAGGACACAACCAACAAAACCCCTGAAATCACCACCCTCAACAAAGAGCAGGAAGCTGGTGAAATTGTGAAGAAAATACAGCAGATGGAAGAAACTCTCTGGTCTATCAAAGGGACTGGGGCATTCGACAGTGTTAATTACTCCGACCTTTGTATTTTCCCCGAGGCTCGTTATCCCAAAAAATTTAGAACTCCTAATTTTGAGAAATACGATGGATTGGGATATCCTTATACACACCTAAAAGTATTAATTGGAGAACTCAGATCCTATGCAGAGGACAAGAAGCTTCGAATGCAATTATTCTAGAAGAGTCTAGATAACTCTAAAATTCACAGTTGGGAAGAGTTGGCCCACACCTTCCTCAGTCAATACAGCTTTCAATCTCAGCTGGCTCCAGACAGATACCAGATAACCAAAATCAAGAAATAAAATACTGAATCGTTTAGAGAATATGCTTAACGATGGAGACGAGTTATAGCACAAGTCACTCCACCTATGAATGAGACTGAGATAGTCATGACCTTCATTGACATCCAAGAAGCTCCATATTATGAGAGGGTCTTAGCAGGCATAGGAAAACCATTCTCTAAGATGATCAAACACAGTGAAATGGCCGAAATGGGGCTAAAGTCTAGAAAGATAAAGGATCTAACCGTCCTCGAAGCTGTCGCTAAGCATATGCAGTCCAGAAATTACGGGAGTAATCCCCGGAGAGTACACAAAAAGAAAGATGAAGAAGTGTCCTTAGTGTTACAAGGACAGAATCAAAGAGGCGAGTCAAACAATATGCTTATTCAAAGGAGGAACTATACCCCTTTCCAAGCTTCAGCACAGCCTTCAAACCCTCCATTTCAGAAAAATATGGAGGTCAGGCGGCGAAGAACTTTCACCCCTCTAGGGGATTCACTCGAGAATGTGCTAAAGCTGTTGACGGCGCAGAACAAGATTGTCCAACTCTTTCCACCCACCAACACTGGTGGACGGAATTTTGACCCAAGCAAGAAATGTGCTTATCATTCCTGCTCCCCGGGCCATGACACTCAAGACTGTTGGTCTCTCAAGCACAAAATTCAAGACTTGATTGAGAATGGAGAGATTGTGGTGAAAAAACCCGAACAACCGCATGTGCAGGACAATCCTCTCCCTCAGTATAAAAAGGAGAATGACAATATGATCAGCACCACAAGTGGAGAAGGATCCAAGTAGCTCCGTATATGGGAGAATCAACTCCATCCAGCAACAACAGCCCAGACAGTTGGGAAATTTTAGAAAGGAGATTCCTGATAGAGCAAGAGATAAAGTCTATCAAGGAACAAATTGAATAATTAGCAGAACTGGTCGTCTACCAACATCAGATCACCAGACAAATGATGAACCAGACTAACCAGTCTGACGCTGATCGTCCTCCAACACCGGAGATCAGTCCCATCTCTCGGAAGGATCACTATCGATCTCATGAGCATGAGCCTTAGGCCAACAAGATGGCCAAAGATGAGAATTGTCGAGATGGCAAGAAATTCTTATTTCAAAGAAACTTCACCAACCTGAACCAGCCGATGGAGGAAATCCTCCAGATGTTAATCAACGAGGGAATTGTTGCTGACTTATTACCACCATTGAACCCACAATCCAGAAAATTCAAGCCTGACCAAATCTGTCAGTACCACTCCAATGCACCAGGTCATGATACTGAAGATTGCTGGGCACTTCGTAACTTGATTTAAAATATGATTGAAAGCGGTGAATTAATAAGGGGAAATCAAGTTCTCGACCTCCCAGATGAAGATACTCTCTGGATCCCCACTGCATGGAATCAGGATACAGTGGCTGTTATATCTTGTGACAAGGAGCCATCCCCCACACCCTTAGTGCTGCCAGGGAAAAGGGTCAAAGAAACACAAAATCCTGTGAAGGTGGCCGCACCTGAGCCTTTAATTTTGCTCTTTAGACCTCAGTATCCAATTATCAGTCTGAAGAAGGTCCCATGGAACTACGGGAATGATAAAGGTTCCACTTCAAACAATAGTGCCATCGTGCCAAAGGATAATCCATTATACTTGCCTCAGCGGGTGATCAAACCAGTCATCAAAGCCAAAGAAAAGGTGGCTGAAGAGAAAATCGAAGAGTTCCTCAACAAAATAGGACACAATAAAATCAAGGTGGTGCAAGACTTGAAAGACGCACCCAAGCAAATGTCCATCCTAGACTTGGTCTTATCCTCGGTGGATCATCGCAACATTTTTGTGAAAGTACTAGAAGAAGCCCATCTGCCACATACCGTGGATGCCGAGAAATTCTGTCATGTGGTAGAACATATTTTCAATAGCAATGTGATATCTTTCACTGACGATGATATCCCTGCAGAAGGAATGGGCCATCGTAAGTCCCTACATATAACTGTAATATCTTCCGGGTATGTGATCGGAGGTATGCTGATAGATGGAGGATCATACCTCAATATATGTCCCTACGATACCTTGGAGAGAATGAAGATCAACCCGAACTGGATCAAAACCAATCATGTTGTCATCCGGGCTTTCGTTGGATCTCGCCGACAAGCTATGGGAGAAATAGAGCTTCTATTAGAGATTGGCCCGCACACTTTCTATGTGTCCTTTCAGGTGCTCAACATCGCCACTGGATACAACTTATTGTTGGGTAGGCCATAGATCCACATGGCAGGGGCAGTGCCATCCACCCTCCATTAACAGCTCAAATATATTATCAATGACAACCTCATCACAGTCAATGCTGAACCCGAATACCATGTCTGCTACAGGTAGACATGCCAATGATTAGCCTGGATGCAGGGATTGAACCTGCAAGTTTTCAAGCCCTGGAGGTGAGTGATACTCAATATCTACCTATCGGAGCACCAGCCTTGAAGCCAAAAGTCTCCCCTGAAATAATGACAGTGGGCCAAGAGATGATATCATTGGGTTTCCAACCTAAAAAAGGGATAGGAAAGAATCAGCAAGGTATCAAGAGTTTAGTATAAATCCCGAGCCAGACTGGGAGAGCCGGATTGGGTTGTTCATCCGGGTCAAACCGCAGGAACCCATACAAGCATCCTAAGGCTCATGCTTCTAAAATTTTGCTGCTAAACCTCACTAATGTCGGATGGGTGAAACCATTGAGGAAAATCCCAGCTGTGGTATCAAACATATTATTTCCTCCTATTACACCAACAAGTGAGAAGATTGTTGGATTTGTACGAAATCGTGACGCAATCAAATTGTAAAAATTAGCGGAAGCATGGTATATCAGATTTTAAAATTTTCTACAAAACCATTATCCGGATCATCCTTTATGAAAATTATTAATTTAAAACGATAAATAAGAAGTTATGGAATCATACCCTTGTAGAACGAAGCTTCCACAGGTATGAGTTCAACTCCTTGTTCTTCGTGATCTCCTTGAATTTTTGGGTTAGATTCCTTCTTTTGATCAACGTTAGCCACTCAAGTGTTTGGCCTCTAGAGGTGATCCACCAAGGAAGATGAATTATCAAGAAAGAAGGTGATTGACTAAACCTAGTTTTCTATCCTCTATAGAAAAGGAGTACTCTCCAACAATTGAAATTTCATCAACTGATATTTATTATAAGACTTCTCTTATATAGATATTGGTCAACCCTTCTAATCCTATTAGACATGGTATTTCATTTAATTAATTAAACTCCTTTAATTAATTTAGGCTTCCCACCACATTGGGAATAATTAATTAAATTTATTTAATTAATTTGTCTCCTAATCTTATTAGGAATAAATGAGAGTACTAATATTAAATTAATTACTAAACTCCTTTAAAAATTAAAATAATAATAATTGTAATAATATTAATAAGACTCCTCTTATTAATTTATATTTAATATTTCCAAAATATTAAATAATAAACATTAAGCTATTTAATTTATTCTATCACCATAGATTAAATTAATTACACTTAATGCATTATTACGATTATGCCATTACCTTCTTAAATAATTATTCTTCCTTTTATGGTGTGACCCTTTAGGTTCTCCATATTAAACCGGTTGTGAATAAATCAATTAGAACAATTCTAATCTTATTTAAATAAATAAATTAAACTAATTATCTATTTAAATATATAATATTTATTCTACAATAGGGATAAGCCTCCCTAGCGATCAACGACTTTATAGATAATATAGATTTCAACATTAATCATAAAAGAATCTGTGAGTAAATAGTTATCGTACAATTCAATCCTTCCACCATACAATTTCCCAATTAAATATAAGACATGAATTTACTGTCAAGTCTTATTTTATTCAATTATATGTATTTCGATTAGAAAATCCACAACTCCAAATAATGCAAATTAGAAACTCCTTTCTAATTTCATTCCACCTTGGCCAAGGATTCCTGGGTTGTCATTTAACGAATCACATAGGACATATCTCCTCTTTTACTAAAGGTGGTAGATTCTTTATTAATCATTCATTATCTCCATATGTAACTCATTATACCCAAGCATACCCTTTTATATACCCTAAAGGGCTTTAAGGAATAAGTCAAAGTATAATTCATTACATACAAGATACTATGATGATCTCAAGTCCAAGGATCACTTGTACTACTATCACATTAGGAATTTCTATTGACAGGCGAGTAAAACTCCATTAGGTATTCCATAGCAAGTCACGTTTAGTGAACTTATTCTTCAATAAGATCCTACATACTTGCTTTAGTGTCTCCGCACAAATGATCATGAGATCAATCATCTTCATCCAATGAGCAAGCAATATATGTACCAATTTATTCGAATTTACTAATCCCCTTTTTAGTAATCCCACGATTGAGAACTATTTTAGTTTTAAAGCTTTCTAAGAATTTAGATCTCATTAGCATGATCATCATCATGATTCTAAAAGCATTGCTTAAAACTATGAGTTATTTACATATTATAAAAACAGCACCATATAGATAATTAAATGCCTTTAATAAATGAATATTTTTATTAATAAATAAATAAGATTGTCTCTAAAGTATATGCTTTATCATCATACATGATTGGCTTGTATGCATACTACTTTCAATCTCCCACTTGCACTAAAGCCAATCGTCATGGTATCTCATACCAACTTCTCTAAGTGACGATCAAACTGTTGTTATGTTAAAACTTTAGTAAATGGATCTGCAATGTTATCTTGAGAGTCTATATGCTCTTCTTTCAATTATTTCTTTAATCAAGGTGCCGTAACACATGTTTAGATTCAAGATGAGACTTAGGAACTATTCCTAGTTCTGTAATGAACTTTTCATCCGAAACATCAACTTGCAGCTTCACTTACAGTTATATACTTTGTCTTTGTCACTAAACCAATAACCTTTTGTTGTTTGGAACCTTTCCAATTCACTGCACCATCTTTTAAGGTAATGACTTACCCTAAAGTGGATTTGCTATCGTCTTGGTCAGTCTAAAAACTTGAGTCTGTTTAGCACTCTAGTTTAATTCAGACTCATCATGTGATATGATGACATCCTTAGTGTCAGTTAGGCACTTTAGGATGTTTATCACTGTCCTGCAGTGATCTTCTCTAGAATTTGACTGATCAACATCAAGTCTCGTATATTTCATTGCATACATGATAGTAAATCATGCAATCTCTCTTTTATTGAGGATAATTTTAGAGAGATTCACTCCATGGCTCATCACCATGAGACATTTTTAGAGTTTGCCATGCTAAACGCCTTTAGCATCTAAAGAATATACGTTCCTTGGGTTAAGCAGAACATCCTTTTGAAATATATCAATAAAGATTTATATCCCCAATGTGGGATGTTCTATCCAAATTATTCATGGAGGAATGTTTAGACAACTTTATTTTGATTGATTGTAACATAGGAATGTCATTCCCTATCAGTAATATATCATCAACATATAATACAAGGAATGATAATGCGCTCCCACTAACCTTCTTGTATACACATTGTTCATCCTCGATTTTGATAAAATCAAACTCTTTGATTGTCACATCAAAACGAATGTTCCATCTACGAGAAGCTTTCTGCAATCCATAAATGGATCGTTGCAGCTTACAGACTTGATTTGTTCCAACCTTTGAAACAAATCCCTCTGGCTGTGTCATATACACATCCTCCTCAAGTTTCCCATTGAGGAAGGTCGTTTTCACGTCCATCTGCCAGATCTCATAGTCGTTATAAGCTATAATCGCAAGCAAAATCCGAATGGACTTGAGCATAGCTACTGGTGAGAAGGTTTCATCATAGTCAACTCCTTGTCTTTGTTTGAAACCTTTTGCAACCAGTCGGGCTTTATAGGTCTCTACCTTCCCATCTGGTCCAGTCTTTCTTCTAAAGACCCATTTACACCCAATAGGCTTAATTCCTTTAGGTGGTGAAACCAAAGTCCATACTTTGTTTTCATAAATGGAGTTCATTTTGAATTTCACGGCTTCTAGCCATTTTCCTGAGTCTTTATTACTCATAGCCTGTTCCTAATTCAATGGATCATCATCATTCATGATGTGTACCTCATCGTCATCCTCTATAACGAATCCATACCTCTCAGGTATTTTCGGTACTCTTCCAGATTTACGACTAGGGTGTGGTACGGTAGGTTCTTCTACTTGGTCAAGTACCTGACTTTGATCCGTGGTCACTTATGGTTCTTGAACTTCTTCAAAATATATCTTACTCCCACTGACCCCTTCATGGATAAACTCCTTTTCCAAGAAGGCAGCATGTTTCGCAACAAACACCTTTTGATCAGTTGGATGATAGAAATAATACCCTACAGTTTTTTTAGGGTATCCCACAAATCTACACTTATCGAATTTAGTCTGTAGCTTATCATTTTTAAACTTTTTAACATAAGCTGGACAACCCCAAGTCTTAACATGCTTAAAATTTGGTTTCCTCCCCTTCCACATCTCATATGGAGTCTTTGGGGCGGATTTAGTAGGTACTTTGTTAAGTAGGTATATAGCCGTTTCTAGGGCATATCCCTAGAAGGAAATTTCGGTAAAACTCATCATGGATCGAACCATGTCCAACAGTGTTCGATTTCTCCTTTCAGATATTCCATTTAACTGTGGTGTACCTGGAGGAGTCCATTGTGAGATTATACCATTTTCTTTAAGACAATTAAGAAACTCACAGCTTAAGTATTCTCCACCTCGATCTGATCGAAGTATCTTAATACTCTTGTCCATTTGTTTCTCTACTTCGCTTCTGAACTCTTTGAACTTTTCAAATGATTCTGACTTGTATTTCATTAAATACACATATCCAAATCTTGAGTGATCATCAGTGAAAGTAATAAAATAAGAATACCCACCCCGTGCACTTGTTGTCATAGGTCCACAAACGTCTGTGTGAATCAATGCCAACAACTCTGTAACTCTTTTTCCTTTTCCACTAAAAGAAGATTTAGTCATTTTACCCATGAGACAAGATTCACAAGTTGGATATGATTCATAATCGGATAGCTCTAGGAGTCCATCCTTATGCAACTTGGATAATCTTGTTTCATTGATATGACCGAGTCTACAGTGCCACATGTAGGTATAATTAATATTATCTCTTTTCCTTTTCTTAGTTTGTTCAATTTGAAATATATTTTCTTGCAAGTCAAGTATATAAAGTCCATTTTGCAAATTACCAACACCATATAAAACATTGTTTTTATAAATAGAACAACTGTTGTTCTTTATTATAATGTCAAATCCATCCATATCTAATATGAAAATAGAAATAATATTTCTAATGATATTCGAAATAAAATAATAATTATTTAAATAAATGGACTTGCCCGTAGGCTGTGCTAAACAATAAGTGCCTACAGTTAATGCAACAACCTTTGCTCCATTTCCCACTCGTAGGACAACCTCATCCTTATTCAGCTTTCTACTTCTGACCAGTCCCTTCACGTTATTACATATGTAAGAACCACAGCCGGTATCCAATACCCAAGTAGAATTTTGACTTTCTGAAAAATTAATTTCAATCATGAACAAACCTTGATTGAAAGTCGAAGCTTCTCCAAGCTTCTTCTCTGCCAGAAACTTCTTACAGTTCCTCTTCCAATGACCCGGCTCGTTGCAATAGAAGCACATTCCTTTGCTAGCTGGATTAGGTTTCTTTTGTTCCTTTATGTTCACCTTACCCTTGGTCATCCGAGATTGGAAGAGCTCCTTAGATATCTTATATCTAGCAGTCCTACTTTGTTCACCATACAACTCCTTGAGGTAAAGCAACATAGTAGGAGCATCCATGTTTTTATGCTGACGCTGAAGCTCGTTATTCATGGATGCGAGCATGATGCATTGAGCCACATATGAGTCATTTTGCCACTTTACAATGGTGGCAATTTCTTCCTCAGATGCCGATTCTTGAACAGTTTTAGATACAGGTGAATTTAGGACATAAGAAATTTTTTCAGTAGTGAGAACTATTCTCAGATTCCTTAACCAGTCCGTATAATTTGGTCCGATTAGTTTATTAGCATCAAGTATGCTACGCAGTAAAATTAGTGATTTTGACATTTTTTTTAAATTTCTGTATGTGAAAAGATAATATTTTAGCAAACATTCATTTAATTAATTTTGCATACCAAAATAAATTTAGGTCTTTATTTTAAATTCGTATCTCCCACTATTTTTATCAAACTATATTACCCTCATTTATATAGTTCGGCAACATCTAATTAAAGATTTGCTAGTGAGATTAAGGATTCAATTTCAAATGTATATAGCCTTGTGGATAGCACAACAAACGATATATAAATAAATAGGTAGACAACTCTTGTCAATTACATCAACATGTAACTCTTTTTATTTTGCCTCTTAAATCATAATGGTCAAGTGTGTGCACATCCGAACTAAAATGATTCAAGTTAAGTCCAGCCTAGCACTTCCATAAATTCAAAAAAGAAAAATGTTCGTCCTTGTGGATAGCACAACAAGACTATATTGTTTAATTTTCTTGATAAGCATCAAATGTGATTAATTAATATCTTAAATATGCAATACTCGCCTTGTGGATAGCACAACAAGCTCATATTAAATATTTAATACTCTATTAATTTATCATGCTAGAATGCGACGTTCGATATTCCAAATATTATTGAACGCTTCGGACTTAATATTATTTCTTTGAGGGGTTTATTATTATTTGTCTCATCTTATTTAGCGCGCATGCACATATATATATATAGAATACGCGTTATTTTATTAAACATGCGAAGCATGTTTGTATAAAATATAATATATATATATATATATATAATATTTAACATGCAATATAGAATACTATATTCTACCCGGATTGATTATGGACTTTTGTTCTAGTTTGGTTTACTAGAGCCACCAAGTGAACCAAAAGGTCAAACCTAGGAGTGCAAGAATTTAAACCCGGGCTCCATACAAACGAGTCTTCATGCGTTCCTTGCTCCTTGGTCTCCAATTTATTCAAGATAATTCTAACTATCTTTATTACATAAACTATTTAAATTAAATAGAAACCTTGATCAGCAGTCAAGAGAAAGTATATAGGAGGGAGATAGAATTTTACATCAAGAAAAAACCAGAGAAGACGAGGTACGCAGACCCTATTTAATAAAACTCGTTCATTCAAGCATTCAACTAAAATAAAATCCAATCACATTAGTCAAATAGTCCATAATCAATTCCCATTTATTATCATACATATCACCATATATATCAATAAATAAATATTCATCTCATGAATTAAAACATTCCATATATATATGAGTGTATCATTTAATGGGCAATTTTAAATTGCATGAAATCTAATTTTAAGATTAAAATAAACTCTTTATTTTAATTATAAAATTATTAAGAATAATATATATATATATATATATATATATATATATATATATATATAATCCACCAAATCCGTGTACCTTCTAGGATTTCAAAAGTAGTGGTCACTTGGTTATATAATTAAGTGATTGAATTCTAATTCAATTTGAATCACGCCACCTTTTTTAAAAATTCAAGGATTCAGAATCCTTTTAATTACACGGACGCAGCAGCCGAGAAGAGAAAAAATAAAATAAAATTTCGTTCCCGTTTTTTTTTTCTTCTATAAAAAATAATTTTATACAACTAATTATGCCCAATAAATTATTCTAAATACATACCCATACATATATATGGAATCAAAACAATTAATAATTGCATAAAAATTTGGCTCTGATGCCACTGTTGGGTTTGTACGAAATCGTGACGCAATTAAATTGCAAAAATTAGCAAAAGCATGGTATATCAGATTTTAAAATTTCTACAAAACCATTCTTCGGATAGTCCTTTATGCAAATTATTAATTTAAAACGATAAATAAGAAGTTATGGAATCATACCCTGTAGAACGAAGCTTCCACAGGTACGAGTTCAACTCCTTGTTCTTCGTGATCTCCTTGAATTTTCGGGTTATATTTCTTTCTTTGATCAACGTTAGCCACCCAAGTGTTTGGCCTCTAGAGGTGATCCACCAAGGAAGAGGAATTATCAAGAAAGAAGGTGATTGGCTAAACCTAGTTTTCTATCCTCTATAGAAAAGGAGTACTCTCCAACAATTAGAATTTCATCAACTGATATCTATTATAAGACTCCTCTTATATAGATATTGGTCAACCCTTCTAATCCTATTAGACATGGGATTTCATTTAATTAATTAAATTCTTTTAATTAATTTAGGCTTCCCACCACATTGAGAATAATTAATTAAATTCATTTAATTAATTTGTCTCCTAATCTTATTAGGAATAAATGAGAGTACTAATATTAAATTAATTACTAAACTCCTTTAAAAATTAAAATAATAATAATTGTAATAATATTAATAAGACTCCTCTTATTAATTTATATTTAATATTTCCAAAATATTAAATAATAAAGAATATGCTATTTAATTTATTCTATCACCATAGATTAAATTAATTACACTTAATGAATTATTACGATTATGTCATTACCTTGTTAAATAATTATTCTTTCTTTTATGGTGTGACCCTTTAGGTTCTCCATATTAAACCGGTTGTGAATAAATCAATTAGAACAATTCTAATCTTATTTAAATAAATAAATTAAACTAATTATCTATTTAAATAAATAATATTTATTCTACAATAGGGATAAGCCTCCCTAGCGATCAACGACTTTCTAGATAATATAAATTTCAACATTAATCATAAAAGAACATGTGAGTAAATAGTTACCGTACAATTCAATCCTTCCACCATACAATATCCCAATTAAATATAAGACATGGATTTACTGTCAAGTCTTATTTTATTCAATTATATGTATTTTGATTAGAAAATGCACAACTCCAAATAATGCAAATTAGAAACTCCTTTCTAATTTCATTCCACATTGGCCAAGGATTCCTAGGTTGTCATTTAACGAATCACATAGGACATATCTCCTCTTTTACTAGAGGTGGTAGATTCTTTATTGATCATTCATTATCTCCATATGTAACTCATTATACCTAAGTATACCCTTTTATATAGCTTTAAGGAATAAGTCAAAGTATAATTCATTACATACAAGACACTATGATGATCTCAAGTCCAAGGATCACTTGTACTACTATCACATTAATAATTCTTATTGATAAGCGAGTAAAACTCCATTAGGTATTCCATAGCGAGTCACGTTCAGTGAACTTATTCTCCAATAAGCACCTACATACTTGCTTTAGTGTCTCCACACAAATGATCATGAGATCAATCATCCTCATCCAATGAGCAAGCAACATATGTACTAATCTATCCGGATTTACTAATACCCTTTTTAGTAATCCCACGGTTGAGAACTATTTTAGTTTTAAAGCTTTCTAAGAATTTAGATCTCATTAGCATGATCATCATCATGATTCTAAAAGCATTGCTTAAAACTATGGGTTATTTACATATTATAAAAATAGCACCATGTAGATAATTAAATGCCTTTAATAAATGAATATTTTTATTAATAAATAAATAAGATTGTCTCTAAAGTATATGCTTTATCATCATACATGATTAGCTTGTATGTATACTACTTTCAAGGATAACTCCCAGATCCGAGGTGGATAGCAAAAAGGGAAAAAAAGATCATGTATGAAGGACGAGACCCATTTGCTAACATGCAGGTTATCATAAACTACGAGGGCATGAATGATGAGATCCCCCACAGCGACGACGAGGATCAGATTCAAATTCCTCTCATTAAGAAGGGAAAAGGGGGCAGTTCAAAGAAAAATCCCTGCTTTATTGTAATGGATGTCTCAGTCATTATCCGAGACGAGGACGATGAGCACAATTCCTCGATTTTCCCTGTGCATGATCCTAGATAACTGGAACAGTGTCCCTTGCCCCAGTCGAAAAGGGTAAAGGGGCAGATAGTCTGTCTGCCCTCTAAACATGCTTTCATTTACTGCTTACTTTTGATTGCACAACTATAGCAGTAACTTTTGTCATGCTTTGCCAAATACTCTGTATATTTAAGCAGTTGTATATATTAAAATGAAAGCATTTTGTTTCCAGAACTCAAGTATTGGATGTGTTTGTCTCTGCTGATGAGATACCAACCTATCAAAGTGACTACAACTTTGATGTAGAATTAAACTTCGACTTGATGGATATTGATCAAGAGGAGGAAGATGACTATGAGGTGCCTGAGGAGATCAAAGAATTGGTCGAAGACAAACCCAAACCAAACCTCGACCAAACCACCACTATCAACATAGGAACCTCCGAAAATATCAAAGAAATCCAGATAGGCATAGACCTTACACAAGAATAAAAAGTCGACCTGATCGAACTCCTAACACAGTTCAAAGACGTATTTGCATGGTCACATAAAGACATGATTGGTCTATATACAGACATTGTCATCCATCGAATTCCCATCAAAGATTGATTCAGGCCGATCAGACAGAAGCTCAGGCGATTGAAACTTGAATGGAGTCTGAAAGTCAAAGAAGAAGTTGTTAAACAATTCAAAGCCGGTATCATCATGGTATCAACATACCCAGAGTGGCTTTCGAACATAGTCCCCGTACCTAAACCCGGAGGGAAGGTACGAGTATGCGTGGATTACAGGGATTTGAACAAAGTCTGTCTCAAGGTTAATTTCCCAGTACCTTTCATCCACATCCTGATAGACAATACGGCGCAGTATAGCATGTATTCCTTCGTAGATTGCTTTGCTGGTTACCATCAGATCATGGTTGCTGAAGAGGACGGGGAGAAAATAGTTTTCATCACTCCCTGGGGAACCTTCTGCTATAGGCAACTATCCTTTGGCCTCATCAATGCCGGAGCCACATATCAGCGAGCCATGATGGCCCTATTTCATAACATAGTGCACAAGGAGATAGAGGTCTATGTGGATGACATCACCATCAAATCCCGGAGGGAGGATGACCACCTTGACCATCTCAGGAAGCTGTTCAACAGGTTGCATAAGTACAACCTCAAGCTAAATCCAGCCAAATGTGCTTTTGGTGTTAAATTAAGCAAATTGTTAGGATTCCTGGTGAGTAATCGAGGCATCAAGCTAGACCCTGCCAAGATCAAAGCCAATACTGAGATGCCAGTACCTCAAACAGAGAAGGAGATACGTGGGTTCTTGGGGAGAATCAACTTCATAAGCCGATTTGTTTCCCAGCTCACAATAACTTGTGAATCCATATTCAAACTACTAAGGAAGAATTCCTCCAATAAATGGAACGAGGATTGTCAACAAGCCTTCCGTGCAATCAAGAAAAAGCTAGTCAAAGCACCTGTTCTGGTACCTCTGAGGGATGGAGTTCCCTTGTTCATGTACCTGTCCGTCAATGCCAACGCAATGGGCTACATGCTAGGACAGAAGGATGATAGTAGCAAGGAAAGAGCCATTTACTACATCAGCAAAATATTCAGCAGTGGTGAACAGAAGTACACTCTGATCGAGAAGACATGCTATGCGTTAGCATGGGCTGCCATGAGGTTGCAACACTATTTGCATGGGCACACGACCTACCTCATATCCCGCATGGATCCACTCAAGTACGTATCCACTCAAGTACGTATTCATGAAAAAATTAAATTTTTTTCTATTTGTCCAAGTTGGCTATTATGGGTCCTATCTTTGATTGGATCCAAGTTTTGATCTTTATTCTTGAATTTTTCTCCACAAAGTATTATTATAGAATATTCTTGAACTTAGATAAATTAAATTATGAATCCCTAATCTTTGTCCTTTATCTCACTAGATTCGTTATTTATATTATTTTTCATCATTCTCAATCCTAAATGGTGATATAACTGAATATCTTTGGCCTATAGAGCAAAGATGAATGTTACCTGATGAATATCTTTGGCCCGTAGTGCAAAGATGGACAGGTGTTGAGATGAACATGACCACTGGTGATACAAAGAATATCTTTGGCCCGTAGTGCAAAGATGAATATTTGATTTGAGATATATATTGATTGATGTTACAGGGATAAAATATTATTGATGGACCTTTAAATCATAGAAGATAATAGACTTTATTCTCTACGTAACTCTTCTAATGAATTGATATTTCCGCTGCAGTTGTTGATCTAAAACTTGTTGTCCATAATATTTTATCTGATTTGTTGAAGACTAACGATAATTTATTCTTCATTATCTTAGTCATAATATTCTTTACTGAGCTAGTTGAGCTCACCCTTTTCATCTATTGTTCTCTTTAGGAAATGAGAATATCGCGGGGTCTAGTCAGGGAACAGTGTGATGATCATAGTTAGATCTGTAGAAGTCCTCACTATTCTATAAAATAGTGAGACAATCATTGTAATGAATAAGGAATGAATTTGAGTGTTTATATTTCGTATTATATACGATTTGTATTGAAGTTCATAATTTGTGTGGTCGTATTTTCCACGACCGTATGTTATAAAAGATTATATTTGAATTTTGTACCATATATTTGGAGACTCAGAATGGGTTGAGTATTGAACCTATTTTGGGGGCGTCACAGTTGGTATCAGAGCTTAGGGATATGATCTCTGGAGGAGATCTGGGAATAGAACTAGGAGGGGAGAGACGAGTAAGACTTTCGCTAGTGTGTCCTACCTAAGCTTAATTGTTATTTAATTAGTCGGTTGGAACATAGGGTTCATATGTGATATGTTAATTTGTTATATTAACCATTATTTTGTGGCAGTATTTGAGAATGACAGCTGAAAATCTAAACAATAGAGTGAATGAGACCGTTAAGACACCTTTAATCACCAACCAGGAGAACGTGCAACAGGAAGGCTATATTCCTCCTGTAAACAACCCTACCAAAGAAACGATGAATGATGGGATGTTTAGGAGCTTTTTGCAGTTCATGCAAAGCCAGACGAGGTAGACTCGTGTTCATAATATAGGTGGAAATAATAACTCGCAGCTTGTCACTGCCAAGCAGTTAAAGAGTTGGGACCACCAGAGTTTCAGGGAAAGCCAGATCCAATCAAGGCAAAAAATTAGATTAAGCAAATTACCAAGATATTTGATGTCTTGGGTTGCACGGAGGAACAGAAGGTTCCATTCGCCACGTTTATGTTCCGTGGAGAGGCAGATTATTGGTGAGAATCTGTGAAGCGTACCCAGCCTGCCACACTCTAGATTTCTTGGGAAGAGTTCCAGAAACTGTTCAATGACAAGTATTTTCCAGAAAGTATTCGTCATATGAAGGAGGTAGAATTTATCAGACTGGAACAGAATAACATGACGGTGTCCCAGTACGAGGCTAAGTTCCCGGAGTTATCCCGATTTGCACCTCATTTGGTGGAGAATGAGGAACGTATGACGCGGATGTTTCTGAGAGGTTTGAAACCAGAAACTCGTCAATACCTCATTTCTCACAAATTTTCTCTATATTCGGATGTAGTGAATAGGGCCCAGTTATTAGAACGAGATAATGATTATGTTCAACCAAGGGACAACAATCAAGGTCGTACCGGTGGCAGCACTCATCGAAACAATGACAACCAGCAGGGAGGAAAGTATTATGACAGAAGCGGTAACCACTCCGGTGGTAATCGTGGCCATGATAATAGAAGGAGTGAGTCAGCGGGGGGGATTTCAAAAAGAGAAGGTACAACAATGAGAACGTGAAAATATCGACAGCAGCACCAACATCAACTATTTCTAGGGGAGGAGAACGACCGCCGGTTGTATGCTATAAATGCGGGCAAGAGGGACACATCAGTCTCAACTGCACACAGCACTCCAAGGTGTGCTATAACTATGGAAAGGAAGGACATATAGCTCGAGTGTGTCCTGTAGCGAAACCAAGTCCAGCGGGGGTGGTGATTCCTAAGGCAGTTCCGGACAAGTCAAAGTCGGTGGTTCCTGAAAGAGCTTTTGTCGTGACTGCCCAACAAGCAAGGAACCCGAACGAGGTTATTACGGGTAAGCTGATAATAAACTCTTGCGAAGTTTATACCTTATTAGATACCGGTGCTACCCATTCTTTTATTTCACCTGCTTGTGCTCAATGTTTGAACTTGACTTCTGAGAAATTAAACTTTGACTTATCTGTTGAAACTCCGTTGGGAGAAACTTTTGTTACATCCATAATTTACAAATCTTGCTTGATTCAAATTGGTACCCTCACCCTACCTGTTGATCTTATATCTTTGAAAATACTAGCATTTGACGTGATTTTAGGAATTGACTGGTTAACCACTTATCATGCAAAAATTGATTATTTTCGTAAGGTTGTTAGTTTTCATATTCCTAATAAACTTGTTGTGCTAATCCAAACTACCAAACCACTAAAATCAGTCAATGTCATTTCAAGTCATAAAGTTATTCATTTATTGAAAAACGGATGTCAAGCTTTCTTAGCATATGTCACTGATCTAAACCAGAACATGTTAGGTTTGAATGATATTTCTGTTGTTAATGAGTTTCCTGATGTATTTCCCGAAGAACTTCCCGGTCTACCCCCAGAACGTGAAGTTGTATTCTTTATTGACCTTGAACCCGGTACAAAATCCATTTCTAAAACCCCATATCTAATGGCTCCTACTGAACTTCAGGAGTAAAAGATCCAACTACAGGAGTTGTTGGACATCGGTTTTATTCGTCCTAGTACATCTCCTTGGGGTGCTCTTATTTTATTCGTAAAGAAGAAAGACGGGAGTATGCGACTTTGTATTGACTATCGGGAGTTGAACCATGTCACCATCAAGAATAGGTATACATTACTTCATATTGATAACTTGTTCGACCAGTTGCAAGGTGCACAATTCTTTTCTAAGATTGTTCTTCATTCTGGATATCATCAGTTAAAGATTAAAACTGAGGATATTCCAAAGACAGCTTTCAGAACTAGGTACGGGCATTATGAATTCTTAGTCATGTCTTTTGGATTGACTAATGCTCCTGCTGCTTTTATGGATTAGATGAACTGTGTATTCAAGGAATATTTGGATCAATTCGTGGTTGTCTTTATTGATGACATCCTCATCTATTCTAAAAGCCGTGAAGATCATGAGCACCACTTGAAGCTGGTACTTCAAAGGCTTCGTGAAAACAAGCTATATGCCAAGTTAAAGAAATGTGAGTTCTGGCTTGAGGAGGTAGCATTCCTTGGGCACGTCGTATCAAAACGTGGAGTATCTGTGGACCCAACGAAGATTAAAGCAATACAAAGTTGGGAGCAATAAAAGTCGGTGACCGAAGTACATAGTTTTCTAGGCTTAGCTGGTTATTATCGGAGATTCGTGGAAGAACTTTCTCGAATCGCTACTCCATTAACTTAGCTGACTCAGAAAGATACGAAATTCGTATGGAACGAGGAACGAGGAATGCGAGAAGAGCTTCCAAGAGCTCAAGAGGAGACTTATTTTGGCACCTGTTCCTACAATACCATCTGGTTCGGATGGATTTGTTATCTACGGTGATGATTTGGGTAAAGGGTTAGGATGTGTTCTCATGCAATATGGGAAATTCATAGCCTATGCCTCGCGACAACTCAAAGAATATGAGAGGAATTATCCTACTCATGATCGAGAGTTGGCAGTAGTCGTTTTCGCGTTGAAGATCTGGAGACACTACCTGTATGGAGAGAAAGTGGAGATCTATACGGATCATAAAAGCCTTAAATATTTCTTCACCCAGAAGGAACTCAACATGCGACAACGATGTTGGCTTGAGCTGTTGAAAGATTACGACCATACCATTCAATACCATCCTACAAAAGCGAACGTGGTAGTATACGCGTTAAGTAGAAGATCATATGCGGGAATGAGTGCGATGCTGTCAACACAAAGACACATTTTGTGTGACTTGCAAAGAATGGAGATAGAGTTCAAGACTCCGGGGACCCACATGATGATGTCAAGTATACGCGTAGAACCAGCTTTGATTGATAAAATTAAAGCTGCTCAAGCTACAGACCCGGAGCTAATGAAGATGAAGAAAAAGGTGCAAGAAGGTGCTATTCTAGAAGCAAGAATCGATGAAGAAGGAATACTTCGAGTCAACTCCAGACTTTGTGTTTCTAACAATTCTGATTTGAAGTATAGAATTATGATGGAGGCACACAACACACTGTTTGTAATCCATCCTGGAAGTACCAAAATGTATCGTGATCTTCGACATACATTTTGGTGGAGCAATATGAAAAGAGAGATTGTAGAATTCATCTCGAGGTGTTTAACGTGTCAACGTGTCAAGGCGGAGCATCAAGTGCCAAAGGGTCCATTGCAACCACTTGAGATTCCAAAATGGAAGTGGGAACACATTACCATGGATTTCGTTACGGGTCTTTCCAAGGTTTTTCAAGGCATAGATGCAATTTGGGTTATTGTCGATAGATTAACTATGTCTGCTCATTTCTTGCCTATACGAGAGACTTATTCCCTTGAACGTCTTACTCGTATGTACGTAAATGAGATTGTGAGATTGCATGGTATGCCAGTATCCATAGTTTCGGATCGTGGCCCCAGATTTACTTCATGATTTTGGGTCAGTTTGCAGAAAGCTATGGGCATGGATTTACGATTCAGTTCGGCTTATCATCCTCAAACGGACGGGTAATCAGAAAGGACTATCCAAACTCTTGAAGATCTATTGAGACTCTGTGTTCTAGACTTCAAATGGAGTTGGGATAAGTACTTACCATTGGTGAAATTCTCCTACAACAACAGTTATCAGGCAAGTATAGGCGTGGCTCCATTCGAAGCGTTGTATAGACGAAAGTGTCGTTCTCCAGTATGCTGGGATGAGGTGGGTGAAGCAACATTGTTGGGACCGGAGTTAGTACATATGACTACGAAAAAGATTCAAATGATCCGGTAATGGATACAAACCGCACAAGATCGACAAAAGAGTTATGCGGATCTTCATCGAAGAGACATGGAGTTTAATGTCGGAGATCATGTATTGTTACGTGTTGCTCTATGGAAAGGAGTTATGAGATTCGGGAAGAGAGGAAAACTCAATCCACGATTTATTGGTCCATTTGAGATTCTTGACCGAGTAGGAAATGTGGCCTATAGACTCGCTTTCCCGCCTAGCATGTCTCGTGTTCATAACATTTTGCACATATCCATGCTACATAAATATGTAAAAGACCCAAACCACATTATTTAGTTAGAACCAGACGAGATAGTCGAAGATTTAACATACGAGGAGGTACCTGTCAAGATCTTACATAAGAAGGAACATGTTCTACGCTCAAAGATTATACCTCAAGTTAATGTTTTGTGGAAAAACCATGCTATTGAGGAAATGACCTGGGAGTTGGAATCGGAAATGAAACCGGGGTATCCTCACCTTTTCGACATACCAGGTACGTACGTCAACTTTGAGGACGAAATTTCATAAGGAGGGGAGGTTGTAAGACCCCAAATTTTATGAATAAAGATTTAAATTTCTTTATATATTATTTTGAAATAGTAAGGTGTTGATTTGATAAATGTGATGAGTTATGAATGAAATGTGCAAATATTTCAAAATAACCAAGTGGTTATAAAATATTCATTGTTGTCGGAGAATATTCGTTTGGTCGTGGAATATTCTTGTTGTCAGGGAATATTCGTACGACGGCGCAGCTATTTGTGGGCCCCACAATGGAATAACTGTCGAATATAGAAAGCGACAGAAATAACCTTTTTATAAAAAATGGTAAAACTGTTACCGTTAAACTGTTGAAATATCCGGTGATAAAAATACAGTAATACGCGTTGTTGCACAGTAGCACACGGTATTGCACAGTATTTCGAATTATTGATTCTTACGTAAGAAGGCACTTACTCAATTATTGTTATTGTAATTACTGTTCAATATTTTATATTATTGATTCAATAATTGCTACGTTGATATTTTATATTATTGATTTAATAATTGCTACGTTGATATTTTATATGATTGATTCAATAATTGCTACCGTTAATATTTTGTATTATTGATTCAATAATTGTCACTGCACAGTATTTCACATTATCAAATTAATAATTCATATTATTTGAATAATATTATTAAATAGTATTATTGACAATGTCTAAGAAAATTTTGTCTAGGAAAGGGGTTAGTTAATTGCGCGCCAGTAAGAAGAAATCCTTATCGGAAGGCCTCATCTTTTCTAGGAACGACCTGGTTGTCAATATTGTAGTTCTATAATATTATTTGTGAATAATTAAATTGTTGATAAATATGATAAGTAAATATTTATTCAATTTTGATATAAATGGAGGAATTTTTTTAACAAAAGAGACAATTGTTAGAAGTTGATATTTTATCTTCTCCGATAAAATATTTATTCAAATATATTATTATAATATTATATTATAATAGTATAATGTGATAATACAATAATATAATTTTGTAATTTAAATAATGACATTATTTTTATGGTATAAATTAAAATGAGGTGGAAGAGAAAGAAAAAATGGAATTGAAATTATTTTAATAATGTTTTAATATATATATATATATATATATATATATATATATGTGTGTGTGTGGGCAATTGAATGGTCTTGGTTGGTATGCTGGAAGGAAAAATTCAAAGGTGGCATGCCTTATTTTTCTTCCGTGAGTAAAATTTGTCAATCCTGGCGTTCTAGCATTTTTCTATAAATAGGGTACTTAGTTAGAAATGAAAATCACACCAGAATCAGAAAATTTTCTCTCTATAATATCGAGCGTATTTCTTGTGAGTATTTAGATACTTTGAGTGTTGATAACAGTGCAAGTTTTCGTCTACATAATATCCGATATTTCAGCCAAAACTACTCTCCTGTTAAGATAAGGGATGTTATTTTCTTTCGTAAATGATATTATTCTTTTCAATATCATTATACCAAAATATGGGCATGAATTTTATTATAAAATTTTTACTTTTTTCGTCTGGGTTACTATTCACGTATACGGCACTATTCATGAAAAAAATTAATTTTCTTCTATTTGTCCAAGTTGGCTATTATGGGTCCTATCTTTGATAGGATCTAAGTTTTGATCTTTATTCTTGAATTTTGCTCCACAAAGTATTATTATGGAATATTCTTAAACTTGGATAAATTAAATTACGAATCCCTAATCTTTGTCTTTTATCTCACTGGATTCGTTATTTATATTATTTTTCATCATCCTCAGTCCCAAATGGTGATATAACTGAATATTTTTGGACTGTAGAGCAAAGATGAATGATTACCTGATGAATGTCTTTGGCCTGTAGTGCAAAGATGGACAGGTGTTGAGATGAATATGACCACTGGTGATACAAATGAATATCTTTGGCCTGTAGTGCAAAGATGAATATTTGATTTGAGATATATATTGATTGATGTTACAGGGATAAAATATTGATTATGGACTTTTAAATCATAGAAGATTGTAGACTTCATTATCTACGTAACTCTTCTAATGAATTGATATTTTCGCTGCAGTTGTTGATCTAAAACTTGTTGTCCATAATATTTTATCTGATTTATTGAAGACTAACGATAATTTATTCTTCATTATCTTAGTCATAATATTCTTTACTGGGCTAGTTGAGCCCACCCTTTTCATCTATTGTTCTCTTCAGGAAATGAGAATATCGCGGGGACTAGTCGGGGAACAGTGCGATGATCAAAGTTAGATCTGCAGAAGTCCTCACTATTCTATAAAATAGTGAGACAATCATTATAATGAATAAGAAATGAATTTGAGTGTTTATATTTCATATTATATACGATTTGTATTGAAGCTCATAGTTTGTGTGGTCGTATTTTGCACGACTGTATGTTATAAAAGATTGTATTTGAATTTTGTACCATGTATTTGGCAACTCAGAATGGGTTGAGTATTGAACCTATTTTGGGGGCGTCACAAATAGTGTTGTTGAAGCGGCCAACAAGACCATCAAGAAGATTATGCAGAAAATGTCTGCCAATCACAAGGAATGGCCTGATTTGCTGCCTCTAAACCTTTTAGCATACAGGACATCAATGCGCACCTCTACTAAGGCTACCCCCTATTCATTGGTCTTTCTCCCCATAGAAGTAGAGATGGAAAGTAAGACCCCGAATTTTATAAATAAAGATTTAATTTTCTTTATATATTATTTTGAAATAGTAAGGGGTTGATTTAATTAATGTAGTAAGTTGTAGGTAAAATGCGCAAATATTTCAAAATGAGCAAGTGGTTATAAAATATTCATTGTTGTCGGGGAATATTCATTTGGTCGTGGAATATTCTTGTTGTCGGGGAATATTCGTACGACGGCGAAGTCATTTGTGGGCCCCACAACGGAAGAATTATCGGATATAGAAAGCGACAGAAATAACCTTTTTATAAATAACGGTAAAACTGTTATCGTTAAACTGTTGAAATACCCGGTGATAAAAATACAGTAATACGCGTTGTTGCACAGTAGCACACGATATTGCACAGTATTTTGAATTATTGATTCTTACGTAAGAAGGCACTTACTCAATTATTGTTACAGTAATTACTGTTCAATATTTTATATTATTGATTCAATAATTGCTACATTGATATTTTATATGATTGATTCAATAATTGCTACCGTTGATATTTTGTATTATTAATTCAATAATTGTCTCTGCATAGTATTTCACATTATCAAATCAATAATTCATATTATTTGAATAATATTATTAAATAACATTATTGACAATGTCTAAGAAAGTTCTGTCTAGGATGGGTTATTTAATTGCGCGCCAGTAAGGAGAAATCTTTATCGGAAAGCCCCCTCTTTCTTGGAAACGACCTGGTTGTCAATATTGTAGTTCTGTAATATTATTTGTGAATAATTAATTATTGATTTATATAATAAGAAAATATTTATTTTGTGGATATAAAAGAAGAAATTAGTGCTGATGTATTTTTATCAGTATTTTGGTGTGGAAAATCATCCGTTTGTGGATTTCAGCTATTTTCGATTGGGAATTTGGAATAACTTTCTTCTACAAAGTTGTAGAGAATTAAATTTCCTATAGAAAGGACATAGAATTTATATTTTTCTGATAAAAGGGCTATTTATTATGAATTATTGAAGTTTCAAAAATAAATATTTTATGGGTGGGCCCCACTTTTGTTTTTATGGGTTGTAAATACTGAATTTTCAAATTCCATTAAGGTGTGCTGGGAGAAGCTGCCGGAGGTTTTAAAAGTCTACCTTGGCATCCTAAGCTTTTCCTATAAATAGGATGCTTAGTTAGAAATAAAAATTACACCAGAATCAGAAAATTTTCTCTCTATAATATTGAGCGTATTTCTTGTGAGTATTTAGATACTTTGAGTGTTGATAGCAGTGCAAGTTTTCGTCCACATAATATCCGATATTCCAGTCAAAACTACTCTCCTGTTAAGGTAAAGGATGTTATTTTCTTTCGTAAACGATGTAATTCTTTTCAATATCATTATACCAAAATATTGTCATGGATTTTATTATAAAATTTTTACTTTTTTCGTCGGGCACGTATACGGTACTATTCACGTATACGGCACTATTCACGAAAAAATTAAATTTTTTTCTATTTGTCCAAGTTGCTTGTTAAGGTTTCTATCTTTGATTGGATCCATGTTTTGATCTTCATTCTTAAATTTCGCTCCACAAAGTATTATTATGGAATATTCTTGAACTTGGATAAACTAAATTACGAATCCCTAATCTTTGTCCTATATCTCATTGGATTCGTTATTTATATTATTTTTCATCATCCTCAGTCCTAAATGGTGATATAACTAAATATCTTTAGCCTGTAGAGCAAAGATGAATGATTACTTGATGAATATCTTTGGCCCGTAATGCAAAGATGAACAGGTGTTGAGATGAACATGACCAACTGATGATACAAATGAATATCTTTGGCCCGTAGTGCAAAGATGAATATTTGATTCGAGATGTATATTGATTGATGTTACAGGGATAAAATATTGATGATGGACTTTTAAATCATAGAAGATAGTAGACTTTATTCTCTACTTAACTCTTCTAATGAATTGTTATTTCCGCTGAGAATATTGATCTAAAACTTGTTGTCAATAATATTTTATCTGAATTGTTGAAGACTAATGATAATTTATTTTCCATTATCTTAGTCATAATATTCTCTATTGGGCTAGTTGAGCTCATCCTTTTCATCTATTGTCCTCTTCAAGAAATGAGAATGTCGCAGGAACTAGTCGGGGGACAGAGTGATGGTCCGAGTTAGAGCAGTAGTAGTCTTCACTATTTCTGATAAATAGTGTGATAATAATTGTAATGGGGACTTAGTTTGAATGTTAATATTTTCTACATATTTGTATTGACACTCACAGTTGTGTTGTCGTATTTTGCACGACCGTGTGATATAAAAGTTTGTATTTGGATTCTGTACCATGTATTTGGCGACTCAGAATGGGTTGGGTTGACTGGACCTATTCTGTGGGCGTCACAGTTGGTATCAGAGCTTAAGGATATGGTCTCTGGCGGAGATCTGGGAATAGAACTATGAGGGGAGAGATGAGTAAATCCTTCACTAGTATGTCCTACCTAAGCTTATGTGGTATTTAATTGGTCAGTCGGAGCATAGGGTTAATATGTGATATGTTAATTTGTTTAACTAACCCTTGTTTTATGGAAGTATTTGAGAATGACAGCTGAGAATGTTAACAATGGAGTGAATGAGACTGTGGAGACACCTTTAATCACCAACCAGGAGAACGTACAATAGGAAGGCAATATTCCTCCTGTAAACGACCCTACCAACCAGACGATGAACGAGGAAATGTTTAGAAGTTTTTTGCAGTTCATGCAAAACCAGACGAGGGAGACTCGTGTGCAGAATACAGGTGGAAATAATAACAACACGCAGATTGTCACTGCCAAGCAGTTCAAAGAATTGGGACCACCAGAGTTTTTGGGAAAGCCGGATCCGATCAAGGCGGAGACGTGGGTTAAGCAAATTACCAAGATATTTGATGTCTTGGGATGCACGGAAGAACAGAAGGTTCCATTTGCCACCTTTATGTTCGGTGGAGAGGCAGATTACTGGTGGTAATCTGTGAAGCGTACCCAGACTGCCACACTCAAGATGTCTTGGGAGGAATTCCAGAAACTGTTCAATGACAAGTACTTTCCTGAAAGTATTCGTCATATGAAGGAGGTAGAGTTTATCAGACTTGAACAAAACAACATGACGGTGTCCCAGTACGAGGCTAAGTTCGCGGAGTTGTCCAGGTTTGCACCTCATTTGGTGGAGAATGAGGAACGTATGACGCGGATGTCTCTGAGAGGTTTGAAACTAGAAATTCGTCAGTACCTCATTTCTCAAAAACTTTGTTTATATTCAGATGTAGTGAACAGGGCCCAATTGTTAGAACGAGATAGTGATTATGTTCAACCAAGGAACAACAACCAAGGTTGTACCGGTGGCAGTAGTCATTAGACAATGACAACCAGCGGGGAGGAAAGTATCATGATAGAAGCGGTAACCACTCCGGTGGTAATCGTGGCCATGATAGTAGAAAAAGCGAATCGGGAAGAGATTTCAAGAAGAGAATGTACAATAATGAGAACGTGAAGACGTCGACATCAGCACCAGCATCAACTATTTCTAGGGGAGGAGAACGACCACCGGTCGTATGCTATAAATGCGGGAAAGAGGGACATATCAGCCCAAACTATCCACAATAATTCAAAGCATGCTATACCTGTGGAAAAGAAGGACATATAGCTCGAGATTGTCCTGTAGCGAAACCAAGTCCAACGGGGGTAGTGATTCCAAAGGCGGTTTCGGACAAGTCAAAGTCGGTGGTTCCTGAAAGAGCGTTTGTCGTGACAGCCCAAAATACGAGGAACCCACACGAGGTGATTACGGGTAAACTAATCATAAACTCTTGCGAAGTTTACACCTTGTTAGATACCGGTGCTACCCATTCTTTTATTTCACCTGCTTATGCTCAATGATTAAATTTGACACCTAAAAAGTTAGACTTTGAGTTATCTGTTGAAACTCTGTTAGGAGAAAATTTCGTTACATCTACAGTTTACAAATCTTGCTTGATTCAGATTGGTACCCTTACTTTACCTGTTGATCTTATATCTTTGAAAATACTTGCATTTGACGTGATTTTAGGAATTTACTGGTTAACCACTTACCATGCCAAAATTGATTGTTTTCGTAAGGTTGTTAGTTTTTATATTCCTAACCAACCTGTTGTGCGAATTCAAACCACCAAACCACTAAAATCAGTCAATGTCATTTCAAGTCACAAAGCTATTCGTTTATTGAAAAATGGATGTCAAGCTTTCTTAGCTCATGTCACTGATCTAAACCAGAATACGTCAGATTTGAATAATATTTCCGTTGTTAATGAGTTTCCTGATGTATTTCCCGAAGAACTTCCCGGTCTACCCCCAGAACGTGAAGTTGAATTCTTTATTGACCTTGAGCCCGGTACAAAACCCATTTCTAAAACCCCATATCGAATGGCTCCTATTAAACTTCAGGAGTTAAAGGTCCAACTACAGGAGTTGTTAGACATCGATTTCATTCGCCCTAGTACATCTCCTTGGGTTGCTACTGTTTATTCGTAAAGAAGAAAAACGGGAGTATGCGACTTTGTATTGACTATCAGGAGTTGAACCATGTCACCATCAAGAATAGGTATCCGCTACCTCATATTGATGACCTGTTCGACCAGTTGCAAGGAGCACAATTCTTTTCAAAGATCGATCTTCGTTCTGGATATCATCAGCTGAAGATTAAAACTAAGGATATTCCAAAGACTGCCTTCAGAACTCGGTACGGACATTATGAGTTCTTAGTCATGTCTTTTGGATTGACTAATGCTCCTGCTGCTTTCATGGATATAATGAACCGTGTATTTAAGGAATATTTGGATCAGTTCGTTGTTGTCTTTATTGATGACATCCTCATCTATTCTAAAAGTCGTGAAGATCATGAGCACCACTTGAAGCTGGTACTTTAAAAGTTTCGTGAGAACAAGCTGTGTGCCAAGATGAAGAAATGCGAGTTCTGGCTTGAGGAAGTAGCATTCCTTGGGCACGTGGTATCGAAACGTGGAGTATCTGTTGACCCGACGAAGATTGAAGCAATTCAAAGTTGGGAGCAACCTAAGTCGGTGACCGAAGTACGAAGCTTTCTGGGCTTAGCTGGTTATTATCGGAGGTTCGTAGAGGAATTTTCTCGAATCGCTACTCAATTAACTCAGTTGACTCGGAAAGATACAAAATTCATTTGGAGCGAGGAATGCAAGAAGAGCTTCCAAGCGCTCAAAAGGAGACTCATTTTGGCACCTGTTCTGACGATACCATCTGGTTCGGATGGATTTGTCATTTACAGCGACGCTTCGGGCAAAGGGTTAGGATGTGTTCTCATGCAACATGGGAAAGTCATAGCCTACGCCTTGCGATAACTCAAAGAATATGAGAGGAATTATCCTACTCATGATCTAGAGTTGGCAGCTGTCGTTTTCGCATTAAAGATCTGGAGACACTACCTGTATGGAGAGAAAGTGGAGATCTATACGGATCATAAGAGCCTCAAATATTTCTTCACTCAAAAGGAACTCAACATGGGGCAACGATGTTGGCTTGAGCTGTTGAAAGATTACGATCATACCATCCAATACAATCCTAGAAAAACGAACGTGGTAGCTGACGCGTTGAGTAAAAGATCATATGCGAGAACGAATGTGATGCTATCAAGGCCCATTTTGTGTGATTTACAAAAGATGAAGATAGAGTTCAAGACTTCAGGACCCATGCGATGATGTCAAGTATACACGTAGAACCAGCTTTGATTGATAAAGTTAAAGCTGCCCAAGCTACAGACCCGGAGCTGATGAATATGCGCAAGAAGATGCAAGAAGGTGCTATTCCAGAAGCAAGGATTGATGAAGAAGGAATACTTCGAGTCAACTCCAGACTTTGTGTTCCTAACGATTCTGACTTGAAGTATAGAATCATGATGGAGGCACACAACACACCGTTTGCAATCCATCATGAGAGTACTAAAATGTATCGTGATCTTCGACATACATTTTGGTGGAGTAATATGAAGAGAGAGATCGCAGAGTTTATCTCGAGGTGTTTAACGTGTCCAACGTGTAAAGGCGGAGCATCAAGTGCCGAAGGGTCTATTGCAACCACTGGAGATTGCGAAATGGAAGTGGGAACACATTACCATGGATTTCGTTACAGGTCTTCCCAAGGTTTCTCAAGGCATAAATGCGATTTGGGTTATTGTTGATAGATTAACCAAGTCTGCTCATTTCTTGCCTATACGAGAGACTTATTCCCTTAAACGTCTTGCTCATATGTACGTAAATGAGATTGTGAGATTGCATGGCATGCCAGTATCCATAGTTTCAGATCGTGACCCAAGATTCACTTCACGATTTTGGATCAGTTTGCAGAAAGCTATGGGCACGAAGTTACAATTCAGTTCAGCATATCACCCTCAAACGGACGGACAATCAGAAAGGACTATTCAAACTCTGGAAGATCTATTGAGACTCTGTGTTCTAGACTTCAATGGGAGTTGGGATAAGTACTTACTATTGGTGGAATTCTCCTACAACAACAGTTATCAGGCAAGTATAGGCATGGCTCCATTCGAAGCGCTGTATGGACGAAAGTGTCATTCTCCAGTATGCTGGGATGAGGTGGGTGAAGCAACATTGTTGGGACCGGAGTTAGTACGTATGACTACGAAAAAGATTCAAATGATCCGGCAACGGATACAAACCGCACAAGATCGACAAAAGAGTTATGCGGATCTTCATCGAAAAGATGTGGAATTTAATGTTGGGGACCATGTGTTATTACGTGTTGCTCCGTGGAAGGGAGTTACGAGGTTTGGCAAGAGAGGAAAGCTCAACCCACGATTCATTGGTCCATTTGAGATCCTTGATCGAGTAGGAAATGTGGCCTATAGACTCGCTTTACCTCCAAGCATGTCTCGTGTTCATAATGTTTTTCACATATCCATGTTACGTAAATATGTGAAAGATCCAAACCACATTATTAAGTTAGAACCAGACAAGATAGCCAAAGATTTAACGTACGAGGAGGTACCTGTCAAGATCTTGGATAGGAAGGAGCATGTCCTACGCTCGAAAATTATACCTCAAGTTAAAGTTTTGTGGAGAAACCATGCTATTGAGGAAATGACATGGGAATTAGAATAGGAAATGAAAGCGAGGTATCCTCACCTCTTCGACACTCCAGGTACATGCGTCAATTTCGAGGATAAAATTTCATAAGGAGGGGAGGATGTAAGACCCCGAATTTTATAAATAAAGATTTAATTTTCTTTATATATTATTTTGAAATAGTAAGGGGTTGATTTAATTAATGTAGTAAGTTGTGGGTAAAATGCGCAAATATTTCAAAATGAGCAAGTGGTTTTAAAATATTCATTGTTGTCGGGGAATATTCGTTTGGTCGTGGAAAATTCTTGTTGTCGGGGAATATTCATACGACGGCGCAGCCATTTGTGGGACCCACAACGGAAGAACTGTCGGATATAGAAAGCGACAGAAATAATCTTTTTATAAATAATGGTAAAACTGTTGCCGTTAAACTGTTAAAATACCCGGTGATAAAAATACAGTAATACGCGTTGTTGCACAGTAGCACATGGTATTGCACAGTATTTTGAATTATTGATTCTTACGTAAGAAGGCACTTACTCAATTATTGTTACAGTAATTACTGTTCAATATTTTATATTATTGATTCAATAATTGCTACGTTCATATTTTATATGATTGATTCAATAATTGCTACTGTTGATATTTTGATTTATTGATTTAATGATTGTCACTGCACAGTATTTCACATTATCAAATCAATAATTCATATTATTTGAATAATATTATTAGATAGAATTATTGACAATGTCTAAGGAAGATCTGTCTAGGAGGGGTTATTTAATTGCGCGCCAGTAAGGAGAAATCCTTATCGGATGGCCCCCTCTTTCCTGGGAACGACCTGGTTGTCAATATTGTAGTTCTGTAATATTATTTGTGAATAATTAATTATTAATTTATATGATAAGAAAATATTTATTTTGTGGATATAAAAGAAGGAATTAGTGCTGATGTATTTTTATCAGTATTTTGGTTTTGAAAATCATCCGTTTGTGGATTTCGGCTATTTTCGGTTGGGAATTTGGAAAACCTTCCTTCTACAAAGTTGTAGAGAATTAAATTTCCTATAGGAAGGACATAGAATTTGTATTTTTCTGATAAAAGGGCTATTTATTATGAATTATTGAAGTTTCAAAAATAAATATTTTTATGGGTGGGCCCCACTTTTGTTTTTATGGGTTGTAAATGCTGAATTTTCAAATTCCATTAAGGTGTGCTGGGAGAAGCCG
This sequence comes from Panax stipuleanatus, assembly GCA_020205555.1. NCBI lineage: Eukaryota > Viridiplantae > Streptophyta > Magnoliopsida > Apiales > Araliaceae > Panax > Panax stipuleanatus. Next base: position 12,087,013 of record CM035123.1, on the reverse strand, counting down.
CCGGAGGATTCAAAAGTCTACTTTGGCATCCTAAGCTTTTCTTATAAATAGGGTGCTTAGTTAGAAATGAAAATCACACCAGAATAAAAAAAAATCTCTCTATAATATCGAGCGTATTTCTTGTGAGTATGTAGATACTTTGAGTGTTGATAGCAGTGCAAGTTTTTATCCACATAATATCCGATATTCCAGTCAAAACTACTATCCTGTTAAGGTAAGGGATGTTATTTTCTTTCGTAAACGATGTTATTCTTTTCAATATCATTATACCAAAATATTGTCATAGATTTTATTATGAAATTTTTACTTTTTCCGTCGGGATTACTATTCACGTATACGACACTATTCACGAAAAAATTAAATTTTCTTCTATTTGTCCAAGTTGCTTGTTAAGGTTCATATCTTTGATTGGATCCAAGTTTTGATCTTCATTCTTAAACTTTGCTCCACAAAGTATTATTATGGAATATTCTTGAACTTGGATAAACTAAATTACGAATCCCTAATCTTTGTCCTTTATCTCATTGGATTCGTTATTTATATTGTTTTTCATCATCCTCAGTCCTAAATGGTGATATAACTAAATATCTTTAGCCTGTAGAGCAAAGATGAATGATTACTTGATGAATATCTTTGCCCCGTAGTGCAAAGATGAACAGGTGTTGAGATGAACATGACCAACTGATGATACAAATGAATATCTTTGGCCCGTTGTGCAAAGATGAATATTTGATTCGAGATGTATATTGATTGATGTTACAGGGATAAAATATTGATGATGGACTTTTAAATCATAGAAGATAGTAGACTTCATTCTCAACTTAACTCTTCTAATGAATTGTTATTTTCGCTGCGAATATTGATCTAAAACTTGTTGTCAATAATATTTTATCTGAATTGTTGAATACTAACGATAATTTATTTTCCATTATCTTAGTCATAATATTCTCTACTGGGCTAGTTGAGCTCACCCTTTTTATCTATTGTCCTCTTCAGGAAATGAGAATGTCGCAGGAACTAGTCGGGGGACAAAGTGATGGTCCGAGTTAGAGCAGTAGTAGTCCTCACTATTTCTGATAAATATTGTGATAATAATTATAATGAGGACTTAGTTTGAATGTTAATATTTTCTACATATTTGTATTGACACTCACAGTTGTGTGATCGTATTTTACACGACCGTGTGATATAAAAGTTTGTATTTGGATTCTGTACCATGTATTTGGCGACTCAGAATGGGTTGACTGGACCTATTCTGGGGGCGTCATATGGAATCCTTGCGAGTGTTAATCGACGCTCAGATGGACGAAGATTAGTGGTTGCAAGACAGATACCACCAACTGTCCCTGATAGATGAAAAGAGGGCTACAACCATTTCTACGGGCAGTTATATCAGCAAATGATGGCTCGATCCTACAATAAGAAGGTCCGAATCCGGTAATTCAATGAAAATAACTTGGTACTGAAGAAAATCTTAACCAATCAAGACGAAGCCAAAAGAAAATTCGCCCCAAATTGGGAAGGCCCTTTCATTGTCAAAGAAGTGTTGACAGGAGGAGCTATCAGACTGCAAGAGATGGACGGGACCAAATTTCCCCAACTCATCAATTCAGACACCGTGAAAAGGTACTATGTCTGAAACACATACATACCCGCATCCGGGTCCTACAAATCAAATCAGGTTCAGTTTTCACTATAAACTGAACTACGAATGACCTGATCTCCCTACACCCGGGAGTACGTAGACAGCCATTTTAGTGCGGTCAAACCAAACAAAAAATTCAAAACTCATCAAACTAAACTCAAAACCCAAAATAAATACTTTTCAAACCTCTTTCACACAAAAACTGAACTATAAATGTCTTGATCTCCCTCCACCCGGGAGAACGTAGGCAAGCTATTTACGGTACGGTTTGACCTTCAAGAAAAAATAAAAACCAATGAAAACCAATCCCAAGACACCAAAACCATATAAATGCTAAGTCCTATCAAGTTACCCAGATCAGCAGGCCCATCTGAGATAATCTCTCACATCTCAATTGTCAGTCCATTGAGGAGAAGCTCATGATACATTAACAACAGCGAGTCATGAAAGAAATGGTAATCACTCAGCAATGACAATACATATCCAAACACGGAAGTGAATCAAAAATATATTTCTCTAATATATAATATTGTTTGATATTTATACATAGTGTCCTGTACATCACAAAAATGGCTGATCTAGTATGTACAGGAAAAATAAAGCTAGCTATAGACCTAGGGATAAGCGGGTCAGCAATACCATCATAGCATCTATCTCTAAAGATGAAGGAGCAACTGCAAATGTAATACCCTCAGCCACCATACGGCTCAAGACCTCCACAGTCATCTGCAAGGTGGCACTGTGGTCATCAATATATGCACTCATCTCAGTAACCAGACCATGAGTATAAGACCGAAGAGCAGTATTGTCGGCAATGTGGAAATCTCGGGAAGCTATAGCTTCATCCCTCTCCACAAAAGCTGCGTCCCTAGCAATCAAAGTCTCCTCAATCTCAATAAAAGCTGCGTCTCTGGCAGATCCGATCTCCTCGCGCTCAATCAATCTTGCATCATGAGCAGCTCGAGCTGTATCTCTCTCAACTAAAGCTATATCTCTGCCAAATAAGGCGGTCAACATCAGTACTCTAGCCTGATCCCTCTCAAAGGTCATCCTAACCAGTGCGTCCGCCAAAGCAGGATCTGCCCCTATAGGAATGATCGGTTGGTCACTAACCAAAGAAGCTGTTAGACCCATGAATAACTCATCCTCGGTAGGAGACTCAGGATCCTCCATAGGCTCCTCCTTGTCTGAATCCACAATAGGAGCTGACTGGATGAATGTCGCTAATGCTATATCTGCCTCCAACCACGCCGAATACTCTGGAGACGGTCCGGATGGCTACTGGAGAAAACAGCCCTCTCCTTGTGAGTCCAACGCTCATACACTCAAATCAAGTCAGCAGATAACATAGATGAAGCCGACATCCTCTGATCAGCAGCCCCCTCAAATGGATGCAGGCTCTGATACTGATCAAACTGGCCCATAATAGCCAGAGGATGATAAGTGGTCACTCCCCTCAATCCTGCTAGGGGCAGATAGTCCATGCCTGATGCATGGGTAATAAAGTTATAAGAGGAAGCTAGCCCTGAGCATGGAAAAATCAAGAACGGATGCTCAATATCAGACAGAAATGTCAACCATGTCTCTGCATCAGTACACTCTGCAGGCTAAAAAGAGTAAGATGTGGCTACCTCGCGGGTGAAGCAGCACCCATGAGGTCTGGAAAATCCAATCGATCGGATATGGGACATGAGTCATATATACAACAAGACCGAACTGCCTCTGAAAAACCCCTCTGGGTGGGTACTAGAGTAAGTGACTGACCTCAGCGTCTCAGCCAATATCATCGGTATGATAGTACTACCCTACCTAAGGGCCCTAACCACAACTATCAACCCCACATCCAAATAGTCCAAGCGCTACGGCATTTAAACGTAGGATACGAGGCACAACAGCAACATGTCTACCCTGGCCAAATGCCAAGCCTCTGCCGAGCTAATAAAATCCGTAGCATGTCGATCATAGCTGTCAAGCTCACCAAAGCGATCAATCAAGAAGTCAATAGAGATCACCCGTCCAGAGATGATCTCATCCATCACCACGCTCTGGCAAAGACCTGACATCCGTGTAAATGGTCTCCTCATATCACTAATCACTGTCCAAGCACAGGGCAACTCTAGGGCTAAACCAGTAAACTGCTGGTACTCCTCAAGTGTCGGCGTCAGCTCATGCTGTCCAAAGCGGAAAACCTGTCTCTCAGGTATCCAGAAGGGTAAAAGACCATCCACAAACCCATACCGAACCCAAAAGTCTATGAGGGCCAATGAATGCACCAGCATCTAATCAACTGTCCCTCTGGCTGAGAATGACAGACTGCTATACCACAATCTCAAGGATGAAGCCACCTCAGATGGTGGCGAATGCTCAATACGGCTCATGGTAGATGACGTCATCTGTATCACCGTATCACAAGACCATCCAGGGGTCAAATCTGAACTCATCTGTCTAAATGCATAGACATGACATAATACATGTCTAATGTTAAAACATGATGCGATAGATAGGAAATATCATGTATATCTACAATAAACTATCTACTGCAAGCATCATCCCTGTGTTATAAATACAAAGCAAAATAAAAAGTACATGATAATGGGGCACCACCACCCAACTACTAACAGTGGTCTATCAAAATGGGGCACAGCCGCCCAAATAGCCAAAACAATGGCTGACCAAAAGATATAGCTACAATAGCTATTCAAAAAGATCCAAAATATCTACACTCAGGTGGTTAACCTGCTCCATATCCTTCGTGGACACATAACCGCGGTTATCAGGCATATCGAGGCGATACAAGGGAGGATCAGCCCCTGCAAAACTACTAGAAAATGGACTTGAAGAAGGGCCCGCACCTGAGCTGGAAGGGTCAAAAGAAGATGCCTCTGACGGATCTCTGCCAAGATGCCTGATAAACAAATGAGCTCTCTCCAGCTGCTGGGTCAATCCTGTGATCTGGTCCAAATGAGTCGGCTCCCTGAGGCAAGCTATCTAGTCTGTCATCATAACAGACCTAGACACCATGTCTGCCATGAACTGGGTAGCACGAGTCTGAGCTCTAATAATGCAAGGACTCCACCATCTACTGAATGCCTCCTGGCTAAACGGGCCCTCTGATAGGGTGAAGCCATCTATGCTCTCCATAGAATATCTATATGTGGCATAATCAACGGCCAATGATGCCAAGCAGGAGGAACAATAGGAATGCAGATCTAACCCGTAATGCTCCTGATAGCACGCTCTCCCAAATAGAGCTCTCAGCCTCCCTCTGTCAAAAATGGGACTCTGCGGGTCGACAATGCAAACTCCCGACTAGTGGGGAAGCCTCCCTCAAATCCAACTGTCAAAAATTCGAAGGTATACGGCATCCAAGAGATCGATCCAGCCGTCAAAAGCTCCAACTGTAGGCTAGCATGGGTAAATCCCTTAGCAACAGGGACCTCCGTCAAAGTGGAGTGATGCCAACGCCGTCCTCGAGCATAGGTCTCCAGACCTAAAGCAGTGGTGGGCCGTAGGCAAGGAAGCCTCTCAAATGCCCAGAACTGGCCATGAAAATATCAAAAGTCCTCAATGACCATAACTGATAAATATAAATACTGAAATCAAAAAGGTACAAGAAAGATATACTGACCAGCAGAAATGGGTAGAACCCTAACCAAGCCTCCGTCAAACCCTCCGAAAGCATCCGTATGCCCCGGAGAAAATAGGCAAAGGTGTAGGAACCCCAATCAAAGTCACTGAGGTACTCTACATACCGGGTAGCGCTAACCAGAGCGAAGGACACTGTCGATGAGTTGTCCGCCACAAAATAACCCCTGATAATCACCAGAAATAATCGCCTCAAGATGCGATCCCTCACCTTCTGATCATCAAGCAGAGGCTCAAGTAAAGCCCCGCCCTGCGCATCTATACTCAAGGGACCTGATCGGATCATTCGACCCTTGATCGCCGTCACAGGAACTCCCAGTAAGGACCGAACGACAGTAGGTGTGATGTCAGCCACAACAGGTATGGCTCACCCTCAAACTCAATGCCGGTGATTAACCCCCAGTCCATAGGGGTCATCATCACCTCACAATCCAGCAGATGAAGAGATTGAGTTTGGTGGAACCAGCGCTCAGACAAAGCCCTCATATTCCCCCAGGGGCAACGGCGGGGAAGAATCAAAAAGAAAGCCTGAAACCCCCAGCTATCAACGATATCCCTGTAATCCTAGTGCAAAGTATGATACAGGGAATGTACATTGAACCAGTTCCCTCGAGGCTGCGTAAAGCCGGGAACCTGCATCAAAAATCAACCCATGTCAAAAATATGTGCCCCAAGAATGACAAACAGAAATAAAGAGGATCCAAAAAGAAGAAAACTTTAAGTCACCTCGTTGGCATGAAGAAATCTCAATGGATGGTGACTCAAGTCGCCCAACAGCTCCTGGGTCAGTACAACAATGCCCAGAACCTCAGCACGTGGATCCTGAGCAGGGGCAGGAGCAGCAAAATGAGTCTGCTCGTCATCAATATCGATCGGTTGCCCGTCCTGTGCTGGACGAATCACCGACTCTGCCAAATCTGCTAGGCGATCGAGCTGGACGTGACTGAGGAACATCAGAAACCCTCCTACGTCTAACGCCTGAAACGACTCTGCTGGCACTGTCGGGCCTATCTCTATCCATCACTTGGACAAAGTCTCCAAATCACCTCAGAAAGGGTGTGGTAAGCCTAAAACCTGTGGCTTATTCATTTAAATCAGTACTCTATGCATTTCTAAGTCTCAAAACATGTATGGGTCAGTCAAAAAAATATCCAATAAAGTCAAAACTGCATGTTTTTCAAAAGATAAATCCTAAAACATGCATGGGTCAGTCAAAAATCCCTAGTAGAGTCAAAATTGCATGTTTATTAAATACTCGGGTTTTAAAAAAATTTCACCAGAGTCTTCTTTGTAAAATAGACTGTTTGCATGCACACAGACATGTCCAGGTGGCCATTCAGTAGCACACCTTTCCAAAAATAGGAATAGTTCATATTTAATAAATAAAATCAAATGTAAACTTCATATGGTAGCCAAATTACCATGAACATTTTAGTTGAAAATCCAGGCTCACTAGGCCTCAAAAAGGACGAGTAAACTGATCAAAAAGAGCAAAATATGACTGTCTCAGAATTCGAATGATCTTATATCCAAACGTGCATTACAGTAAGATATGCATACATATGAAGTCAGAAAATTTTTAGCATGTCATATAAGCATACATTTTTCATACATTGCATCTAAAATCCCCCTACGCGGTTCACATGCTTTAAACTGTAAGACCCCAACTTTTATGAATAAAGATTTAATTTTCTTTATATATTATTTTGAAATAGTAAGGTGTTGATTTGATAAATGTGATAAGTTGTGGGTGAGATGTACAAATATTTCAAAATAAGCAAGTGGTTATAAAATATTCATTATTGTCGGAGAATATTCGTTTGGTCGTGGAATATTCTTGTTGTCCGAAAATATTTGTGCGACGGCGCAACTATTTCTGGGCCCTACAATGGAATAACTGTCGAATATAGAAAGCGACAGAAATAAACTTTTTATAAAATAACGATAAAATTGTTACTATTAAACTATTAAAATACCCGGTGATAAAAATACAGTAATACGTGTTGTTGCACAGTAGCACACGGTATTGCACAGTATTTTAATTTATTGATTCTTACGTAAGAAGTCACTTACTCAATAATTGTTACAGTAATTACTGTTTAATATTTTATATTATTGATTCAATAATTGCTACCGTTGATATTTTATATTATTGATTAAATAATTGTCACAGTAACCACTGCACAGTATTTCACATTATCAAATCAATAATTCATATTATTTGAATAATATTATTAGACAACATTACTGACAATGTCTAGGAAGTTCTGTCTAGGAAAGGGGTTAGTTAATCTAATTGCGTGCCAGTAAGGAGAAATCCTTATCGGAAAGTCCCCTCTTTCCTGGGAACGACCTGGTTGTCAATATTGTAATTATATATTATTAATTATGAATAATAATTTATTGTTGATAAATATGATAAGTAAATATTTATTCAATTTTGATATAAAGGGAAGAATTTTTAGTATGAGATATTTGTTGAAAGTTGACATTTTATCTTTTTCGATAAAATATTTATTCAAATATATTATTACAATATTACATTATAATAGTATAATGTGATAATATATTAATATAATTTTATATTTTAAATGATGACATTATTTTTATGGTATAAAAATAAAATGAGGTGGAAGAGAAAAAAAATATAATTGGAATTCTTTAATAATGTTTTAATATATATATATATATATATATATAATGTGGTTGGTGGACGAATTTGAATTCCTTGTTGGTGTGCTGCACATTTTCACAAATGTAAGGCTTGAAAATTCATCCGTGGTTTCATTAGTCAACTTTGGTGTTCAATCATTTTTCTATAAATAGGGTGCTTAATTAGAAATGAAAATCACACCAGAATCAGAAAATTTTCTCTCTATAATATCGAGCGTATTTCTTGTGAGTATAAAGATAGTTTGAGTGTGGATTACGGTGCAAAAATTTTCTCAACAAAATATCCGATATTCCAGTCAGATCTAGTATTCTACTAAGGTAAAGGATATTATTTTTCTCGTAAACGAAGTTATTTCCTTTCAATATTCAAAAGCAATATTATTTTCTTTCATATTCCATATTATGAAAGTGATAATATTTCATTTCATATTCTTAAATTTAAACTTACTACGATAAGTATTGCTTCTATAATTCCTGAAATGATCAAAAATTCTTTGAGTTTTGCGCTTCATCTAATATCATTTCACTAGAATATTGGTCTGAACTTTTTATGAAATTTTTATCTTTTCATAACAAGTTACTATTCATAAGGGAAAAAATTTATATTTTTTCTGTCCAAATTATATTTGATTGGATCCATGTTTTGATCTTCATTCTTAAATTTTGCTCCAAAATCGGTTATTATTGAACATTCTTAAACTTGGATAGATTAAATTACAAATCTCTAATATTTCTCCTTTATTTCACTTGATTCGTTCTTTTTCATCATCCTCGGTCTTAAATTGTAGAGAATATCTTTGGCCTGTAGTGCAAAGATGAATGATTTCTTGATGAATATCTTTGGCCTGTAGTGCAAAGATGAATGATTACTTGATGAATATCTTTGGCCTGTAGTGCAAAGATGAATGATTACCTGATGAATATCTTTGGCCCGTAGTGCAAAGATGAATATTTGATTCGAGATATATATTGATTGATGTTACACGGATAAAATATTGATGATGGACTTTTAAATCATAAAAGATAGTAGACATCATTCTCTACTTAACTCTTCTAATGAATTGTTATTTCTGCTGCAGTTGTTGATCTAAAACTTGTTGTCCATAATATTTTATCTGATTTGTTGAAGACTAATGATAATTTATTCTTCATTATTGTAGTCATAATATTTTTTACTAAGCTAGTTGAGCTCACCCTTTTCTTCCATTGTTCTCTTCAGGAAATGAGAATATCGCGGGGACTAGTTGGGAAACAGAGTGATGATCAGAGTTAGATCTGTAGAAGTCCTCACTATTCTATAAATTAGTGGGATAATAATTGTAATTAATAAAGAATGAATTTGAGTGTTTATATTTCGTATTATATACGATTTGTATTGAAGCTCACAGTTTGTGTCGTTTGTTATAAAAGATGTGCATTTGGTTTCTGTACCATGTATTTGGCGACTCAGAATGGGTTGTGTATTGAACGTATTTTGGGGGCGTCACATTAACGGTCAAAATATACGAAAAAAGGACGTAAAACGTTATCTGCGATGCGCTGAACGCATAGAAACTGACAGAATCAGTAAAAGGATGCCCGAGCTCTGTAGATCTGAAAAAGAAGATCGGATTCCGTTTCAAAATTGAAATGAAAACTTAAAATTATGAACTCCCTGCTGCCCAATATAAAACCACAGATGGAAGCGTGCCCACCTGCGGCTCCCCAGGGTGGGTCCCACTCCCCCGGGCTCGGCTCGGTTCGAGTTGAAACGGAGTTTATATGAGCTGCCAAGTCAAATCAGAAGAAAAATCGCTACACGATTGAGCGGTTTGTCCTGAAATCCTGCGTTTAAGAAGCGTAATCCTGACATAAAGGGGAACTCTCTGTAAACCCCTGGGGATCAATGTGCAGATTGTTAAAAAACTTTGGAAAACTGCATAAAACTGTCGAAAACTGTCACTTTCGAAGCATCGGGTACTGACCGATGACAGTTCAGCCGTTAACACAACCCCAGCGAAGCGTCGAGTACAGACCGAGATAGTTCAGCCATTGGTACAACCCCAGCGAAGCGTCGGGTACTGGTCGATGACAGTTCAGCCATTGGCACAACCCCAGCTGTAAGACCCCAACTTTTTATGAATAAGATTTAATTTCCTGTATATATTATTTTGAAATAGTAAGGTGTTGATTTGATAAATGTGGTAAGTTATGGGTGAAATGTGCAAATTTTACAAAGTAAGCAAGTGGTCATAAAATATTCGTTGTGTCGGGGAATATTCTTTTGTCGGAGAATATTCATACGATGGTGCAGTTATTGGTGGACCCCACAACGGAATAATTGTCGGATATAGAAAGCGACAGAAATAACATTTTCACGGCAAAACTTTTACCGGTAAACTGTTAAAATCTCCAGTGATAAAAATACAGTAATACGCGTTGTTACACAGTAGCACACGATATTACATAGTATCATTGATTATTGATGCTTACGTAATAAGTCACTCAGTATTTAATAATTGCTACAGTAGTTGCTGCACAGTATCTCATATTATTGATTTAATTATTGTCACAGTATCATCTGCACAATACTCTAAAATAATAAATCAATAATTGACACAACATAGTTACTCATATTATTATTATTAGCATTATTGACAATGTCTAGAAAGTTCTGTCAAGGAAAAGGGTTAGATTATTTAATTGCGCGCCAGTAAGGAGAAATTCTTATCAAAAAGCTTCCTCATTCCTGGGAACGATCTGGTTGTCAATATTGTGAATTATAATGATGAATGGTTGATAAAAATATTTTCATTGTGTTGGGAATATTAATGTTAGTGAAATAGACATTTAATTCGATAATAGTTGATTTTCGGTTGTTAAATTGACCAAACGGGGAATTAATCGGATAAATGAGCAATTAATGGGTGATTAACATGTGGGACCCACTTATTGGTGGATAATAAATAGTTGGTGGGTGGTTGCAGGGGTGGAGGTGCAAGATTATAAACTTGAGGGACTAAATTAAAAATAAAAATAAAGATGGAGGTACTAAATTATAATTAACCAATTTTTTTCTAGCCTATAAATATTAAGCTAATTTCATTGATTTCTCACAAATTTTTTTGAAGAGCAAAGTTATAATAGTGAGAGAAATTATAGAGAGAAAAAGAAGAAGAGTATTCTGCTACTACACTATTCCAATATTCAATCTTCAATCTTCTACTGAGGTAAGGGGTATTATTTCTTTTGTATTCATAAAGAATGTTATTTTCTTTCAATACTCGTAACTGTTGTTACTCTATTCTTTATTGATCTGTGGGAGTAACCTGTCTACGCGGACTACCTCATGCATGGTGAATAACTCTTCGTATTCATTCTTTATTGATCTGTGGGAATAACCTGTCTACGCGGACTATCGCATGCCTGGTGAAAACCTTTTGTATTCATTCTATTCCTTATTAATCTGTAGGAATAACCTGTCTACGCGGACTACCGCATACGTGGTGAATCACCCTGTGTATTCATTTTTATTAAATTGTAGAAATAATCTGTCTACGCGGATTACCGCATGACGGGTGCAAATCCAATACAGTTTTGTATATTCATTCATACTCGTACGAAATATTATTTCACTGGAATATTGGTCTGAATTTTTTATAAAATTTTTATCTTTTCATAATAAGTTACTATTTACGAGTTACTATTCACGGTAAAAAAATATTTTTATTTTTCTATCTTTGATTGGATCCAAGTTTTGAACTTCATTCTTCAATTTTGCTCCACAATTGATTATTATGGAGTATTCTTGAACTTGGATAAACTAAATTATGAATCCCTAATTTTTGTCCTTTATCTTATTGGATTCGTTTTTATATTATTTTTCACCATCCTCAGTCTTAAATAATGATACAAATGAATATCTTTGGCCTGTAGTGCAAAGATGAAAGATTATTTGATGAATATCTTTGGCCTGTAGTGCAAAGATGATTACCTGATGAATATCTTTGGCCTGTAGTGCAAAGATGGACAGGTGTTGAGATGAACATGACCACTGGTGATACAAATGAATATCTTTGGCCCGTAGTGCAAAGATGAATATTTGATTTGAGATATATATTGATTTATGTTACAGGGATAAAATATTGATGATGGACTTTTAAATCATAGAAGATAGTAGACATCATTCTCTACTTAACTCTTCTAATGAATTGTTATTTTCGCTGCAGTTATTGATCTAAAACTTGTTATCCATAATATTTTATCTGCTTTGTTGAAGAATAACGATAATTTATTCTTCATTATCTTAGTCATAATATTCTTTACTGGGCTAGTTGAGCTCACACTTTTCTTCCATTGTTCTCTTCAGGAAATGAGAATATCGCAGGTACTAGTCGGGGAATGGAGTGATGGTCCGAGTTAGAGCTGTAGAAGTCCTCATTATTTTTTTGTAAAATAGTTTGATAATAAATGTAATGAGGACTTAGTTTGAGTGTTTATATTTTCTACATGTCTGTATTGACACTCATAGTTATGTGGTCGTATTTTGAACGACCGTTTGATATAAAAGATTCTATTTGGATTCTGTACCATGTATTTTGTGACTCAGAATGGGTTGGGTGGATTGGACCAATTCTGGGGGCGTCACACCAGCGAAGCGTCGGGTACAGACCGAGGCAGTTCAGTCGTTGGCACAACCCCAGCGAAGCTTCCGGTACTGGCCGATAACAGTTCAGCCGTTGGCACAACCCCAGCGAAGCGTGGGGTACAAACCAAGATAGTTCAGCTGTTGGCACAACCCCAGCGAAGCGTCGGGTACTAACCGATGACAGTTCAGCCGTTGGCACAACCTCAGCGAATCGTCGGGTACAGGCCGAGACAGTTCAACTGTTGGCACAACCCCAGCGAAGCATCGAGTACAGACCGAGACAGTTCAACCGTTGGCACAACTCCAACGAAGTGTCGGGTACTGACTGATGATAGTTCAGTCGTTGGCACAACCTTAGCGAAGCATCGGGTACAGACCGAGACAGTTCAGTCGTTGGCACAACCCCAACAAAGGGTCGAGTACTGATCGATGACAGTTCAGCCGTTGGCACAACCCCAGCTAAGCGTCGGGTACTGACCGATGACAGCTCAGCCGTTAGCACAATCCCAACGAAGTGTCGAGTACTGACAGATGACAGTTCAGCTGTATGACCCCAACTTTTATGAATAAAAATTGAATTTCCTCTATATATTGAAATAGTAAGGGGTTGATTTGATAACTTTGATAAGTTATGGGTAATATGCGCAGATATTTTAAAATAAGCAAGTGGTTATAAAATATTCATTGTTGTCGGGGAATATTCGTTTAGTCGTGGAATATTCTTGTTGTCGGGGAATATTCGTATGACGGCGCAGCCATTTATGGGCCCCATAACGAAAAACTGTAATATGAAAAAAATGACAAAAATAAATTTTTTATAAATAACGGTGTAACGGTTACCGTTAACACTGTTGAAATTCCCGGTGGTTAAAATAAAGTAATGCGTGTTATTGTACAGTGGCACACGGTATTACACAGTATTTTATATTATCGTTGTTTCAATAATTGTCACTGCACAACATATTACATTATCAAATACATAATTTATATTATTTGAATAATATTATTAGACAACATTATTGGCAATGTCTAGGAAGTTCTGTCTGGGAAAGGGGTTAGTTAATCTAATTGCGCGCCAGTAAGGAGAAATCTTTATCGGAAAGCTCCCTCTTTCCTGGGAACGACCTGGTTGTCATTATTGTGACTCTGTAATATTATTTGTAAATAATTAATTATTGATAAAAATGATTAAAAAAATATTTATTTAATGGAGGAATTTTAAAAAAAATAATTATTGAGAGTTGATATTTTATCTTTTTCGATAAAATAATTCATTCAAATATATTATTGTAATACTACATTATAAGTGTAGGATGTAATAATATAATAATATAATAATGGTAATATTTTTACAATGAATTCACGATATATGAATAAAATGAGGAGGAAGAGAGCAAATTGGATCTGAATTATTTTTTGTGGTATAAATGTTTATTAAAATTAAAACGTGTAAAGTGGTGGAAAATAAGAAAAAAAAGGATGTTGATTGTTCTTTGTTTGTTTTTTTCAAGAAGTGAATGCTACGTAGGAAGTTTTTCAATATGTGTGTGTGTGTGTGTGGAGGAAATGATGAAGAAAGAGAGAGAATTAGTGAGAAATTATGAGAAAGGATGAAAAGAAAGAAAAAGGTGATTGGTGGTGGAGGATTTTGAAAATAATAAATGCTCCGTATGTAAATTTGGGTCATTTTTCGTTCAGAATTTGGAAAAACTTTCTTCTACAAAGTTGTAGAGAATTAAATTTCATATGTAATGGACATAAGGTTCATATTTTTCTGATAAAAATGCTATTTATTATGAATTATTAAAATTTCAAAAATAAATGTTTTTTTAAAATATATGGTGGGCCCCACTCTTGTTTGTTATAAAATGCTAGAAAATTTATTCTAGAATGGTGGGCCCCACTTGTTGATTAAATGCTAAAAATTGTTTTTCCATAGTTGGTTGGTGTCCGATTGTTTCTTTTTCTCCTTTGGTGTTCTAAGCATTTTCTTATAAATAGGGTGCTTATTTAGAATTAAAAATCACAGCAGAATCAGAAGTTTCCTCTCTCTATAATATCGAGCATATTTTTGTGAGTATTTAAATACTTTGAGAGTTGATAAACAGTCAAGTTTTCTTCAGCATTATATCCAATATTCCAGTCAGAAGTACTTATCTTTTGAGGTAAGGGATATTATTTTTTTTCCTAAATGATGTTATTTCTTTCAATATCATTTCACCGAAATATTGGTATGATTTTTCTTATGAAATTTCTATCGTTTAATGTCGGGGTTACTATTTACGTATACGGTACTATTCACGAATACGGTACTATTCACGAGTACTATTCACAAAGTATAATTTTTCTTATGAAATTTCTATATTTTTTATGTCGTAGTTACTATTCACGTATACGGCACTATTCACGAATACGGTACTATTCACATAAAAATTAAATTTTCTTTTCTTTGTCCACGTTGGCTGCTATGGTTTCTATCTTTGATTGGATTCAAGTTTTGATCTTAATTCTTAAATTTTGCTTCACAATTGATTATTATGGAGTATTTTTAGAACTTGGATAAACTGATTTACGAATCCCTAATCTTTGTCCTTTATCGCGTTGGATTCGTTCTTTAAAATATTTTTCATCAACTCCAGTCTTAAATGGTGATACAAAAGAATATCTTTGGCCTGTAGTGCAAAGATGAATGATTATTTGATGAATATCTTTGGCTTGTAGTACAAAGATGAATGATTACCTGATGAATATCTTTGGCCCGTAGTGCAAAGATGGACAGGTGTTGAGATGAACATGACTACTGGTGATACAAATAAATATCTTTGGCCCATTGTGTAAAGATAAATATTTGATTCAAGATATATATTGATTGATGTTACAGGAATAAAATATTGATTATGGACTTTTAAATCATAGAAGATAGTAGACATCATTTTCTACATAACTCTTCTAATAAATTATTATTTTCGCTGCGGTTGTTGATCTAAAATTTGTTGTCCATAATATTTTATCTGATTTGTTGAAGACTAACGATAATTTATTTTTCATTATCTTAGTCATAATATTCTTTACAGGGCTAGTTGAGCTCACCCTTTTCTTCTATTATCCTCTTCAGGAAATGAGAATGTTGCAGGGACTAGTCGAAAAACAGAGTGATGGGCAGAGTTATAGCAGTAGTAGTCCTTACTATTTTTGTATAATAGTGTGATAATAATTGTAACTATTAAGGACTGAATTTGAGTGTTTATATTTCGTACTATATACGATTTGTATTGACAATCACAGTTGTGTCGTCGTATTTTGCACGACCATATGATATAAAAGTTTGTATTTGAATTCTGTACCATGTATTTGGCGACTCGGAATGGGTTGGGTTGATTGGACCTATTTTGGGGGCGTCACATCAGCCGTTGGCACAATCCCAGCGAAGCATCGGGTACTGACCGATTACAGTTCAGCCATTGGCATAACCCCAGCTAAGCGTAGGGTATAGACCAAGACGGTTCAGCCGTTGGCACAACCTTAGCAAAGCGTCGGGTACAGAGCGAGACAGTTCAATCGTTGGCACAATCCAAACGAAGCGTTGAAAGGGATCCGGTGGCAGAAGCAATATATTAGTCCATCACCAATGATGGAATCTGTTATACACATCCTCAAGAGGAGCACCAATAAGGATTGGTGATTCAATAACCCCTGTTGCCAACTACCGGTGTAAATTATCATCAAGATATGCATCGGGAGTGCATTGGCATAACTCGGTGGCAACAATGTCATCCCTAGGCTATCATGAATGACGTCATCCCCAGCAGAAAATGACGAAAAATAGTTCGCGGTAACCTATTAACATCATCCCCAGCAGAAACTAACATAATCCATCAGTGATAACCCCACCTCCTCAAAGGTATCTGACACTCCTCACATACCATATCATGGATTGCATCCCATTTGCATTTGCATTTCCAGTGTCTACTAATCTTTATCCTATCCAATTCATTGCGTTGCGTGGACATGATAAAGAGGGGCATCTGTAGACACTCAAAATTTTCTTTCTCTATTACTAATACTGTAGGAGGGCAAGACTATCCCATCAGATCAACCCCGGTCTCAATACCGGGCCATCAGATCAATTCCTGTCTCAATACCGTGCCATCAGATCAACCCCGGTCTCAATACCGGGCCATTAGATCAACCCCGATCTCAATATCGGGCTATCAGATCAACCTCAATCTCAATATCGGACCATCAAATCAACCTCGATCTTAATATCGGGCCATCAGATCAACCCCGATCTCAATATCAGACCATCAGATCAACCCCGGTCTTAATATCGGGCCATCAGATCAACCCCGATCTCAATACCGGGCCATCAGATCAACCCTGATCTCAATAACGGGCCATCAGTTCAACCCCGGTCTCAATACCGGGCCATCAGATCAACCCCGGTCTTAATACCGGGCCATCAGATCAACCCCGGTCTCAATAGCGGGCCATCAGATCAATCCCGGTCTTCATATCGGGCCATCAGATCAACCTCGACCTCAATATCGGGCAATCAGATCAACCCCGATCCCAATATCGGGACATCAGATCAACCCCGGTCTCAATATCAGGCCATCAGATCAACCCCGGTCTCAATACCTGGCCATCAAATCAACCCTGATCTCAATATTGGGCCATCAGTTCAACCCCGGTCTCAATATCGGGCCATCAGATCAACCCCGATCTCAATATCGGGCCATCAGATCAACCCCAACCTCAATATCGGACCATCAGTTCAACCCCGATCTTAATATCGGGCAATCAAATCAACCCCGATCTTAATATCGGGTCATCAGATCAACCCCGATCTCAATATCGGGCCATCAATTCAACCTCGATCTCAATATCGGGCTGTCAGTTCAGCCCCGGTCTCAACTCGGGAGGTACAGGTCAGCCCCGGTATCAACCCGGAAGGTACAGGTCAATCTCGGTTTCAACCCAGGAGGTACAGGTCAGCCCCAATACCAATTCGGGAGGTACAGATCAGCGCCGGTCTAAACTTGGGAGGTACAGGTCAGCCCCAGTCTCAATATCGGGTCGTCAGTTCAGCCCCGGCCTCAACCCGGGAGGTACAGCTCAGCCCCGGTCTTAACCCGGGAGGCACAGTTCAGCCCCGGTCTCAACCTGGAGCTACAGATCAGTCCCGATCTCAACCCAAGAGGTACAGGTCAGCCCCGATCTCAACCCGAGAGGTACAAATCAGCCCCAATCCCAACTCGGGAGGTACAGGTCAGCCCCGATCTTAATCGAGTGGTACATATCAGCCCCGTTCTCAACCCGGGAGGAACAGGTCAGCCCCGATCTCAATTTGGGAGGTACAGGTCAGCCCCGATCTTAACTCAGGAGATACAGATCAGTCCCGGTCTCAACTCAGGAGGTATAGATCAGCCCCGATCTCAATCCAAGAAGTACAGGTCAGCCCCAATCTTAACCCGGGAAGTCAGTCCAACTTCAGAAAAACAAACCTGAAGACTAACAACATCACCAGAGGAAAACCTTGAGTGACCAAGTCAACCTCAGAGACAACACTGAGGACAAACAGATTCGAATGGGATCCAAGTCTTGGAAACTACTCTAAGAAGTTAACCAAAGGCCATGTCGACGCTAAGGGCAACCCTGGAGGGGCAAAATGGACATTTTACCAACTCGGAGTGTACGTACTTTGAGATGACAAAACCCAGCACGTGGGCCCCACCAGGTGAGCCGCACCTCTACTTGCAGTAGCAGCAGGTAGAGTGGAGGCTCCCTGGCCTATATATAAAGGTGCACCCCACCTCATTTTGAAAAAATTCAGAAACGCTTCGACCCTCTGCCTGTTTGGTTTTCTGTCTAATTTCTTGTCTTCCAAACCCAAATTTTTTCACTCTAACACGTAGATATACCCACATAATATAACATATCAAAAAATAACTTGTAGATTCGGACGTTTAAAGCCTACGATTTGGCGAAAAGCCCGTGTAGTAGTCCATTGTGAGTATTTTTACGATCAGCAAGTCAATACAACTGCTTCGCACTTTTATACACTTTCACGTTAAGTTTCGTTTTCCAAGTATGCCCATAACTCAGTTCCATGGCTGTTTTCGTTAACTTTTGGTATATTTTTGTACATAAACGCATTTTCTGACATTTCTACAACTCGGATTGACGATTCGTCGCTTCCAGTAGCTTGCATATACTTGCATCTTCATACTGAGCAACTTCACTGCACTGGGTTATCTTTCCAGTCCGGGTTTGGCTTTTTTTGTATATATTTAACTGTATATATACTAACTTTTTCGATTCTGTCAAGCCCGGATGTCAAATCCGCAGTAGTTTACTACTTTTATATATATTTATGCATATATAAGCAACCTTCACCACCACTAGGTTATCTTTCCAGTCTTAGTTGACTACGTTTATGTCCTTATATATATATATTTATATATTTTAGTTCGGCCTGGATTGTTCTGTGGCCTTTTTACTGCTTTTATATATTTATGCATATATAAGCAACTTTCACCACCACTAGGTTATCTTCCTAGTTTTGGTTGACTACTTTTCTGTACATTTCCATTCCAGTTTGGCCTGGATTATTCTATGGCCTTTTTACTACTTTTATACATATTTATGCATATATAAGCAGCCTTCACCACACTATGTTATCTTCCCAATCTTGGTTGACTAAATTTTTGTACATTTACATTCCAGTCCGGGCACCGGTGTGAAAACCCACCGCCCTTTACAGCTTTTATCCGCCCTTTACAGCTTTTATATATAATTGTATATATATATATATTGCTTTACTCGCTTTTATTAAACTGTTGCTTTAAATATTCATTTTATATGAATCGGCACTAACATATCTGCGGGCAAACTAGATTTATTTAAATCTCGCCAATTCTAGCTTTCAAACCGTTCAAAATCGGTACAAACAGAACCGGGAAGCTAGAATGACTGAGATTTATTTAAATCTAGCATTTTTCTAGTTTTAGTTATAAAAGCTACCTTGCGGCCCTTAGATCTCTATCTAGTGGAAACGAGACGCTTCGGCCATGTACGAACCAGGATTTGCTGATGAATCCTCGGTTCTGACAACATTTGGAATATATTTCTTTTTCTGTACAAATTTGAGATGTACAGGTTTATTAGCTACTCATATGTGAGCCTAGGAATCGTGGGATTCGTGATCTAACTGATCAGAATCTGATTTCCACGATGGACAAACTCCACTTTACAAATGTACCCTGCCAGTTTTTCTGTAAAAAATGTTCATACAAAAGACCTTAAAATGGTTATCCGGATTTAAGGTCTCAACATAGTGAAAATATGGGTTGTCGTGTCAGAGTCCCTCCAATAGCTATCATGCCCATGAGGAGATCGACACTTGTATATATGTTGTGGTCGAGGATGCATCGTAGCCCGATAATTACCATTTAAATTGTGCCTTAAGGCTGAAAAAGATAATACTGAAGTATCGATATGCTTCAATTCCTATGTCAGCGTAAGGGTTTGGAAACCTTCTTTTTAAAACATCATTCAATAATCTTTTCAAAAAGAGAAGCTTTTGCAATCAAATCAAACACTTTTGCAAATCAAATCAAAGACTTTTTGCAAATCAAATCAAACCCTTCGTATATAGGTTCAACGATGCATAGACACCTTCCCCGCACATTGCAGATTGCAGATTTAAAAGGGAAATACTGAAAAGATGCGGTACCGTATTTACACGGGAGTTGTGGGGTGCCTAACACCTTCCCCACACTTAACCAATCCCCCGAGCGCAAAACTTTATTTTCAAAGATCAAGTTTCGACAGTATCCAACAATTGGGCCTCTTTTCGAATAAAACTAGGTTGAGTTGATACAACCATTTTAAATCTACCAACTGGCGACTCTGTAACTCGTTCAAATCGTCGACATAGTACATGTTGGCCTTTTCCTAAAAAACCCTTCAAAACCTTTTTTAGCAAAAAAAAGAGTGAGGGTAGAGATAACTTAAGAAGAGAAAAAGATCAAGGTTGTGACCCGACCCGCGGATTTTTCCCGACGTCAACAAACTGCCCAACTCCTCCTAGGGGCAATGTTTGGCTAGCATCTTATATACTCATTTCCCATTAATTTAATTAACTTCTTATTATATTGTTAAATGATGTCACACCTTTATTAATCAAATAATCTTATTTAAATTAATTAAATAAAATAGAATAAATTCACATTAAATCACATTATCACATAATTAAAATTCTCATTTATTAATTATGTCAAATTATTAAATCTCTAATTAATTATTAAATTCATTAGAATAACCTTATGCTTATTAAATAATTTATTTAATCAAATAAGCTCAATTAAATACTTTCTTTGAACTCAAAATTACTACACATTAATTTAATCAATGTAACACATATAATTAAATTAATCTACCATAATTCCATCAATTAATTATTTAACTCAATAATTAAATCATCAAAAAATATTTATTTAATTCAATAAATATTAAAAATAAATTACAAAATTCTCGTTCGTCACAAATGAATTCATGGAAATTTTAGTAATTTGTCAAGCTAAGAATCAAGAATGTAGAATTGTAGTGGTACCTCTTGAAGCTAAAGTAATGCTCTTGATCCTTCACTTCAGATTTCTCTCTCAATTCTCAGTATACTCTCACTCTAATTGCAACTCATAAATGTTCTAACAAAATGCAATTGAGAAGAGAAGTCTCCTATTTATAGAGAAGCTAGGGACCAATTCATGGTCATTGTTCATTGAATTCAACCAAAGGAAGAAGGAAGAAGATGATGGGTATACATGAGTTGGTGAAATAGTTGCTAACCACCTCATCAACCCACTCCCCTTGCCATGATCACCATCATACATTTCACTGAGTTTGACAAGGAATAGGTGTCAACGTTGGTTAAAAAATCCGCGGGTCGGATCACAACCCGGATCTTTTATCTCTTCCTAAGTTATCTCTACCTTTACTCTTTTTATTGTGAAACAGGTTTTGAAGGATTTTTTAGGAAAATGGCCAACATGTATCATGTCGACGATTTGAACGTTTTACAGAGTCGCCAATTGGTAGATTTGAAATGGTTGTACCAACTCAACTGATTTGTGTTTGAAAGAGGCCCAATTGCTGGACACAGTCGAAACTTAATCTTTGAAAACAAAGTTTTGAGCTCGGGGGCTTGGTTAAGTGTGGGGAAGGTGTTAGGTACCCCCACAACTCCCGTGTAAACACGGTACCGCAATCTTTTCAATATTTTCCTTAAAACTGAAATGCGTGTGTGAATGCTGTTTAAAAATTGGGCCTATGTTTGATTGATTGAAAGTAGTGCTTTGCTTCATTGAACCTATATACGAAGGGTTTGATTTGATTCAAAAAGTCTTTGATTTGATTTGCAAAAGTGTTTAATTTGATTTTCAAAAGCTTTTCTTTTGATTGAATTGAAATGATGTTTTGAAAGCTGGTTATCAAACCTTTACGCTAACATAGAAATTGAAGCCTGTTGATACTTCCAATTTTATCGTTTTTAGCCTTAAGGCTCAATTTGAATGGCTGATTGTCGGGCTGCGAAGCATCCTCGACCACAGAATATACAAGTGTCAGCCTCCTCATGGGCATGATAGCCATCGGAGGGACTCTGACACGACAAACCATATTTTCACTTTGTTGAGACCTTAAATCTGGATAACCGTTTTAAGGTATTTATGGATGTACATTTTACAGAAAAACTGACAGGGTACATTCATAAATCGGAGGTTGTCCATCGTGGGGATCAAATTCTGATCGGTTTGATCATGAATCCCACGATTCCTAGGCTCACATATGAGTAAACAATAAACCTGCACAGTTCAAATTTGCATAGAAATAGATATATATCCCAAATGCCAGAACCGAGGATTCATTCAGTAAATCCGGGTTCGCACGGCCGAAGCATCTCGTTCCCACTAGATAGCGATCTAAGGGGTGCGAGGTTTCTTTTGCGACTGAAAAATGTCGATTCATATCAAATGAATATTTAAAGCATTAATTGAATAAAACCAAGTAAAGCAATATATATACAGTTATATATATATAAGTTGTAAAGGGCGATGGATTTTCACGCCGGTGTCCGGACTGGAATTGAAATATATATATATATATATATATATATATATATATGTGTGTGTGTGTGTGTGTGTGTGTGTGTGTGTGTGTGTGTGTGTGTGTGTGTGTGTTTATTGACAGAAAAGTAGTCAACCAAGACTGAGAAGAGAACCCAGTGATGGTGAAGGCTGCTTATATATGTATATTTATATATAAAAGCAGTAAAAAGGCCACAGAATAATCTAGGCCAAACAAAAATGTAAATGTACATAAAAGTAGTCAACCAGGGACTGGAAAGAGAACCCAGTAATGGTGAATAGTGCAAAAATAGTATCAAGGCCATAGAATAATCCAGGCCGGACTAAAATATATAAATATATATATATATTAACAGAAACATAGTCAACCAAGACTGAAAAGAGAACCCAGTGGTGGTGAAGACTGCTTATATATGTATAAATATATATAAAAGTAGTAAACTACCTCGATTTGACATCCGGGCTTGACATAATTGAAAAGTTAGTATATATACAGTTGAATAAACACACAAAAAAAAAAGCCAAACCTGGACTAGGAAGATAACCCAGTCCGGCGAAGTTTCTTAAAACGAAGATGCTAGTGCACTGAAGTTGTTAGAGCTGACGAATCGTCAATTCGAGTTATAGAAATGCCAAAAAACGCAGTTATGTATAAAAATGTACCAAATTTTGACTAAAACGGCCACGGAACTAAGTTTCGGGCCTTTTTAGAAAATGAAATTTAATATACAAGTGCAAAACAGTGCAAAGAAGTAGTATTAACTTTCTGATCGTCAAAATATTTATAATGTACTGCTAAACGGTCTTTTAGCCAAATCGTAGGCTCTAAACATCAGAATCTACCGGTTATTTTCTGATATGTGGTAGTATGTGGATATATCTACATGTTAGAGTAAAAAAATTTGGGTATAGAAGAGGTGAAAAAGTCAAAAAATCAAACGGGCAAAGGTTCACTGCGTTTTAGAACTTTTTTAAAATGAGGGGGGCACGTTTATTTATAGGCTAGGGAGCCTCATCTCTACCTGCTACTGCCACAGGTAGAGGTGTGGCTCCCCTGGTGGAGCCCACGTGTTCGGTTGAGTCATCTTGAAGTACGTGCACTCCGAGCAATGCGAGGTTGAAGTCAAAATTTTCTAACTTTTGATCGGAGCGTCCGTTTGAAGCGTGCTATACCTTTCCGAAAAGCCCTCGTCGAGAGTGTCACAATGATATAGGATAAAACATTTTCCAGGTCTAGGAAGACGGGTTCATAACCAGGTCTTTGATTCCCCGCAGTTTGTCCGTTGAGTTGTCTTCCGCTGTTTGCACTCGGGATCGTCGTTATGGTTCGTTTTAACCAAATCAGCTTAGGGTTGGTAAAATAAGTATTTTACCCCTCCCGGGGTTGCCCTTGGTGTAGGCATGGCCTTCGGTTGACTTCCGGGAGTTGTTTCCAAGACTTGGATCCCATTCGAGTCTGTTTGTCCTCAGTGTAATCTCTGAGACTGAGTTGGTCATTCCAGGTTTTCCTCTGGAGATGTTGTGGAGCTTCAAGTTTGTTCTCGAAGTTGACTTGACTTCCCGAATTGCGACCAGGGCTGCTCTGATGACCCGATATTGAGATCGGGGTTGAACTGATGGTCCGATTGGAGATCGAAGTTGATTAAATGGCCCAATATTGAGATCAAAGTTGATATGACAATTTGATTGGAGATTGGAGTTGATTTGATGGCCCGATATTAAGATCGGGGTTGATCTGACGGTCCGATTAGAGATCGGAGTTGATTTAATGGCCAGATATTGAGATCGGGGTTGATCTGACGGTCCGATTGGATATCGGAGTTGACTAGATGGCCTGGTATTGAGATTGGGGTTGATCTGAAGGTTCGATTGGAGATCGATGTTGACTTGATGGCCCGATATTGAGATCGGGGTTGATCCGATGGTCCGATTGGAGATCGAAGTTGATTTGATGGCCCGATATTGAGATCGAGATTGATCTGACGGTCCGATTGGAGATCAAAATTGATTTGATGGCCCGATATTGAGATCAGGGTTGATCTGACGGTCCGATTAGAGATCAGAGTTGATTTGATGGCCCGATATTGAGATCGAGGTTGATCTGACGGTCCGATTGGAGATCGGAGTTGACTTGATGGCCCGATATTGAGATCGAAGTTGATCTTACAATTCGATTATAGATCGGAGCTGATTTGACATCCTGATATTGAGATATGGCTTGATCTGACGGTTCGATTGGAGATCGGAGTTGATTTGATAGCCCGATATTGAGATCGGGGTTGATCTAACGGTCCGATTGGAGATCGGAGTTGATTAGATGGCCCGATATTGAGATCGGGGTTGATTTGATGGTCCAATTGAAGATCAGAGTTGATTAGATGGCCCGATATTGAGATCGGGGTTGATCTAACGGTCCGATTAGAGATCGGAGTTGATTTGATTGTACCATTTTGCCCTCCTACAATGTTAGTAACAGGAAAAGGAAATTTCGAGTGTCTACAGATGCCCCTCTTTATCATGCTCATGCAGTGTAATGAAATGAGCAGGATAAAGATTTCTAGACACTTAAAATGCAAAGATATTAATGATGCAATGCAATGAATGTTGAAATGTTTTCGCAGATCGTAGGTCGCACTTCGCATTGCTAATCGCATCGCAAATCTCTTCGCTAATTGCATCGCAAATCGCATCGCAAATTGTTTGTTTTTATCGGTGTTTGTGTTGGGGCTGAGACCAATGGTTTGATTCCCATCGGTGTTGTCGATGTTTGTTTTGATGATGATAAACTGAAATGTTTTCTACATTTCTGCTGGGGATGTCAATACTAGGCTACCGCGAACTGTTTTCGTCACTTTCTGCTAGGGATGATGTCATTCATGATAGCCTAGGGTGGACGTTGTCAGACGATCACTGATGGTGGAACCACTGACGTGCTTTTCAGAGATGAGCTATCACATAATGTTCTTGTCTTGCTCTACTAGGGATGACGTCCTCTGCGATAGCTTTATTGATTTAGCTGGGGATGATACCATTGATGCTACCTTGGTTTGAGACCAAGGGCTTCCCTGTCTGGCTGTATTCTTTACAGTGTTGATTTCCCTTCGGCCGGTGCTGTTGCACATTTTAAAGGCTCATCTGCTGGGAATACTTATCAATTACCCAATTTCCTTAAGGGATGCTTCTGATGCCTACCTTGATGATAGTTTACGTCGGCATTTTGTCACAAGCAGTTGAATCACCAATTCTTCTTGGTGCTCCTTTTGAGGATGTGTATAATAGATTCCATCATTGGGGATGGACTATTATATGGTTTTCGTCACCGGATCACTTCAGATGCTTAGCGGAGATTGCTCCGACGGCTAAGACGCTGCTGGGGTTGAACCAACGGCTGAATTGGATTCGGTCTGTACCCGATACTTCGCTGGGGCTGAACCAACGGCTGAATTGGATTCGGTCTGTACCCGATACTTCGCTGGGGCTGAACCAACTACTGAATTGGAATCAGTCTGTACCCAATACTTCGTTGAGGCTGAACCAACAGCTAAATTGGATTCGGTCTGTACCCGATCCTTCGCTAAGGTTGAGCTAACGGTTGAATTGGATTCGGTCTGTACCCGATACTTCACTGGGGCTGAACCAACGGCTAAATTGGATTTGGTCTGTACCCGATACTTCGTTGGGGTTGAGCCAACGGCTGAATTGGACTCGGTCTGTACCCGATCCTTGAAAAGTGGCAGTTTTTCGGCAGTTTTGCCCAGTTTTTCTGCAGTTTGCATCATTAATCCCCAGATATGCCTTCGGGGTGAATACCAAGGGTTCCCACAGTGTACCTCTTTCTGTCAAAATTACGCTGCTTAAACGCAGGATTTCATGACAAACCGCTCAATCGCGTAGCTAGTTTTCTTCAGATTTAACTTGGCAGCACATAGAAACTCTGTTTCAACTCGAACCAAACCGATCCCAGGGGAATGGGACCTACCCTGGGGAGCCGCGGGTGGAGGTGCGGCAGTCGCAGGTGCGCCCGCTTCTACCTGTGGTTTTATATTTGGGCAGCGGGAGCTCATTTTTTCGAAGTTCTATTTTGAGTTCCAAACGGATTTCGGTCTTCTTTTTTAGATCTACGGAGCTTGGACAGCTGTTTTATGATTTCGTCAGTTCCTACGCGTTCAGCACAGCGCAGGTAACGTTTTACATTCTTTTTTTGCAAGTTTTGACAGTTAAAAGCATGTAAACCACATAGGGGGCTTTTAGACGCAATGTATGAAAAATGTATGCCTATATGATCTGTTAAAAAATTTCTAACTATATATGTATGCATATCTTACTGTAATGCACGTTTGGATGTAAGAAAAATCAGATTCTGAGACAGTCTATTTTTGCTCTTTTTGATCAGTTTACTCATCGTTTTTTAGGCTTAGTGAGCCTAGATTTTCAACAAAAAATGTCCATGGTAATTTGGCTACCATGTGAGTTTACTTTTGATTTTATTTCATAAATATGAATTGTTCTTATTTTTGGAAAGGTGTGCTACTGAATGGCCACCTAGACATGCCTATGTGCATGCGGATAGTCCATTTTACAAAGGAGACTGGCGAAATTTTTTCAAAACCCGAGCATTTAATAAACATGCAATTTTGACTCTACTGTGAATTTCTAACTGACCAATGCATCTTCTTAGGATTTATCTTTTGAAAAATATGCAGTTTTAACTTTACGGGATATTTTTGACTAATCCATGCATGTTTTAGGACTTAGAGATACATAGAGTACTAATTTAAATTAATAAGCCACATGTTTTAGGCTTACCACACCCTTTCTGAGGTGATTTGGAGACTTGGTCCAGGTGATGGACAGAGATAGACCCGGCAGTGCCAGCAGAGTCGTTTTAGGCATTAGATGTAGGAGGGCTTCTAATGTTCCTCAGTCACGTCCAGCTCGACCGCCTCGAAGATTGGCGGAGTCGATGATTCGTCCAGCATAGGACGAGCAGCCGATCAATATTGATGATGAGCAGACTCATTTTGCTGCTCCTGCCCCTGCTCAGGCTCCACGTGCGGAGGTTCTCGGCATTGTTGTGCCGACCCAAGAGCTTTTGGGCGACTTGAGTCGCCATCCATCGAGATATCTCCACGCCAATGACGTGACTTGAAGTTTTTCTCTTCTTGGATTCTTTTCTTTCTTTGGCCATTCTCGGGGCACAAGTTTTTGACATGGGTTAATTTTTGATGCAGGTTCCCGGCTTTACGCAGCCTCGAGGGAACTGGATCAATGTGCATTCCCTGTATCATACTTTACACGAGGATTACAGGGATATTGTTGATGGCTGGGGATTCCAGGCTTTCATTTTTATTCTTCCCCGTCGTTGCCCCTGGGGGTATATGAGGGCTTTATCTGAGCGCTGGTTCCACCAGACTCAGTCCCTTCATCTGCTGGACTGTAAGGTGATGATGACCCCTATGGACTAGAGGTTCATCACTGGCATTGAGTTTGAGGGCGAGCCAGTGCCTGTCGTGGCTGACATTACGCCCACTTTCGTTCGGTCCCTGCTGGGAGTTACTGCGACAGCGCCCAAGGGTCAGTCGATTCGATCTGATCCCTTGAGTATAGATGCCTTGAATGGGGCTTTACTGGAGCCTCCACCTGATCATCGAAGGGTTAGAGATCACATTCTGAGGCGATTATTTCTGGTGATCATCAGGGGTTATTTTGTGGCGGACAACTCGTCGACTGTGTCCTTCGCCTTGTTAACGCTACCTGGCATGTAGAGCGCCTCAGTGATTTTGATTGGGGTTCCTATACCTTTGCCTATTTTCTCAGGGGCATGCGCATAATTTCGGAGGGATCGACAGAGGCCTGGTTAGAATTCTACCCGTTTCTATTGGTGAGTACATTTTTCTTACACCTTTTTGATTTTAGCATTTATATTTGTCAGTTTTGATCACTGAGGATTTTTAATATTGACATGACCAGTTCTGGGCATTTAAGAGGCTGTGACGCCCCCAAATTCGAGTCCCCAGAACCTCGGACCTGGAACGTTACGATACAATATTTCTATAACTATTGCGGAAGATATAAATATAAATTGTTTATACAATAACTTTTTACAACATAAACCCCAAGGTCTGAAACCTTAACTTAATACATGCCTTCAATATCCTATACGACATACAATGTCATTTGCATTTAATACTATTACAAGTTTAGCCTGCATCAAAATCCAATTTTGGAGTTTTTCTTTGCCTTTGCCTGTGTCCGAAGTTTTGTCTTTAATCTGAAATGTTTATCATGATATAGCAAGGGTGAGCAACAAGTTTGCCCAACAAGTTTAAGTTCAAATAAAGATATATAATGATTGAAAAGAATAATAAGTTGACAAACTTTCAACAATATAATAATTGTGGAAGAATATAAATCAATTTTCATAACTGAATGACCGAGTCAATAATGATGAATGGCCAACAATGAACATGAACAAATTTTAACTAAACCAAATGGTAATGAAGGTGATCAGCCTTTCATACCTGATGAACATATGCAACATGCACTAAGTGCGAATCAATAATCAGTATAGATGTGAATAATCAACAATAATTATTCATGAATATGCTTTGAAAATATAACTCAATTTTGAGTTAAAGAAAACTTGCTCAATAAAAGAGTATAGGAACTTGCCTGTATCGTCGATTACTGCTATGCAATCTAATTTAATCGCTTTATTGTAAAGACCTATCAGTTATAAGATTGATCTTTAAATTAGTATAACATACTTATCTCATAATACTATTACTTTAAAAGTAAACCATCTAACACTTAACCACATAGTCAAATATTAGATATCCTTAACACCATACTTATTTACAAGTCTAAACCTAGCACACATCGAGTCTTTAATAGTATTCAATATAGTATACTGAGTGGTTTCCCACAAACAACTAAGAAATTAGTGTCCGTCTCGTCTACACTGTTTTTACAGTGAGTTAGATCGGTTACTAATTCGTAGATCCCTTCCCTATATGAAGGAATCGTTTAGCCCAGCTACTATACATCAACCATTAAAGGGTACGACTATACTACCTTAGACTTACCACTACTGTATCATATAACTTATGAATTAACACTTGGTCTTTTATTTTGTAAGTCCTTTATAATTAAGTAAGATGAATACCTAATCCAGCAACCTGGATTCAGAATGAATTTTAATATAGTAAATTATTTTTCAATCCAGCAGACTGGATTCAACTGACCTCCAATCCAGCAATCCTGGATTCAACCAACATCCAATCCAGCAAGCCTGGATTCAACTTACATCCAATCCAGCAAGCCTGGATTGGCAAAACCTACTAATCCAACAACCTGGATTATCTAAACAGATCATTCCATCAACTTGATGGTCAATCCAGCAAACTAGATTGCAATCTAGCAAACTAGGTTCCAATCCAGCAAACTGGATTCCCCTTTTTTAACCAAATCATCTTATTATTTTTTTATCTTTTGGCCACACATATATACATATATTCCATACACAAAAATAATTTTTCAGGAATTTTTCAATTTCCTTTAGTATTTTTCAAAAATCCGTTTCTAGTTAATTCCTTAAGAAATTAGCTATCCTCACGCTTAACTCCAGAAATTTCTAACTCTTGGCGGGATTTTACACATGCTAACATGAACATCCAGTTTATATTTCGTGGCCATCGGAGTTATAGAATTCCGATTATAGCGATTTTTGTCAAAAAAATATAAATATTAAAATGATTATAACTTGGTCAATTTAAATTGGAATGAGCTCATTTTTGGATACAAGCTACTTTATCCCATATATTTTCATGTCCAGAAAGATTGGAATTTATTTCATAACTTAAGTGGATGAAACTGCCCCTGGAAAATTTGGGCAGATTTCGTTTCGAGTTTTTTAGATTTTTCCTACTTTCCTAAAAATTGTCCAGACGGAAATTTACATGAAATTTTTCAGTGATTCCACTTGGATCTATTAGAATACTCATAGATCTAACTCTATAAATTGACCACACTCAAAAATTCAAAATATTAAGAGAGAGATATGGTTGTTTGAATTTCACGTTGCGTTTTCTCACAATCTAATTTTCCAATTTTTATGATTTCTAAGAAAGCTTCCTAGATCTCTTGATTAACCAAATATTAAACATCATAAACCATCATAATACATACTAATACACCTTAAGATCATGGATCTACCATGATCTATGATCTATTACACCAAACATACACCAAATCTAAGCAAAACATAATTTATGCTAAGAAAAATTAAGGTTTTCTAACTTTAAAACATAGTTTCCTTTTTCTTGCTTTTGATCTAACTTTTGATACTTAAAAGTGATAGATCTAAACATATAACACTTATAAACATATAGATCTAAGGTTTTAGAGTTTTGAAATCATAGATCCATGTTTTGATTCAAACAACTAAAAATAACTTTGATAAAAGGTGTTTATACCTTTGATTTGTGGATATTCTTCCTTGATTTATCAATGTGGATGATGATTTTGAGTGGAAGAAAGATCAAAGTTTCTTCCTCTCTTTACCTCTTCCCACCGAAATTCTTTCCCTCTCTCTTGACTCTCTCATACTTTGTTTTGTTTTCTTGGAAGTGAGATAAGATGAAAGAGAAAGAGAATAAGGTTTTGTTTGTGGTTAGTAAAAGTATATAGATATAAAACATATATATCTATATTATCTCTCACCAATCTTGTTATCTCTCCCTCATTATTTAGGTTGCTTTGCTTGCACACTTGGAGAAATGTGGTGTTAAATTGAGAGCTTGACACATAAGGAAGTTGGTAAAGAGTTGTTAATCAAATAAAGTGAATCCATCATTACATGCACTCCCTCTTTTTCTCCTCTTGCTTGACCGAATAATGCCCCTTTTTCTTCTATTTTTGTTTTAGTTTTAATGTTATGCTTGGCTTTATTAAATGCCCAAAATGTCCCTCCTCAATTGGTTAAGCTTGGGCCATTAATGTTTGGGCTTCCTTATTTATTACTTGGGCTTGCTAGTAAAATAATTGGGCTATATAAATTAACATAGTCCACTAATTTTAATTCTATCATACCCTTATCATTTAATTAGGATTTCTATTCACTCAATTGTAATTTAATTTCTTACTCAAATATATTTAATTGCTTAACCCAATTAGACTTATTTTAATTAGGTTATAAAATTAATAACTTGAGATAATAAAATTAATCTCTTAAGTTAGTAAAAAATTTAAATACTAACATCCTTATATATTATAACCCATAAGTTATTTAATTTCTATACATAATATATATATATTAGGTTACAAGACTTTATTCTTAATTCTCTTTATATGTTGAATAAATATATAAACAATACACAAAACCATATAACTCCTTCACAAAATTTTTAAATTCATACTCTATTTCCAGTGTAGGTCTTATTATTTAATCTTTATTTAATTATTTAAGATTTTATTAATCTTATAAATTCTCGGGTTGTCACATTCACCCCTTCTTCTAAGAATTTTGTCCTCGAAATTACAGCCTACTAATCCCTATTCCTTTAATTCACCAAAACTAGGTTTTCAAGTTAACATTTACCTGATTTCATTTTCTTTTAATGAGTACATACGGTTTCCTTCTATGAGGAACTATTTTATCATCACATTCTACCCAGACTTCTCTCTACGGAGTTAAAAAAACTTTTCATATAATGCTGAGTAGCCATGAACTTTCATTTTTTAATTTTGAAAAGGTTTAAACAGAAATTCATCTGTAAACCACTCTGGTCTTATGGACATGTAGGGTGATCAGCCCCGTTATGTCCTGTATTGATCAATACTATCTGTTTGAACAATAAATACGTTCACTCTGTTCGCCTTGGGCACAAAAATAATTTCTCCATTATGGGTTGTTCATACTCAGCCTGGATTCCGAATCAAAACAATATGGTATAGGATAATTTTTTCAAAGAGATACTTGAATTTTCATAAATATTTGTCTAGCTGCATCAATTAGCTTAGACATATACCAATAATTCTACCATCAATCGAAACATGTGACTGGCCAAATTTAATTGACACTTGACTTTTCTTTAAAATTCTAAAAATCATTTTATGACGTCATTATACCGCACTGTATTTACAGTCCGTTTAAGATTCTGTTATTTTGTGACTTTGTCATACAATAATATACCATAGTGGGCTGACGATCTTTAAATCACATCCGACACTAGGTAAGACTGCATTAATGATTTCATCATTTTTATCATCTTTGCACCAGGTTCCATGATGCATTGATGATATATAAAATATATTTTGATATTTTAAGTAATTTTTTTGTCTAGCCGAAATAATTAGCATATATAAAATACATTTTGATATTTTAAGTAATGTTATGATGTGCCAGGGTCCTGAAGTCCACACATACACACTTGTCACCATGTTTTGAGGATAACAACAATTTATTTTTGGTGTTATCATACCACAACAAGTAACGATGTGTTAGTGGTACGAAGCCCACTTCTACACAATTATAACCATGTGTTGCTGATAACAAAAATTCATTTATATTTTTAAAGGCACATCAGTGCGAATTTAGCTTGATGTCAAAAATTTCAAAGTTTAGCACAACTAGAAGATTTAGAATACCTATGCTTCCACCATCAACATCAATTTTTTTAATGATCGATTGCTTAATAATTCTATCTATTTCTATTTTCCTCAATCCTTCATTCACAATTTTTCTAGACCCCCGTATAATTCATCAAACATACCACACGTTATGAGTTTAGGAACTTACCACAATCATATGGGTTTAGGAACTTATCCTAGTCAGACCAAAGTCGTCCATTCGCTGAGGGGTTCCACCATACGATTATGAGTCACGAACTTACCATACGTATGAGTTTAAAGAACTCGCACCTAATCTTATATTCTCTACCTATCCGTTATACACATGAGAAAAGAATCACCTTCTCATCATACATATAGCGAATAACGCGACACCGACATTTCAATGATTATCAATGTTATAAACTAAGTAGTCGTTAGACCAAGCACAAACCCCCGCCCATACAAAGGTTTGTACAACTCAGCTGTCACATGAGTCCTCAATTGAAATCCCACATAATCCTAGCTCCCTCTTTGCTCAATACGAATTCCATTTAATCTGTATCTACAATTCACAACTCTTTCCTGAGTTTAACTTGTTGGTCGTTTTACCGATCAATATATTCGTGCAAGTTTACACGGTCAACAAGTAATAAAGTGTAAGTACAGATATCGTTTCCACAGAGAATGAACCGATAAAAGGTCGTCAAAGCACTAGCACATAATCATTTCAGTCTTATTTAAATGAGCTGTAAAGAGAATGAATTTAAACTAAGTTAACTTGGCAAGGAATTAAACTTAAACTAATTAATCCTAGCGTAGAATCAGATAAT
The DNA here is from genome assembly GCA_020205555.1 of Panax stipuleanatus. Taxonomy (NCBI): domain Eukaryota; kingdom Viridiplantae; phylum Streptophyta; class Magnoliopsida; order Apiales; family Araliaceae; genus Panax; species Panax stipuleanatus. The sequence goes on along the minus strand of CM035123.1, from coordinate 12,052,837 downwards.
GAAGATAAGAGACTCCAATTTCCCCTAATGATTCGTCTAAGTCGACATACTTCCAATTAGGTCAAATTAATCATTACAGGTTGTAAGCCGAGAACACAAAAGTAAGAGAAGGCCATCTTTCGATGCACCTAATCCTTATCACGTGCAATCCACAGATGATAGAACGCACGTGAACACCCACATTACCTAAATCACTATATGTCTATGTGATTTACAAATAATTAGGGTTTAAGGTCAAGTTCTCTATTGACTATGAGCGGCACTTCGGTATATGTCTATCCTAATAACAAATCATACGTCCAACGTCATGTGAACGTACAATCGCTCGCCACTACGATTAGATCTAAACCTACACTTCGTCTTTCAAGTCCACATAGGTTATCACAGTAATTGGTCATGACTCAATTAAGTAATGAAAGCATAAATCGCAGTAGACAATCACATAGCAATCAATAAGAACCAACATGGAAGAGAAATCAACATAGACTACTCATTAGGTTCCATTGGAACCTCAAAATAAGGTCTAAGTCATAAATGACTCAAACATATCATCCACAAATTGAATATACATCATAAGATTACAAATAGGAAGCACAGAGATTCAAAAAATAGAAAATAGCAAATCTGAGTGCTTAAGCTCCTTGTTGAATCTCCAATGGAATTCACTTGCTTCAATCTTCAAACCTAATCTAACCCTAAAAACTAACTAACTTAACTAAACCCTAGTCTAGACTTAATCTACTCCTAATATATACAAGAAATGTAAAGGAAATGGAAGAACAAGCTAGGGCTAGGGATTAAGCCCAATATATGATGCTTTTTCTTGCCAAAATCGAGCCCCCTTATATCCCAATCTCTAGCCAAGCCCATTCAATTGAAAAGTCAAAGTTTTGTCTGCTGAAGACTGGCGTGGCCGCGCCCAAAATGCACTAGAGATCCGCGCACCCGCACCAAGGATTTTCTGCTGCAGTGTCCTCTGGTAGAACGGCCATAACTTTTTATCCAGGAGGAGTTACGAGGTTTGCCACCTATCAAATCGAAGCTATCGAAGATCTCTACAACTTTAATTCTTTGAGAATTGAGAAATAATGGATGGATGAAGGCTTAAATTGAGCTCCAAGTGACAGCTGTGCAATAAACACCCAAAACCGTGAAGTTTGACGTCCATTGGTATACGGGGCATAACTCTCGCCTCCGAACTCCGATTTGGATGATTCAAGATGTTCTGGAAAGTTTATAAGATGCTCTACAATATGACCCAAGTTACAATCCAAGGACATGAAATGAACATTAACCCCCCAAATGATGTTCGGATTGTATTTCCTTCCCATTGTCATGCCATTATTCCATGCTTGCTCCTTTTGGCCTCATTTTGTCCTTTTTATCTCATTAAGTACCAAGGGAGTTCCAAAACATGCAAACTGCAAAACAAAGCAAAAACAAGTGAAAAGCACAAAAATACTTGAGTTTTGGCAGCAGAACAAGCTGGTTACTATCCAAATAAGTGGTCATAAAGACCACTTATCATAACTCGTACTATTTCATAGTACCATATTTGTATAGCAATTTTGTTATAAAGTTTTAAATCAATAGATTGATCATCTGTCCTCTTATGACCTCATCAGATTACATTGTAATATAATATTATAATCGAATTATATTACAATTCTTTTCTATGTTATGATCGTTTTGTTTTACGATCTTCTTTCCCTTTATACTTTTAGTCTTTTAGACTCTATCTATTCATTACTACTGTTCATCTTTATTATCAGAGTTAGGTAACTCTGGATCTTTAATATCGAGCGTATTTTTATGAGTATTTAGATACTTTAAGAGTTGATAAGCAGTTCAAGTTTTTTTCAGCATTATATCCGATATTCCAGTCCGAAGTACTTGTCTTTTGAGGTAAAAGATATTATTTTTCTCGTAAATGATGCTATTTCCTTTCAATATTCGTAAGGAATATTATTTTCTTTTATATTCCATATTATGAAAGTGATAATATTTCATTTCATATTCCTAAATTTAAACTTACTACGGTAAGTATTGCTTCTATAATTCCTGAAATGATCAGAATTTCTTTGAGTTTTGCTCTTCATCTAATATCATTTCACTGAAATATTGGTCTGAACTTTTTATAAACTTTTTATCTTTTCATGACGAGTTACTATTCACGAGTTACTATTCACGAGAAAAAATATTTTTTTTTCCCTGTCCAAATTATCTTTGATTATATCCAAGTTTTGAACTTCATTCTTGAATTTTGCTCCACAATTGATTATTATGGAGTATTCTTGAACTTGGATAAACTAAATTATGAATCCCTAATCTTTGTCCTTTATCTCACTGGATTCGTTCTTTAAAATATTTTTCATCATCCTCAGTCTTAAATGATGATACAAATGAATATCTTTGGCCTGTAGTGCAAAGATGAATGATTACTTAATGAATATCTTTGGCCTGTAGTGCAAAGATGAATGATTACCTGATGAATATCTTTGGCCCGTAATGCGAAGATGGACAGGTGTTGAGATGAACATGACCACTGGTGACACAAATGAATATTTTTGGTCCATAGTGCAAAGATGAATATTTGATTTGAGATATATATTGATTGATGTTACAGGGATAAAATATTGATGATGGACTTTTAAATCATAGAAGATAGTAGACATCATTCTCTGCGTAACTCTTCTAATGAATTGTTAATTCCGCTGCAGTTGTTGATCTAAAACTTGTTGTCCATAATATTTTATCTGATTTGTTGAAGACTAACGATAAATTATTTTTTATTATCTTAGTCATAATATTCTTTACTGGGCTAGTTGAGCTCACCCTTTTCTTCCATTGTTCTCTTCAGAAAATGAGAATATCGCGGGTACTAGTCGGGGAATGGAGTGATGGTCTGAGTTAGAGCTGTAGAAGTTAAGATTGTATTTGGATTCTGTACCATGTATTTGGCGACTCAGAATGGGTTGAGTGAATTGAACCTATTCTGGAGGCGTCATAAGAAGACTCAGGAATCTCAGAATAAAGTTATTGCTGATCAGATCCACAACCTGAGTACCTCCCTGCGAGAGTTCAAAGAGTATTCTTTAACTCAAGTAAGGCATACAGACAATGCCCTGGCCATGCTGCATCAACAGAAAGCAGAAACTGATGCTATGGTCGAAGAGAATCGTAATGACATTGCCTAGTTGCATTCTCAAATGCACGAACTGGTGCAAGGAGTAAATCGTCTGTCCGAAGATATGCGAACCCTGGATGCTGACATAATGGGGGAGAATACAGGGGAAGGGGAGAAAGGAACAGAAAATAGAAACAAAGGGAAACAAATAGCACAATCTTCAAGGAGCAATCCTAGGAATCAGCCTCCTGCAAGACAGCCTCGCAATCAGCCTCAACGATCAGAACAGCGCCAACCAATCATTATGGTAACCCCTCTGAGGAGCCAAGGCCCAACATCCTTTAGCTCACAAGTAGTATCTCACACTGGCTTAATCATGCCCATTGTAGATCCTGCCTTTATGAACAGACATGATCAGAATGAAAATCTCAGTCTAATTGAGCTAGAAGACATTGCAAGGCGAGATGAAGCTAGCAGAAGAAGGAGAGCTGAAGAGTATGCTAATAATCTAAAGAGCAAGAGGCCAAGAAGATAGAGTTAAGTTTCCATTTGTTTTTATTGATGTAACTATTATGAATTGTAATACCTGTTTAACAACATCAATAAATTCATGATTATTCTCTAGAATTTCAGTTACTTACTAAAATATTAAGCCATATTTATTTTCTAGCATCATGCATTAGAAATTAATGATATGATACAAATCTCCTTGGTTATGTCAACATCAAATAGGGGAGATTATTGGGAATTGCATATTCAAATTTGATGTTACAAGTAAATAAATATGCATGTATTTTCCAATGTTGTAAAGTCCTTAATATAACATATGTACAAGGACTTAAATTGAGGATCAAAATTGTTAAGTTGATCTGAGCTAAATGTTTATCATTCTGTAAATGAATGTATAGAAGAAAGATCAAGCTTGTTAGGTTGATCTTTTGAAATGTAATAGTTAAGCCAAACAAATTCGTAGTCTGTCGAGCCAACCAAGAGTTTGCAGAAGTCAAGACAGAATCATGGAGTGTCGAGGTAGACTCTCTCGGAATCGTAGTTTGCTAAGGAAGCAACTTCAGAATCTTTGAGACAGACTGTCGAGCGCCTGTCAAGCCAAGTCAAGAATCGCAATCCTCTCTCAGAAACGTGGAGTCTACAAGTTGTGGCAAGTAAAGATCGTAGTCAGTCAAAGCTTATGCAGAATCGTAGAGTGCTCTACGATCAAGACTAAATCGCTTGCAAGCACACCAACACACAACGATCGTGGTATAAAGATAACGATCGTGGTGCTTCTTCAGCTAGCATCAGAAGTATCAAGTTTTGCAGATCTGATGAAAGAGCATGTCTAACAAATGAAGAATGGAATATGAACATTAACATTTTGGGAATCCCAATGCTCCAACACTTATCCTTAGTTTGAATTGAAGGAACGTGTGGAAAAGGATAAGGTGACTGTTTTCTGTCTGCTGAAAGCACCTTTTTAGATGTTAGGTGAGAAAGTAGTCTGCAGTGTCAGGCGAGTCAGACAGTAGTGCACCATATTCCGAGAAAGTCAACATCAGTGCTCAGAACGTCTAGAAAATTAAATGCTCAAACGGAAGCCTTTCAACGGAAAGATTTTAAAGGCTCCTACATAAGAAAAATAGATTGAAGATTTCAGACTAAGCAAGTAAGCAAGAAATAACGTACAAAGCTCAAGAACACCCAAAGCTAAACTCTACGATCCAGAAAGAAAGCTTGTTTTGCTACTCAGTTCTTTAGAACTTATGCTTAACGACAACTGAGTAGCACACCAAAGAACTAAACTCTCATTATAGTGTATTCCAAGTCTGCTGGACTTGAAAAGTTCTTAGTGAACTAGAAATTCCAAAACTGCTGGTCTTAAAGGAATCTCAGTGATTCAAAGTTGTATCGATATCCTTAGTGGATTTTCTACTCGTGGAGTAGAAGAGTGGATTAGGAGTCTTGAGTGCTCTGAACCACTTAAAACAACTGTGTCATTTACATTGTGTATTCTCTAACTGCCATATCTGCCATAACTGTTATAACTGTTAATCGAACTATAAACTTGCTTTATCTTAAGGGGAACAAACAAATCATATATTCTGCTGTGGTTAATTAATTTATTTAATTAACAAATCTGATAAGTTATTTTTGAAAAGAAAAAGTTTTAAAATATATATTCAACCCCCTTCTAGATAGCTATTGTGCCTCCGGGAACTAACACTATGTATTGTTGTATGATAATTCAAATTAAATCTCAAAGAATAAACTAAGAAATTACTTAGGAATTCTTCAAAGAACCAAAAGTAGAGAATAATCTCAAAAATAGGATAATTTGAATATTATTGAATTGTTGTTTGAATTACATTCATATAACTTATTTATACTAACAAGAATAACCCTAAAATCCAATAAGAAATAGATAATTATTTTAGGAACAAGATTCCCATCTAAAAGAGTCCTAACTATATTAGGAATATAAAAGATATTAAAAATCCTAAAAATAAGGAAAGAAATCTGAGAAAAACAACCCAAAATGCGTTCCTCATTTTTCATGTCAGTCGACCGGCGCAGGGAGGCGTCGTCCATAAGCCTGCAACGGCGTGGGCCACGCTACACTTGCAGAATCACAGATGGGGAGTTGAGTCAAGACTTGATCTTGCAGTCACTCCCTGAGACCTTCCCGCAGTTCATTATAAATTTCCACATGAATAAGTTAGATGTTAGCTTGCCTAAATTACTTAATATGTTGAAAACTGCAGCAGGTCACTTCCCATCCAAGAAGAACCATGTTTTAATGGTGGATGATTCTTCCACGAACAGAAAGAGGCCCAAGGTATTTTCTGAAAAGAAGAAATCTAAGAAGGCTAAGGGCAAGGCGAAAGTGAAGGATCAAAAAAAACCTAATTCAGCTAGCAAAGGAATGTGCTTCCATTGCAACGAGCCGGGTCATTGGAAGAGGAACTGCAAGAAGTTTCTGGCAAAGAAGAAGCTTGGAGAAGCTTCGACTTTCAATCAAAGTTTGTTCATGATTGAAATTAATTTTTTAGAAAGTCCAAAATTCTACTTGGGTATTGGATACCGGCTATGGTTCTCACATATGTAATACTGTGCAAGAACTGGTCAGAAGTAGAAAGATGAACAAGGATGAAGTTGTCCTACGAGTGGGAAATGGAGCAAATGTTGTTGCATTAGCTGTAGGCACTTATTGTTTAGCACTGTCTACGAGCAAGTCCATTTATTTAAATAATTATTATTTTGTACCAAATATCATTAGAAATATTATTTCTATTTCCATATTAGATATGGATGGATTTCACATTATAATAAAGAACAACAGTTGTTCTATTTATAAAAGCAATGTTTTATATGGTGTTGGTAATTTGCGAAATGGACTTTACATACTTGATCATGAAAATATATTTCAAATAGAACAAACTAAGAAAAGGAAAAGAGATGATGTTAATTATACCTATATGTGGCACTGTAGAATCGGTCATATCAATGAAACAAGATTATCCAAGTTGCATAAGGATGGGCTCTTAGAGCTATCTGATTATGAATCATATCCAACTTGTGAATCTTGTCTCATGGGTAAAATGACTAAATCTCCTTTTAGTGGAAAAGGAGAAAGAGTTACAGAGTTGTTAACGTTGGTTCACACAGACGTTTGTGGACCTATGACAACGAATACACGGGGAGGGTATTCTTATTTTATTACTTTCACTGATGATCACTCAAGATATGGATATGTGTATTTAATAAAATACAAATCTGAATCATTTGAAAATTTTAAAGAGTTCAGAAGTGAAGTAGAGAAACAAACGGGCAAGAGTATTAAGATTCTTCGATCAGATCGAGGTGGAGAATACTTAAGTGGTGAGTTTCTCAATTGTCTCAAAGATAATGGTATAATCTCACAATGAACTCCACCAGGTACACCACAGTTAAATGGAGTATCTGAAAGGAAAAATCGAACATTATTGGACATGGTTCGTTCCATGATGAGTTTTACTGATCTTTCAATTTTATTCTGGGGTCATGCCCTAAAAATGGCTACATATCTACTAAATAAGGTTCCCTTGAAATTCAACCCCAAGACTCCATATGAGATGTGGACAGGGAGGAAACCTGGTCTTAAGCATGTTAAGATTTGGGGATGTCCAGCTTATGTGAAAATATTTCAAAATGATAAGCTTGGGACAAGATCTGATAAGTGCACGTTTGTGGGATATCCTAAAGAAAGTTTAGGATACTATTTCTACAATCCTACTGAGCAAAAGGTGTTTGTTACGAAATACGTTGCCTTCTTGGAAAAGGAGTTTACCCTTGCAGGGGCAAGTAGGAGGAAAATAGATCTTGAAGAAATTCAAGAACCATAAATCACTACAGATCAATTGGATGAACCTGTCCAAGTAGAGACACCTACTGTACAACACCCTATTCGTAAATCTGGAAGAGTACCGAAGATACCTGAAAGGTATGGATTCGTTATAGAGGATGACGATGAAGTACACGTCATGAATGATGATGATCCAATGAATTACGAACAGGCTATGAGTAATTAAGACTCAGAGAAATGGTAGATGACCATAAAATCTAAAATGGATCTTTGAAGTAATGCATAAGACCATTATGATTTCACTTGCGTTGCAGCTTATTATTACTAGATCTGGCAAAATGGACGTAGAGACGCCCTTCCTCAAATATAAATTATTAGAGGAGAATGTATGTATGATACAGCCAGATGAATTTGTTTCAATGGTTGAAGCAATTCATGTATATGAGCTACAACAATCCTTTTATGGATTGAAGCAAGCTTCTCGTAGATGGAACATTTATTTTGATGAAACAATCAAAGAGTTTGATGTTATCAAAAACGAGGATGAACCATGTGTGTACAAGAATATTAGTGGGAGCGCTGTTTCATTCCTTGTATTACATATTGATGATATATTACTGATAGGGAATGACATTCCTATGCTACAATTAATCAAAATAAAGTTATCTAAACATTCCTCCATGAATGATTTGGGTAGAACATCCTACATTGGGGATATAAATCTGTATAGATAGATTTAAAAGGATGTTCGGCTTAACCTAAGGAAGGTATATTCATTAGATGCTAAAGGCGTTTAGCATGGCAAACTCCAAATGGTGTCTCATAATGATGAGCCATGGAGTGTATCTCTCTAAAGTTGTCCTCAATAAAAGAGAGATCGCATGAGTTGCTATCATGTATGCAATAAAATATACGAGACTTGATATTGATCAGTCATATTCTGGAGAATATCATTGTAAGACAGTGATAAACATCTAAAAGTACTTAACTAACACTAAGGATGTCATCATGACTCATGATGGGTCTGAATTAAACTAAATGACTAAACAGACTCAAGTTTTTAGACTGACCAAGACGACAGTAAATCCACTTTAGGATAAGTTGTTAACTTGAAAGGTGGTGCAGTGAATTGGAAAGGTTCCAAACAGCAAAAAGGTTGTTGGTTTAGTGACAAAGACAAAGTATATAACTGTAAGTGAAGCTGCAAGTTGATGTTTCGATGAAAAATTCATTACAGAACTAGGAATAGTTCCTATATCTCATCTTGAATCTAAACATGTGTTGCGGCACTTTGATTAAAGAAATCATTGAAAGAGGAGACATCACCTTAAAGAGTGTAGACTCTCAAGACAACATTGCAGATCCATTTACTAAAGTTTTAACACAACAGCAGTTTGATCGTCACTTAGAAAAGATGGGTATGAGATACCATGATGATTGGCTTTAGTGCAAGTGAGAGATTGAAAGTAGTATGCATACAAGTTAAACATATATGATGATAAAACATATACTTTGGAGACGATCTTATTTATTTATTAATAAAAGTATTCACTTATTAAAGGCGTTTAATTATCTACATGATGCTGTTTTTTATAATATGTAAATAATCCATAGTTTTAAGCAATGCTTTTAGAATCATGATGTTGATCATGCTAATAAGATCTAAATTCTTAGAAAGCTTAAAACTAAAATAGTTCCCAATCGTGGGATTATTAAAAAGGAGATTAGTAAATCCGGATAGATTAGTACATAAGTTGCTTGCTCATTGGATGAGGATGATTGATCTCATGATCATTTGTGTGAAGACACTAAAGCAAGTATGTAAGTGCTTATTGGAGAATAAGTTCACTGAACGTGACTCGCTATGGAATACCTAATAGAGTTTTACTCGTCTGTCAATAGGAATTCCTAACGTGATAGTAGTACAAGTGATCCTTGGACTTGAGATTATCATAGTATCTTGTGTGTAATGAATTATACTTTAACTTATTCCTTAAAGACCCTAAGGATATATCAAAGGGTATGCTTGGGTATAATGAGTTACATATGGAGATAATGAATGATCAATAAAGAATCTACCACTTCTAGTAAAAGAATAGATATGTCCTATGTGATTAGTTAAATGACAACCCAATAGTCCTTGGCCAAGGCAGAATGAAATTAAAAAGGAGTTTCTAATTTGCATTATTTAGAGTTGTGCATTTTCCAATCGAAATACATATGATTAAATAAAATAAGACTTGACAGTAATTCCATATCTTATATTTAATTAGGACATTGTATGGTGGAAGGATTGAATTATACGGTAACTATTTACTCACAGGTTCTTTTATGATTGATGTTGAAATCTATATTATCTAGAAAGTCGTTGATCGCTAGGCAGGCTTATCCCTATTGTAGAATAAATATTATTTACTTAAATAGATTATTAGCTTAATTTATTTATTTAAATAAGATTATAATTGTTCTAATTAATTTATTCACAACCGGTTTAATATGGAGAACCTAAAGGGTCACACCATAAAAGGAAGAATAATTATTTAAGAAGGTAATGGCATAATCGTAATAATGTATTAAGTGTAATTAATTTAATCTATGGTGATAGAATAAATTAAATAGCTTAATGTTTATTATTTAATATTTTAGAAATATTAAATATAAATTAATAAGAGGAGTCTTATTAATATTATTACAATTGTTATTATTTTAATTTCTAAAGGAGTTTGGGATTTAATTTAATATTAGTACTCTCATTTATTCCTAATAAGATTATGAGGCAAATTAATTAAAGGAATTTAATTAATTAATCCCAATATGATAGAGAAGCCTAATTAATTAAAGGAGTTTAATTAATTAAGTGAAACCTTATGTCTAATAGGATTAGAAGGGTTGACCAATATCTATATAAAAGGAGTCTTATGTTAGATATCAGTTGATGAAATTTTAATTATTGTAGAGTACTCCTTTTCTATAGAGGATAGAAAATTAGGGTTTAGCCAATCACCCTCCTTCTTGATTATTCATCTTCCATGGTGGATCACCTCTAGAGGCCAAACGCTTGGCTGGCTAACGTTGATCAAAGGAAGGAATCTAACCCAGAAATTCAAAGAGATCACGAAGAACAAGGAGTTAAACTCGTACATGTGGAAGCTTCGTTCTACAAGGGTATGATTCCATAACTTCTTATTTATCGTTTTAAATTAATAATTTGCATAAAGGATTATCCGGGTAATAATTTTGTAGAAATTTTTAAACTCTGATATACCATATTTTTGCTAATTTTTGCAATTTGATTGCGCCATTATTTCATACAAACCCAACATAACCTTAGTATGAACCAAACCATTGAACTAAAAATCATATTCCACAATGAATGCTTTGATGAATGCTTTGATGGTTCCCTTGAATTGAACTTCATAATAAATATTCTCGAGTAATTTTTCAGTCCAATCACTTGAAATAATTTGTTGAACCCTTGGAGCTAGAGTTGAAAGATTGTCAAAAAATTCTGACCCCATCATGTTTGTATCATCCTACATATCCCTCTATTTCAAACAAAAAATTGGATTTACATAATTATTCCATAACTTATACAAAAGTTGTGACTTACAAAAGTTATCCCGCTATTTACATTAAAACATGGGATTCACATAATACATAATCACCTTTACATTCATACTTTTCTACATTCTTCTATGTTTGTCCTTTCATCGGACAATTCTTAGCTACATGCTCAAATGATTCACAGTTGAGACACGCTCTTTTCCTCAGGTTAGGGCAATTGGGAGAAATATGATCCTTCTGCCCGCAATTAAAACATACCTTATTTCCTTTCAAACATACCCCAATGTGGTTTTTACCACAATTCTTATATTTATTTACCCTTTTATTAGGGTTTCCCTGTCTATCAATCCATTTCCCTTTCCTCTTCTTATTCTGTGTTTCAGCTGTTATATTGCTTTTAGCTCCCATTTCGTTAATTTGCACATTCAACTTATCACGCTCTTCCGTCATCTCACTTAACGCCTTCTCTAATTGATTATTCAATAATCTTTTCGTCTCACACATTTCATCGAAGAAAATACCTTATGCTTCGAATCTTGAACTTCCTTCATTAATTGATCATTCACAACTTCTGCGGCACTTTTCCCTTTTTCTTCTACTGATTCAACTTCTGGCTCTATCTAAGCCTCTTTGGAATTTACTTCCACTTCATCACTTAGTTCCATTTCTGGATATTCTTCATGATCACTTCCTAAGTTCACCATAGGTTCATCTCCAAATACCTTCTCAGAACACGCAGCTCCAAATGCCATATTGTAACTACTTCTGCTGGCACTTCCTCTTTCATATCCTCTTCAAACTGAAGACTCATACTTGGATCACTCTCTGTTAGCACAATCGATTCCGGCTCAAGTGCTTTTACTGGTGGAGCGATCAACTACTTTCTCAGAAGGTGGGCATCTCTAGTCTCATCACTTCCTGACATCTACAATCAAATATATTGTCTTAATTAGCACGTAGCAATAAGTCATGTAAATATTACAAATAACGATTTATTTTATGTTATTTATACCTCTTTCGACATCTATACATAAATTTCCTCAATTTATCTCTTACAACTCATTCTGAGTTAATCTCCTTACTACTTCCTTCATCTGCTCTATTTCAAACGCTTTCTAAGTTTATCTCCTTACTATCTTCTCTACGGCTCTAATTCCTCCAAGGTTACAGCCTAAGGTGTTCTCGCCTAAGGTTTCTAACCTACAACTTTGATACCATCTTGTGACACCCCCAAAACTGAGTACCTTTAAATCTTGGATATGGTACATCACGATACTACTCATTCAACACAATAATATCAACATAAATGTAATTACTAATCATTATAATATGTCTCACTCTAAATCCCAGGTTCTCAGACCTTTAAATCTTCATCACATGATAATGTATATTAATTATTACAATACTTCTAACTATTACAAATAGTTCACACTATCTTCTACTCGTTCATCTTTCCCTTTCCTTTATCCTTACCAGAACCTTCGGTCCGCTCTGGCATCGCTAAAAACATTTAATTTAAAACAAGGATGAGCTACAAAGCTCAGCAAGTATAATCAATTGAATAAACAACAAAATCAAGAATCATGTCACTATTTCTACAACTGGAAAATAGTTGTGAAAATATTTTGAATAAATAGGAATATTAATAATAATAAATTCCTTTTTATTTAACATTTTTGAAACGGCATACTGAGCCGTCAACAGAACTTAAACTTTTTGTTTTTGTAAAGGTCCGATAGTAATTCAACTATGAACCATCTGGGTTACGGGCACGTTGGGTGATTAGCCCAGTGTACCCTATGTTGTACAACACTCTAGCTAAACGACTATATGCGTTTGTTTGACCACCTCATGGGTCTGTCAGGATTTTTTCGACATAAAATACCTCAATATTATGGTTGTTCATCTCATATTTGAATATGAATTCGCACCGAAATAATTCGGGTTGGATAGCTTTACCTAACATCAATAATATTTCAAAGATTTATTTTTAAACTGATAAAATATTCAAATCTTCGTCTAGCCGGAACAATTGACTTTAACGCACATCTTAAACAGTTCGTGAATATAGAACTTTAAATCTTAACTGAAATGTAATTTAACATAGCTGAATAATTGTACAATTATTAAAAGAATTGCATAAGTTTAAATTTCACATAATATATAAATATTGTGTAAATTAGAAATTCAATACATTCTTTGAATGAAGTTGAAAAACTAGCACAAAAAAATAAATTGTGGAAGTTAAAAACTTGCGAAAAAGTTTAAGAATACTTGTCTGAAGCGTTCTTTAATAATTACTTTAAAAATGCCCTTCAATTATCCTACACATTTAATTAACAATAATATGTCAATTAGTCACATAAAAACTCCACATATTGGTTTACATTACATTATTAATCATTTTATGTTTTTCGCATTTTATAAATTAAATAGCGCGACAATCTACTTAAAAACGTATTACGACGTTGCGGCGTTCGGGAACGCCACAACCCTCTTAGTGACTCCCTATGATGGTTTATATTCCATACTATTTATTTTATAGTATTTATTATTTTTATTTTTATTATTATTATTATATTTTAAAGTTGGAATATTTTAAAACATTGTCTAAAATATTGCATGTCGTAGTGACATGACACGGTGATACGCCTGACACGCATGACACCGCTCAACGTCGCCCAACACGCCCTGACGTAAACCACGTCACTCGGCGTCCCACAACATGCTTCGACACGCACCACGTCGCGCAGCATTGCACAACATGTCTTTACTTAACAGTTCTGACCCCCTCCTTCCGAACATCATAACTTGGTCGTTATAAGTCGGGATTTATTCCGTTCTCGCATTATTTTCTTCCTTGTAACATCTACTACAAATTCCCCTGGGCGGAATTTTTTTCCAAACCCATTTTCAAGCCGAAACAGTGGCCCTAAAAATCTCCTGACGACTAACTTTTTGCTTTTGGCAGATTTTACTAGCCTCCTTCCAACGGGCATAACTCCCACATTCGGACTCGGAACGAGGTCATTCTTACGTCTATGGACTCCTTACTTAGCGTGCTACATAACTCCCAATATAGAAAAACTTTCCAACAATCCAATTGGAACATAAATTTATTCGATAGTCAAGGGTCACACAAGGCTTTTTGATTTTTAACTAGTTTTATGGAAAAAATCGTCATGACTTCATTACACAAACTTTTGCTTTCGTTCTAATTGGGTGGTGTTTATAACTCCTTGAAGCATAACACAACACCCTAGAACTTAATTTTTACATTTGGAACCCCACACAAAAAATGTTCCAAAACTGTCCCTAGTCCATTAGTAGTCCGTTCTTTCATTCCTGTACCCATATGTTTGTATTTTCATTCTTAATTCTACTTTTCATGCAATTTAACATGTAGATTAACATATTTAAACTATACACACCCTTATCACTCCAAGATCCTTCCATGATCTTTTATTAAAAACCATATCCACCAACAAAGCACTTCCTAACATACTAGAAAGCTTTTAAAAGAAAAAGATGAAGTAAATAGGTTTTGGATTCTTACCTTCTTAGTTCTTTTTCATCTTCGCTTAATTTATCCAAGCTCCTTGCTCTTCCTTCTCACTCTAGGAATCCGGCCTCTCTCTCTCTCTCTCTCTCTCTCTCTCTCTCTCTCTCTCTCCAATTTGCTAGAGTTTTCCCTCTTTAATTTGATGAATTGGTGAGAAATGAAGAGAAAATGAGCTCTATCTATAGGATTAGTAAGAGTTGGGGTATAAGGCTCGTATGTCATCTCTTACTAACTCGACCATATAACGACCCCAAAATCTAGACAAATTCACTCCCGACTTTGGTCGTTAATAATACATTTACATTCCAACTTTACATCATTAATCGAATATATAATAAATAAAATACGGATAAATTTAACACTTTTCTATCTTCTTTCTTTTATTCCCTGAATCACAACCTTTACGATTACATATTTTAGAATCATGTTTATTCTATGATTCATTTTATCAGAGTTATTATATTAAGATTACACGTCTCAATACAATCTCCTTTATATATATCGGATAGTTTAGTATTTATAACCTGACATTACCTCACACATCTTAAACTGCCAACTACATACATTGAATACCTTTAACAGGGTTCAAAATAATTTTGAATTCGACACGAAACGTTAAATTCATACTCGAACTCGAATTATATTTGAAAAATTCTACTCAGATTCGACTCGACTCGAATATTTATTACTCGAATTCGATCCAACTCGGATCGAATTATATTCAAACTACTCGTGAACTTCAAATTCAAGCTCGAATTTGAGTATCCACATAATAACTAGCTTTATAATAAATATAATTTAAATTTAAATTTATTATTTTACTCAGAAATGAGAAAATATATTTACTATTACATTTTATAAATATAAAATTAAAAACAAAATAAAATAATAAAAATTAATTATCCTAATTTGATTTAATTTTGTATATATTATAAGAGAATGTATCGAGTATCTAATCGAATCTGTATCAATCGAGTATGTATCAACTCACAATCGAGAATTTGAGTAGTTTGAATCTTAAACGAGTTTAGTATAACCTTACTTAAATTCTACTCATATTTTTATTCAAACTATTTTTATGCTCTGATTTGGATCATATTATTAACGAATCCAAGTTTCGCTCATATTTTTTTGAATTGAGCCCAAATCGAGTCCGAACTATTTGGTTCGTTTACAACCTTAGATCCATTCCCTCTCCCGGTGGAGTTCAGTCATATCTATTGGTGCCTCGAGAATATCTTGTGTTTCTCCAAATTGTCTCAAGACAAGATCTGACATTTAGAATTCAACAATGTCGAGCCAAATGAGGGAAATACAGGAGGCCCCACTATGCCAGGCTGCTTGGTACTCTTATGCCACTAAATGATCAAACATTGTATATGGCATCCACCGTACCATTGCAGCTATCATCCCATCAAATTTACCTCCATAAAAGATTTGGTTGTGATGTGGGTATAGTCTTCTTGTTTCTTTAATGGTGTCTTTATATCTTCGGTAGGCCTAGGCTCTTGCACGGAGCAACCGATGATCTACCCCTCTTGCATAATCAGGTCTCCCGATTAACATAAGTTCGTAAGCCCACACCTGTGTCATAATTGATCAAGTTACAAATTAAAAATACAGTATGAGGGTCAATATCAATGTAAATAAATATCAAACTATAGTCAATAGTATACATGAAGAAGTGTTAAATAGTCAGAGAAACTTTTCGCATCGAGGTGGGTTGCTTTATTTAAATTGGGGAACAAACAAGCCAAAACCACAGCTCTCCATGCATAATCATATACTTTCTCAGTATCCTATAGAAATACATGATATCTAGCATGTACGACATCGCGGTTTGATGATGCAAATAATATCTTACTAAGAATAAACAATATGTACGATGTGGTGTACGTCACCATTGTTTCCATGTCAACATCTAGGGGAAGTTTGCAAAATCTGGTGTCCAACCACAACAACATAATGCCCCCTCGGCTATACACGTTCTCATCCTCCAGTACATATTTAATAAATACATTTTCGTCAAAAATTAATTAGGATTTTTTTATTAATGTACATGTTATAGGTTCCCCTATAACCGGTAATCTTAAAATGAAATATACATTTTCTAACGTTATTGTCATTTCACCGGTGGGAAAGTGAAATGTATTTGTCTCACTCCGCTAACACTCTACCAATACTTCTATCAATGAAGCATCTAATTGGTTACATACATTTGTGTTCGTGAATACCTCAAAACCCCATTGGTGTAATAATTGTTTTGGGGCATTATTTAAATCCCACATATCCAAAGAGTGTCCACTCTCATCAGTTCATAAGAAACGCGTAAAATGAGGATTGTTCCATACAATTGTTGAAATGTGGTTAGGTTGATCTAACAAAAATGTATTATCGACTGGTCCAACATTGAATTCTATTTTTGTAACTAACACAAACAAAATAAACAAGAAGAATTGATGCTATTATTAATTCAAACATTATAATTAAAATTTTAGTTCTCACCTGAGCAATAATGTTTCTTTGATGTATACTTGCATTTATTTGTAACAAATTTTTGTATACAATAACTTTCTATACAACAACTATGGAGTTTGTATACAATAAAGAAGAATAGAAAATATATACATATGACAAATTTATAACTTACATAAGTTAGATTTAGCAAAGATGCAAGTTTGTAGCATAGATTTGTCGATCTCCTTTTGCTTGATTGCTTTTCTCTCAAATTCACTTTGGGTGTTTAGATCTCAGATGAGGAAGAAAGAACAACAATGTATCTAATATAGAAGGACTCACCGTCCGTAATTTAGTTTCGCGAATAGTGATTTATCTTAAAACGCTATTGTTTAAAAATACTTCATAATACTCAGCATCCGCAGTTTAGTTCTACGGATGGGTGAAATGTCGTCGTGTTAGTAAACTATGTTAATGAAGCGAGTCTGCAATTTAATACTGTCGACGGCGTTTAGCGTCCGTAGTATAATATTGCGGACATGCCAACCAAAAATGACGTCGTATTAAACTGCAGACGGGCAGACCAAAAACGGCGTCGTTTAAACTGCGGACAGATCAAGTCATACCTAGCGTCCGCAGTTTAATTATGCGGGCGGATAAGGGGTATTTTGAACAATTTTTCCGTCCGCAGAACTAAACTGTGAGTTTCCTCATATTAAACTGCAGATGGGAGATCCTCCTTATCGTTCGATAGACGGATGGACGACTGCAATTTGTTGTAAGAAAAAATTTATTCTTACAACGTTGACTATGAATTAGTCCCCTATATATATAATATACTATGAAATGTAAATTATTTATTTTAAGTGCTAAAGTTAGCCCCAATTATGACTTTTGAAACCAGCAACCTTAATTATAATGTAGATGATGAAAGGGCAAGAAACGAAGTAGAAAACCGAAGATGAGAAAGAGATTGAAATGGAATCATGTCAATTAAACTCAAAAAATAAAATCTTTAGAATGCTAAGACATTATTTGAGGAAACCTGAGTTCATATGATGGAGAATTTCATAAAGCTCAAATGGCTAGGATCAATTTACGTGCCAGCTCTTTATTGTCTTTTCTAGTTATATATCATTGTCTTGGTATCCTTTTGGAGTTATGTTATCTAGACAAATTAAATTGAAACTAAAATCACATTTCTAACTCCGCATAGCTAAAATTTGGTTAAAATAATAATATATTTTGAGTATCTTAAAAAAATACTACTCCATCGAGCGAACTACGAGTGTTAAGAGTAGATTTTTACCCATTTTGAAGTGGTACATATGTACAATTAGTTATACTATTATCATTAGTGTCAATTCTACCTAAGTTAATAATTTTTAATGAAGAGTATTTTTACATTTTATCTTTTAAATGCCCGTAGTAGTTGATTTGGTTTTTCATAATTTGGTGAAAATGTTAGGAGGATTTGAATTACTCCCCAGTTCTCAAAAGGATGAACAAAATAAAATTTAAACACATATTTAAAAAAAAAACTAAAAATAGAGGAAAAGAGTAAAAAAAATTAAGATTTATTCTTAGTGACCCTGCAAATTATATAAAGTGACGAGTATTTTTTTTTATATACTAGTAGACTCCACTAAATAATTTAATTATCTTTCACTTTATATATTTTATCTCATTATTTCGGGAACAAATAAAATTAAACCTTTAATCATTCTTTTGGAGTATATATCAGTTAATGATATTTCGTTATTGGTGTTTCACTTTCTCGTCTGACTTGCAGCTGAGCCATTTGTATGCTACTTTTAGTTTTGTTTTATTTTTATTATTTACATTTTATTTATTTTTTTGGTCGAGGACCTACACCATTACCATGTAGTAAATCTACGAATATATTTCAATCTTAGAGGCCTAGGGGGAGACTGTGAAAGAGGCAGGAGGAAGATTATGAAGGAACCATACTTTTTAATCTTTTGAAGGAATTTTTAACTTCTTTCTAACGGGTAGACTCAAGTAAAGGAATACGCTTCTTCCAATAATAGACTAACATTTAGGTTGTGTTTGATAAACCTGAGAATTAAGATCTGAATGATTATAATGTCTTATAAATTAGATTATCTGAATGGTTATGAGGTCTGAATTTAAAAAACTGTTTGATAACTAAAAAGTAAGTTGTCTCTTAATGACATTATTTTATTATTTTAAAGGGTAAAATTTTATTTAATAATTTTAAATATTCAATTTAATAAAAATGAGTGAATAATATTGTTGAATATATTTATATAAAAAAAAATTATCAAAAAAATTTCATTAAGAGGTACGTCTTAATTATTAAGATATCACTTTCTGTCTTACCGATTAAGAGGCATTCAGAGGTAACAAAAAAAAAACAACGCCACGCCTCTTAACAAATAAATAGCAGTCCATTAAGAGGCAATCAGATGTAAACAAACATTAGTCTAATTAAATATTTCTCTCATGCTTCATGTTTTGTTTTGTCCTTTTCATTTCTCATTTTTTGCAGAGTCCTCTACGTGAACGTGGGTGGCAACCGGTCCAAAAAAAATATTTTCTGTACGACTCCCAAATAATTAATGTGATTTATTAGAACTAAAATTTTTATAAAATACAGTCTGTACAATCTTGTTTTTTATAAGTATTCAAATGACACCTAAATCATTATATTTTGTAAAGATTTCAGTTTCAATAAATCACATTAAATATTTGGGAGTCATAAAAAAAAATTAGACCCGTCACTAGACTGGTCGCCACCCACCAATCCCCCTAGACTTTTTATTTTTTGCAAGGTCTGTTCTAAGAGAACTTGATAGACTTTTTTTTTAATCGACAAAATTAAGTTTGATTAGAACACAGAAATTGATACTAATTGATAGATAATTACGGTTTTCAGAAATTAATACTAATTGATAGATAATTGCGATTTTCCTGAGCAACTCTCCGAAGAGGAATCCTCTATAGAGGAATGGGCCAGAAAGGTCCAATATCTAGCATTGGCTCTTCTATTGGTCTATTGCATTGATGGATACATCTATGCCTCACGAAAAATATTTTATTTATCTACTCTATTATTGATTCCCTTAGGTTCGTTCTGTCCTAATAAATCATCTCACTCTCCTACAGAAATTAATCAAATTCAATTGCGACAAATTCAAAAGATATGTATAAAATTACTATAAAATGAAGAGAATCAAGTGCATACTCCTTTATTTAACACACCCTGCTCACCACTTTTAGCGACAGACCGGGCAACGATTCGATCCATAACGTATATCCGAAAACCGTCGTCTTAGCTTTTAGTGACGCATCGAACCGCCGCCATAACATATAAACTGTTTATCTGTTCTATAACAACAGACCAAACCGTCACTCGATCCGTCACTAAAGATGATGAGCATAGTATATAAAATAAAAGAGTATACACTAAAAACAGACTGTATTATAGAAATATAAAGTAGAACCCACATGATAATATCTTCGATCTGTTAAATTTTGTGAATTTTATTTCTTAGGGGATATTATAGAATGGAATGAAATTATTCCACACTCCCTTCCATTTCTTTCTCTATTTCATTCTTTCGCTAATTTCTCTGCAATCCAAACATTGCACAAAGAGACTACTAATTATTTTTTTGCCAACTATTACATCCAGACCATTTTCACCTTTCAAAATTTTGAATTAGCTTCTTCTGAAGCATCATGGATATCGCTGTTATCATGCTAAATTGTTCCCTGCCCCAAACATAGGAGATGGGACAGTACTTTTTGGCCATTCATTAAGAAAAGGCAAATCAGCAATTTTGCTCCATCTCCATTGTAGCATACAAAAAAGCAAAAAGTTCACTAAATCAAAAGCTCTTTATAGGTACTTAATCATATCACCCTTCCTACATCAAACATCAATGGGCAAATATGACATCCATAGCATATTCACATAACATTAAATTATAGCCAATAAGAAGGAATAGTTAAGTGAGGATCAAAATCACTGTGTTTGAAGTGATCTTAGACAAGTTATGTAATATCAATCTCATTTGCTTTATACCGTTAAATATATTGCTATATTAAGATTAATTACAACTTGAAATATAACTTCAATCACGGAAATTATGGAGAGAAAAAAACAACGATAACAAGGAAACAAAAAAAAATAGCTGGTGCAATCTAAAGAGAGTGGAAGAACATGGGACAATAATGGCATGAATCCAAAATAGGAGAGGGTGTTTCGAACTATAATTACATTATAATTTTACTTGTATATAAAAAAAATTAAAAAGGATTTTAAGACATTGATACATTTTTCAGCAAGGGGAAAAATGTGCAAGGAAGCTATCTAAAATACGCAGCTGAATTAAACAACAAAATCGGTAATTAAAATGAACTATAAAAAAAGAAAGCTAAAAGTGAAAATTTTAGATAGAAATTTAGGTCAAATTGCTTTCTTCAAACATTTTACAAATCATATATGAAAAATGAACCTAGTTTGTGATCTGGTATTCTAAGGGACCTCTGAACTATAGCTGTATTTATAAAAGCATTACCTCATAGCAGAAGCAAGAAAGTTTTCACTTTTCAGTAATACAGACTTGTATTATGGAACAAACTCCCATTCTGAGCAGCAGCCCAAAAGTCCCATCCCAACAGAGCTTGCAACTCCATCATCATGGCTTGTGGACCTTGAAACCAAATACTCTAGGAACGTAGTTCTGTGATGTCTTTTGTGGTTTGAGGTGTCCGTAAGTCATCAGGAACAGGTGAGGAATTGTGGTTCCGAAATAGGCTCCATCAAGGTCTAGCTACAGTTAAAGAAACTTGAAAGGGAAAAGCTAATCCACTGTTGTAGACTCAAGTATCTACATTATATGGTACCAAGAAATAGAATATTCTTGTAGAGAGTATAAGATATCAACAATGCATGAAAGGACTTATCTAAGGCAATTAAGATCCTTCAATTTCATAAATTAGCTCTAAAAATTGACCATAGACATATATTTAGGATAGCTGGAAGGTGGATGCATGATACTTGGCATTATATCTTTTCCACCTAAGAAAGGGGAAGGTCAAAACTACTCATAATTCTACATGTGAACCCTCCTTACGCAAATATGAATTAAGCATCTAACAAACAATGATTTCATGGGCATGTTAAGATACTACTAGATATTGGTATTAACATTCAAATATCTGAAATAAAGGATACTATCTTGAAACCTGGACCGAGGGGTATAGAGATCTTCACACTTAGGACAGTAAATTTTTACGGTGCTTTGCCGAGTAATATCCGACTGGCCAACAGGTAGGCAGGGTTGTCCACAGCAGTAGACTCTTGGGCATCTACCAAATTCAGCATTCTTGTACTTCTCCAGCTGTAAAGAGTTGACCACTGGCCCATATTAAAAGCTATAGAAGTACAACTCTACCAATTTAATATTAAAGACCAAATGCTCACCATAGCAGCCTGTCCTTTAGTTGTCAATACGTATCGGACGTGGATCAGACCGTAAAGCATTTCTGCAGCTGATTCAACTAACTCATTCTGTTCCTCTGTAAACATATCGCCTACACATTACACCCGCCGTAATTTACACATTACAGCTGTCTTAATTTACACATTGCATATTTAAAACCCAACAAGCGAGCAGACAACATAAATTTTAAAAATATAGTACTCATATTTTAATATCAAAAACAATTGTCAAAGGATTTAGATGAAGAGTTTTAAATTTGAGATTAGATGTAGGAAAAAGAATTAAACCAAATTTTATGTTTGGATATGAAATATGAATTCAAAAAGGCATACTAAAAAACAGCCCAAAAGAAGAGGGAGGGGAGTCCACAAGCATATGGTGTATACATCAGACTATCAGATGGCATAGGAATGATAAAGAAGAATATGCACGATGATATTAAAGAACAGCCCCAGCCACAACAAAATCCAGCCCCTCGTATCAATAAGACAAAAATAGCACCCCTTCTTCCCCTCAATACTTGCGCGCGCACATACATCCATGAATATATATGCACATACATACATATATATACATATATACATACATATATATATGTGGGGAAAGGTAATCTAAGGAATGCCTTAGACAAGTTTGGCTAAGACATGCCTTAGATTCCTTTTTCCTTATATATATATAAAGAATAAATGGACACATATATGAATGCTTACTCCGAATCCAAGACTCATGTAATATAAATGAAATGAACTAAATAGCAAATGTTGCAATTGATTCACGCTATTTTCCTCGCCATCAATTATTATATCATTTATTTCTTTTCATATAACCAAAAAAATATAGGGGGGGATAAGATCCCACTTCTTCCTCATCTTAATACTGGCCCTTCTCCAAACCCCCCCAAAAGGGTGATAAGATATCATCAGCAAAAATTGGACAACAGGAAGCTCTGTGACCACCTCACAATGTATGAGAAGATGACCAATAGTTTCCTCCGGCATGTTTACACATACAACAGCAGTTCACCAATGCTTCCCAAGTCCGTTTAAGATTATTCCCAGTGAAAAAGTACCCCCATATCCACTTGTATAACAATTTGAAGTGAAACACCAAAACAAATCATATTGATTAGGAAAAAGGAGTTACCATGAGAGGACTCAACATCCAGAATCAAATCAAGTGCATAATCGTAGTATGGAACTTGGCTGCTTAACCCACAGAGGTTAAAATCATCCTGAATGTAATCATCATCAACTTCACAAAAGAACTCATTTCCCCGCAAATTGCAAAACCAAGAGATCCAAGATGTGTCTTCCCCATCTGAACCACTAACATCTGACTCCTCACTGTCGGTTTCAGATTCCTCTACTATAAATGCAATTATAAAAATGTCAGTGAATATGTGAATAGCTTATATTCAATAATAATGAGGAAAATTCTAAGAGATAGATAGACTGAGAACCAAAATATACATCACATAACAACAAAGAAAATACTGCACTTATGAGCAGAGCTCTACTCTCTTCTTAAGAAAGTTGAGAAGCCCAGAGAAACATCAGCCAGAACACTATGAAAAAACCTTATTAAAGGGAGTAAACAAAATGGATCCTATGTAGAAAAATAAGACTAACAGTGTCCAATATGCATCACATTACAGCATAAAATACTGCACTTATAATAAAGGGCCCTACTATCTTCCTCGGACATGAAGCCGCAGAAAAATATCAGCCGTAAATGTGTTTACACTTTGCACAACATGGTTCCTTTGCAGAAAACTTGCACTTACAGTCAAATAATAGAGGATATCTTTGGCATAGAAGCGCATAAAACAAACATTAAGTTGTTTCTATGGCGAATAAATATAAATAACCAACAACGTATGTGAAACTAGCAGTAAGGGACTCGGAAATTATTACACGCTCTATCTCTCACTCTCTCTCGATTCTGCATGTGTGGGCTTCCATATTCTAAATAATTAATCAAGTATTAAAACAAAGATTAAGTTGTTTCTATGGCGAGTAAATATAAATAACCAACAACGTATGTGAAACTAGCAGTAAGGGACTCGGAAATTATTGCATGCTTCTGCATGTGTGATCTTCCATATTCTAAATAATTAATCAAGTATTAAAACAAAGATTAAGTTGTTTCTATGGCGAATAAATATAAATAACCAACAACATGTGTGAAACTAGTAGTAAGGGACTCAGAAATTATTACAAGCTTGCTCTCTCTCTCTCTCTCTCTCCAGGATTCTGCATGTGCGGTCTTCCATATTTTAAATAATTAATCAAGTATGTGAAGCAAGCACTTCGAGACTGAAACATTGTAACATGTTAGTTTCAAACTCAATTTTCTGCAAGATATACAAAACTGGTGATAAGAATGCGGGGAAGAAAACCAAAAGCAAAGCAAGATATTGATGAACTGAATCAAGTTCCTAATGCTGATCCACAGCTTAATTTCAATGACTCCACTGTTCTTCCAATTGCCGCATACAATTACACTGCTATTGTTGGTTATAGTAATAATGTGGGTCATGTATCTTTTCCAACTTTACAACAAGGGGTTGACTAACATTCATATTTTGATTCAGGAAGTGTGTTCAACTATCATAATGTGCCATTGGATTATACCGTAAGCGATGACATGAAACCTGCATGTGATTTGGAAAAGAACTCATGATTGTTTGTTGCATCATCTTCAAATACTAATCCAGAAGACATGCTAAATATTTAAAGCTGCATCACGATAATGTATCCGATATTAATAACGTGAACACAATTGGCTCCATAAGAATTCTGATGGAGTTTTTAAATTATTGGAAAATTGAATCTTTGATAGTGTAGGGAGGTTGTTCCTGTTGATGATGAAGATGTAATTTTTGTGGATGGGTTAATGTTTTGTGGGTGTGTGTAATACCCAAATAAATGGACATTTAAATTGGGACAAAGTGTAAGGTATTGTTTTTGTTTAAACTTATTCTGATTGGTTCACATACACATTCCCACATCTTTAGCCGTTAAAAATTTAACAGAGTTGGACAACTTTTTCATTTTCTATATAAAAAAAAGGTATAGTTCAATGAGTTGATTGTAAGAAAATCGAGTTCAATAAGTTGGACTCCAGTTTGGTGACTAAAAAAGCATTTAACCCCATTTTGTAGCGACTTTGTCAATAAATTGTTAGGTTGTCGAACAACCAAATTTGTTTCCATCAATTCACATACATTGGAAAGGTTCTCAGTCGTTTTTATATGAGTAGGGTTCATCCTTTGATTACACTGATGCTTGTTCAATCTCTTGAAATTGATAAAAAGCGAAGAGGTTGTTGCGCTTTGTCGCGTCTAAAATTCCATAACTAAATGAATCTTGCAAAATGCACATGACCGGATTGATATTACATGTTATTGTCATTTACAAAGTTGCGCCAACTAGAAAACATGTGAATGGGATTAAACACATATTACACTATTTTTGTGGTAGGACAGATTTGGAGTTGTTCTATCCAAGAGATTCAACATCACAGTTGATTGAATATGCAGATACAGGATATTTTTCAGACCCCCATAATAGTAGATATTTTGTATATTGTATACACATACTGCACACGCCTATATCTTGAAAAGCTACAAAGCTAAACATAACTATAACTTCCTCCAATCATTCTGAGTCGTAATTCGTGAGGCAAATAGAATGTGTGTTGGTTGCAATCAATTATTTTCAGTATATTCAAGAGGCTGTACCTATCATCGATTAATGACATTCTTACGGTTACATATGAAGGTAATGCTTCAAGTATCGCCCTACTCAGAGTATGATATATTAAAGGAGATAAAACGAAGCACATGTCACCTAAATTCTTCTATACTCATGAATAGAAATAAGTTCAAAGAAATGGTGATATTGATGGATAACAAACTAGTTCGTGCAATAACCTAACAAATTTCTTCACAAAGTCACCAATCACTACTGAACACGACATTTGAAAATCTACTTCATAGGTTTGGAAAGCATCAACTCAACGATCTACTATATCAAAGCATAGGAAAATAATGGGTTTCCTTTTAAGGGGAGACTATAGGTTTTTTCCTTCGTCAAGATTTAAATCCCACTGGATTTTTCCGGTCAAAGGGAAGTATTACAACATATACATTTATTGCCTTGGTACAAAAGCTTCCCTCCTTGAGAAAAGGAGTATTCTTCAAAAACAGCAAATGCTACAAAGGTGTAATAGGTGTATTCAATATTCACACATGGCGGTAAAGGTTAAAAAACCTTATAAATAGAACGAAGGCTTGCAAAAAGGTGCATGCATAAAAATAAAAATAAAAGAAGAAAAGATAGAGAGCAATAAATAGTGAAGAAGCAAGAAAATTATCTTGGTAGAGATAGTGAGCTACTTCAACCAATAACCTTGATTGTGAATCTATCCATATAATATTTCCCATTTTTCTTTTCACGTAAATTATTTACACTTCACTAATTAGTAGCTTATTTATACCTATTAGAAATAAGTATATAGTGGATCATCGACCAGCAGCTTTTTAGTGGAAATCTTAATTGATTACCCGGTTCCCTAATCCCTATGCGGCCAATGGAACCTCCAGGGACGATTGTATTGGTCAACCCAGCCACAGTCTCTTACTTCTAGAAGAGGAAGTGAATACGTGATCAAAACTGACTAGAACTTGGCTGTTCTATTTCTCTTCTTACTCGTTTCCATCTGAACTATTTCTCTTCTTACTCTCTTCTTTGCTATATGTCAATTGACGCCAAACCCGATGAAGAGAAAATTCTATCAGAGTTGACTCTAACCTTGTGCAGAGAAAGAGCAGATACAAATGGGACCTCATCTGGTTCAGCACTCCAAAAAGGAAGGAAAACTACGATGAGAGTAATTGAAACCATTGCACTTAGATGAAATAGTTCGAAATGGCTAGTTACAACGGACAATACTAAAATGAGGAACTACTATTCACGATCACCTAGATGTCACTATTATGCAAGAGGTATACACATACAGGTTGAGGGAGCATATAAAAGTGGAAGGTAGAAAGGTATTTCCCTCATTTGGTAGCTAATAAACTTACAAAATTATTTCTCTCAAAAGTTGGTTGGAGAAAACGAGCGAAACATATTCTATTATCTTGTTGTTTTGGAAATCCTAGCCAATCGCATTAGGTTATTAGCAAAATTACTAAACACTGGCTTCATCCCCCTCCTCTTACTACAGAACTAGGGATCGTAAAGTGGCTTCTACCGCCTACCTTCCCTACAGATATCTCTTTCTCTCCTCCCTTTCTTCATAGCAAATTGAATATTAGCAAATAAAGCATAGCAAATGGTCAGGTTCCGTAGAAGCCAACTCATGAGGGAGAATAGTTATTCGGCATTTATATTTATGTTTTTATGTAGGTTAAAAGGAATTAAGAGTACAAAGAGAACTTCTACTGCTTGATTTGTTTTTTGGTATCCAATGCTATAGAAACACACAATCAATGGACAATAGCTTTGAGGGTCTCTTAAACCCATTATGTGGAACAGCTGGTTTCAAACCCACAACATGCATGAATCAGGGAATCAGAAAAGAAGCAACTTCATTGTATTTCTTAATTCACTTTGTGTTTTATCTGACCTCAAAAGTTAGCATGCCAATGTAAGCATCTGACTAGATCTTGTACCAAGTATAATGTATCATCAATGCGCCAAAGGGGGAAACCAGGTATACAAAAAGCTTAGAAACATCAAAAGCCTCCGCCCAACCACCCAAAAAATCCCACTCTTTATGGCTATCGAATCAACATCAAGAGAAGCTGGATGCTCGACCTCAATTATACTTTAAAAAGTTCCATAACATTTATCAATAATTTGATGGTTTTTGAAAGGTTAAAGAAAAATTACGAATTTCATCTCAAGAGGACAATGAATAATAATTGATGACTCAAATATTTGATGGTATAACTTTAAACTCAAGCTTACCCTTGTTTAAGGAAATTATTGAACATCAGACTGCGGTTTACAAACTAAATTTTTTATCTTTGTTTCAAAGCAGACAAAATCAATCAATCAATACACCAAAATCATGTCATTTTCTTAAAATCAAACCAGAAACTAAGAAACCCAGGTCAGAAATACAAAAAGAAATCAACTATTTTATGTTCAGTCAAGCTCAAGATTAACCTTGACAGCAATGAAAATCAATATACATATATGTGCGTCTGCGTGTATAAAAAATATGTACATAGAGATAGGTAGAGAGAGAATCACCAGTAGGCTTCTGCTCAGGAGGTGGCTTGCCGTTGCCGGCTAGCATCGAGAATCGATCCTTATCCTTTACGTTCAATCCTCGGGATGTGGACGGTGACGAGCGCTCCAAATGCTTATCTAGGGCATCGTTAATTCGCTTCCGATCAACGTGGCCCATTTCCGCCTTGGATCCTCCTCCTCTTTTGCTGTACATTTATTTCTCTATTCCGCTTGTAAGTAAATAACTCTTTCAAATAGCTCCGCTTCAACAAATCTCGCAGAATATATGCACAGGTTAGGGTTTGAGAGTATTAGAAATAAATTAGGGCTAGGGATTCGGTGGGAGAAAATTAGGGTTTATGCGATAATGAAGATAAAGAGGGATCTAATCCATCAAATCTCTGTATTCAACATTTGGAATTATATATTTAAATATGGGGAGAGAGAGACCGTTGGTACCGGTGAGGTGGGGGATAATACCGGCGGGAACAAGTAGCTCGCTTTAACAATTACTCGGGGTTTAATATGTTGTAAGAGTGTATACTTGTATATGGCCCGTCATAATTTTTATACATAAAATTACTTATTATTTTAAAACATAATAGTTTATATTTTTAAAATTTTCTCAGATAAGTGTTTGGTTATTAATTTTTGAGTAATGTTAGGAATTTTAAATTTTTTATCTTAAATAATATAAAATTAAATATTTTAATGATAATTTATGTCATAACCGATATTAGATTTATTCAACAAATATAATGATGAGATATCATTTGAGACATTTTTTGAGACAAAAAATAAAATTAATATTTTTATATGAGTCTCTCTCACATAGAGGTGGAACCCACTCACAATTAATATGAGAGAGATTATGTGGAAGTATCAATTCTCTAAAAAAAAAATATAAGACCTCAAACAGTTTTTATAACATTTGTGTCATAGTGTTCGAACCCCAAATATCATGTTTGTTAAATTAATATGCACTAAACGCTTCAAAACAATATATAATCAAGAAATTTCTTAACATGTGTTTTTAGGGTACATGTTAAGCACACAGTTCAAGTGAATATTCTCTTAAGATTGTATGTATATTTCTTTAAACTTGGTACAAATACAGATATCAAGAAAAATGCACATATTGTGTGCTTACCATGTGCTCTAAGGGCACATATTAAGAGAATCCTATAATCAAACATGCACACATTTTAGCTGCAAATTCTATATGACTTAAAAAGGACCAGGATTCTCTCCATTTTAAGTAAATGGAGACTTTCCATTTCAAGTAAATGAAGACTTTCCATTTCATGGTTCATATTTAAAATGTGTTGAAATATAACATTATGCTAACAAGAGAGAGAGATCGCATATTTTAAATCTAAATCATGAAATGAAAAGTCTCTATTTATTTAAAAATAGGGAGTAGTCCACTTAAAAAATGGTTGATTGACATCAATTTCTTATAAACAAGCTCGTATCAATTTAGTATTTTATTATTACATAGAAAATACTAAATCTTATCTCCGTCAATTGATCAAAGAAGTTCCAGAACATAAATTCCAATCAAGAGAAAGTAGAACATGTTAACAGACAACCGAATGAGAAAAACAGTGCTCCTGCCCTTTATAAAATTAGAAATATATTTATAAAACAATAAATTTTAAAAATAATTTTATATTCTCAAATATAGCTTACTACTATTTAAGAACTAGTAATTGTCCGTGCCTAAAGGCACGTCGTAACGAAAAATTAAATTAAAATTCAAAAAATACTACATTACCTAAAGACTCCTAATTCTCCACACCACCATAATAATTAATTTTTAAAAAAAAATAAATATTCAGAAAAATTTAAACCATCATTCCATACATATCTAAACTACCAAAACAACCATTATTCCTTACCCAAAATCATTATAACTATGTATAATTAGTTAACTTTACAAAAGACAGAACACCAAAAATACACATGCAAAAAATAGAGAAACAACTTCGTATTCTTTACAGTTTACACTAAGTATTCTTCAATGTATACCTGAAAATATTTGAAATATAAAAATTATCGAAATAGGTGAGTCAAAATAAAACAATTATAAACTTACAATCAAATAAGATTTTTTAGTAACAAACGGGTAGCTGTAAGGGATTTGGGTAGCCTGCAGGAGGGGGTAGCGTGTAGGGGGTGGGTTTGATTTGGGCGGGATTTTTTTGTGCAAGATGAAATGTGAGCCTCTAGATTAAGTTGGTATAATTGAGATGAAATCTAGGTCATTGAATTAAAATTAGAATGAATCTGAATCGTTCTTGTGCTTTCCCGCCCAAATTAATTTGCATGTAAAAACATAACGACCACAATACCCGAAAAATATGAAAATGGCGTAAATGTTAAAAGGTTGGCCCATGTTAGTTACGTGCAATTTTGTGATAAATAAACATAATACACTAATAATTATAATAGTAATTGTGATGCCCCCAAAATAGGTTCAATACCAATCCATTCTGAGTCGCTAAATACATGGTGCAGAACTCCAAATACAAATCTTTTATCTCAAACAGTCGTGCAAAATACGACCACACAACTGTGAGTGTCAATACAAACGAAATATTAACACTTAAATTCAGTTCTCACTAATTACAATTATTATCACACTATATTATAAAATAGTGAGGACTACTACTGCTCTATGCTGACCATCACACTGATCCCCGACTAGTTCCCGCAACATTCTCATTCTCTGAAGAGGACAATAGATGAAAAGGGTGAGCTCAACTAGCTCAATAAAAAATATTATGACTAAGATAATAAAGAACAATTTATCGTTAGTCTTCAACAAATCAGATAAAATATTATGGACAACAAATTTTAGGTCAACAACTGCAGCGAAAATAATAATTCATTAGAAGAATTAAGTAGAGAATGTAGTCTACTATCTTCTATGATTTAAAAGTCCATCATTAATATTTTATCCCTGAAACATCAATCAATATATATCTCGAATCAAATATTCATCCTTGCACTACGGGCCAAAGATATTCATTTGTATCATCAATTGGTCATGTTCATCTCAACACCTGTCCATCTTTGCACTACGGGCCAAAGATATTCATCAGGTAATCATTCATCTTTGCTCTACAGGCCAAAGATATTCAGTTATATCACCATTTAGAACTGAGGATGATGAAAAATAATATAAATAACGAATCCAGTGAGATAAAGGACAAAGATTAGGGATTCGTAATTTAGTTTATCCAAGTTCAAGAATACTCCATAATAATCAATTGTGGAGCAAAATTCAAGAATAAAGATCAAAACTTGGATCCAATCAAAGATAGGAACCATAATAGCCAACTTGAACAAATAGAAGAAAATTTAATTTTTTTCGTGAATAGTGCCGTATACGTAAATCGTAACCCCGACGAAAAAAATAAGAATTTCATAATAAAATCCATGCTAATATTTTGGTATAATAATATTAAAAAGAATAACATCATTTACGAAAGAAAATAACATCCCTTACAAAAAAAAATAATATCCTTTACCTCAAAAGAACAGTACTTCTGACTGAAATTTCAGGTATAATGCTGAAAGAAACTTGCACTGAATAGCAACACTCAAAGTATCTAAATACTCACAAAAATACGCTCGATATTATAGAGAGAGAAAACTTCTGATTCTGGTGTGATTTTAAATTCTAATTTAAGCATCCTATTTATAGGAGAATGGAAGGGTACTATTTGAATAAAAATCACGGATTGCACAGTGAAAAATTTCGGACAAATTTATGGGCGCGCACCGACGAAAAAATTTAATTTTACTATTCATTACTGTGCAATAAAACATTATAATAAAACAAAATTTTAAATAAAATATAATATATATATATATATATATATATATATATATATATATTACCTACCGTATAAGGTAGGTAATTATAATATATATATATATATATAATAATAATAATAATACACCCTCCCCCATACGTTTCCTCCCCCCATCTCATTTTCATTTTCATCCCACATGTGGGCCCCACCGCACATGTCACTTTCACACACACACACACACACACACACACACACACACACACACACACACATATATATACTGAATAATTCTATATCGATTATTTTGAAAAATAAGTAAGTGGGGGTACATATAATAAGCCAAATTTATAACAAATACTTTAATAAAAACTCCTCTATTTATCTCAATTCACTTGGCTTCACAAAATATATTTTTAATAACATTTTTTTTTCATCATTAATATTATAATTCACAATATTAACATCCAATACTGATAAAAACACCTCAGCCCTAATTCCTTCTTTTATATCCACAAAAAATAAATATTTTCTTATCATATAAATCAATAATTAATTATTCACAAATAATATTATAGAACTACAAATTTAACAATCAGGTCGTTCCCAAGAAAGAGGGGGCCTTCCGATAAGAATTTCTCCTTACTGGCGCGCAATTAAATAACCCCTCCTAGACAGAACTTCCTTAGACATTGCCAATAATGCTATCTAATAATATTATTCAAATAATATGAGTTATTGATTTGATAATTTGAAATACTGTGCAATGAGAATTATTGAATCAATAAAATATTATACAATTATCAATGTAGCAATTATTGAATCAATAATATAAAATATTGAACAGTAATTACTGTAACAATTATTGAGTAGTGACTTCTTACGTAAGAATCAATAATTAGAATTACTGTGCAATACCGTGTGCTACTGTGCAACACCGCGTATTATTGTATTTTAACCACCGGATATTTCAACAGTTTTAACGGTAACAATCCCGCCGTTATTTTTAGAAAACTCATTCTTGTCGTTTTCTTCATCCGACAGTTATTCCGTTGTGGGGTCCATAAATGACTGCGCCGTCGTACGAATATTCCCCGACAACCAGAATATTCCACGACCAAACGAATAGTCCCCGACAACTTGAATATTTTATTACCACTTGCTAACTTTAAAAAATTTGCATAAATCACCCCATAACTTACCACATTCATCAAATCAACACCTTACTATTTCAAAATAATATATAAAGAAATTAAAAAAAAATTATTCATAAAAGTTGGGGTCTTACAACCTCCCCTTCTTATGAAATTTCGTGCTCGAAATTGACGTGCGTACCTGGTATGTCGAAAAGGTGAGGATACCTCGCTTTCATTTCCGATTCCAACTCGCAGGTCATTTCCTCAATAGCATGGTTCCTCCACAAAATTTTGACTTGTGGTATAACCTTTGTGCGTAGGACATGCTCTTTCTATTCAAGATCTTGACTGGTACCTCCTCATACGTTAAATCTTCGGCTATCTCGTCCGGTTCTAACTCAATAATGTGGTTCGGGTTTTTCACATATTTACGTAATACGGATATGTAAAAAACACGTTATGAATACGAGACATGCTTGGAGGTAATGCGAGTCTATAGGCCACATTTTTTACTCAGTCAAGAATCTCAAATGGACCAATGAATCGTGAATTAAGCTTTCCTCTCTTCCCAAACCTCGTAACTCCTTTCCATGGAGTAACACGTAACAATACATGGTCCCCAACATTAAATTTCACGTCCTTTCAATGAAGATCCGCATAACTCTTTTGTTGATTCTGTGCTGTTTGTATACGCTGTTGGATCATTTGGATCTTTTTCGTAGTCATACGTACTAACTCCGGTCCCAACAATGTTGCCTCACCCACCTCGGCCCAGCACACTGGAGAACGACACTTTCTCCCATACAATGTCTCGAATGGAGCCACGCCTATACTTACCTGATAACTATTGTTGTAAGAGAATTCCACCAATGGTAGATACTTATCCCAACTCCCTTTGAAGTCTAGAACACAAAGTCTCAATAGATCTTCAAGAGTTTGAATAGTTCTTTTCGATTGCCCGTCCGTTTGAGGATGATATGCCGAACTGAATCGTAAATCCGTGCCCATAGCTTTCTGCAAACTAACCCAAAATCGTGAAGTAAATCTTGGGTCACGATCCGAAATATGGATACTGGCATGCCATTCAACCTCACAATCTCATTCACGTACATACGAGCAAGACGTTCAAGGGAATATGTCTCCCGTATCGGCAAGAAATGAGCAGACATGGTTAATCTATCAACAATAACCCAAATCGCATCTATGCCTTGAGAAACCTTGGAAAGACCTGTAACGAAATCCATGGTAATGTGTTCCCACTTCTATTTTGAAATCTCAAGTGGTTGCAATAGACCCTTCGGCACTTGATGCTCCGCCTTTACACGTTGACAAGTTAAACACCTCGAGATAAACTCCGCGATCTCTCTCTTCATATTGTTCCACCAAAATGTATGTCGAAGATCACGATACATTTTGGTACTCCTAGGATGGATTACAAACGGTGTGTTGTGTGCCTTCATCATAATTCTATGCTTCAGGTTAGAATCGTTAGGAACACAAAGTCTGGAGTTGACTCGAAGTATTCCTTCTTCATCGATTCTTCCTTCCGGAACCGCACCTTCTTGCACCTTCTTTCTCATCTTCATCAGCTCCGGATCTGTAGCTTGAGCAGCTTTAACTTTATCAATCAAAGATGGTTCTACGCATATACTTGACATCATCATGTGGGTCCCCGGAGTCTTGAACTCTATCTCCATCTTTTGTAATTCACACAGAATAGGCCTTTGTATGGACATAATCGCACTCGTTCCCGCATATGATCTTCTACTCAATGCGTCAGCTACCACGTTCGCTTTTCCCGGATGGTATTGGATGGTATGATCGTAATCTTTCAACAGCTCAAGCCAACGTCGTTGCCGCATGTTAAGTTCCTTTTGAGTGAAGAAATATTTAAGGCTCTTATGATCCGTATAAATCTCCATTTTCTCCCCGTACAGGTAGTGTCTCCAGATCTTCACCGCGAAAACAACTGCTGCCAACTCTAAATCATGAGTAGGATAATTCCTCTCATATTCTTTGAGTTGCCGTGAGGTATAGGCTATGACTTTCCCATATTGCATGAGAACACATCCTAACCCTTTGCCCGAAGCATCGCTGTAGATAACAAATCCATCTGAACCAGATGGTATTGTCAGAACAGGTGCTGAAATGAGTCTCCTCTTGAGCTCTTGGAAGCTCTTCTCGCATTCCTCGCTCTAAACGAATTTTGTATCTTTTCGAGTCAGCTGAGTTAATGGAGTAGCGATTCGAGAGAATTCCTCCACGAACCACCGATAATAACCAGCTAAGCCCAGAAAGCTACGCACTTCAGTCACCGACTTTGGTTGCTCCCAACTTTATATTGCTTCAATCTTCGCCGGATCCACAGATACTCCATGTTTCGATACCACGTGC
This sequence comes from Panax stipuleanatus, assembly GCA_020205555.1. Lineage (NCBI taxonomy): Eukaryota > Viridiplantae > Streptophyta > Magnoliopsida > Apiales > Araliaceae > Panax > Panax stipuleanatus. The sequence goes on along the minus strand of CM035123.1, from coordinate 12,016,697 downwards.
CCAAGGAATGCTACTTCCTCAAGCCATAACTCGCATTTCTTCAGTTTGACATATAGCTTGTTTTCATGAAGCCTTTGAAGTACCAGCTTCAGGTGGTTCTCATGATCTTCACGACTTTTGGAATAGATGAGAATGTCATCAATAAAGACAACCACGAACTGATCAAAATATTCCTTGAATACTCGGTTCATCATATCCATGAAAGCAACATGAGCATTAGTCAATCCAAAAGACATGACTAGGAATTCATAATGCCCGTATCGAGTTCTGAAGGCAGTCTTCGGAATATCCTCAATTTTAATCTTCAGCTGATGATATTCAGAACGAAGATCGATTTTTGAAAAGAATTGTGCACCTTGCAACTGGTCGAACAGATTATCAATGCGAGGTAGCGGATACCTATTCTTGATGGTGACATGGTTCAACTCCCGATAGTCAATACAAAGTCGCATACTCCCGTCTTTCTTCTTTACGAATAAGACAGGAGCACCCCAAGGAGATGTACTAGGACGAATAAAATCGATGTCCAACAACTTTTGTAGTTGGACCTTTAACTCCTGAAGTTCAATAGGAACCATTCGATATGGGGTTTTAAAAATGAGTTTTGTACCGGGCTCAAGGTCAATAAAGAATTCAACTTCACGTTTTGGGGGTAGACCGAGAAGTTCTTCGGGAAATACATCAGAAAACTCATTAACAACAGAAATATTATTCAAATCTGACGTATTCTAGTTTAGATCAGTGACATGAGCTAAGAAAGCTTGACATTCGTTTTTTAATAAACGAATAGCTTTGTGACTTAAAATGACATTGATTGATTTTAGGGGTTTGGTTGTTTGAATTCGCACAACAAGTTGGTTAGGAATATGAAAACTAACAACCCTACGAAAACAATCAATTTTGGCATGATAAGTGGTTAACCAGTCAATTCCTAAAATCACATCAAATGCAAGTATTTTCAAAGATATAAGATCAACAGGTAGGGTGAGGTTGCCAATTTGAATCAAGCAAGATTTATAAACTGTAGATGTAACGAAGGTCTCTCCCAACGGAGTCTCAACAGATAAGTTAAGGTCTAATTTCTCAGGTGTCAAGTTCAAACGTTGAGCACATGTAGGTGATATAAAAGAATGGGTAGCACCGGTATCTAACAAAGTGTAAACTTCGCAAGAGTTTATGATTAGCTTACCCGTGATCACCTCGTTCGGGTTCCTCGCGTTTTGGGCAGTCACGACAAACGCTCTTCCAGAAACCACCGACTTTGACTTATCTGGAACCGCCTTTGGAATCACCACCCCCGCTGGTCTTGGTTTCGCTACAGGATAATCTCGAGTTATATGTCATTCCTTTCCACAGTTATAGCATGCCTTGAATTGTTGTGGACAGTTTGGGCTGATGTGTCCCTCTTTCTCGCATTTATAGCATATGACCGGTGGTCGTTCTCCTCCTGTAGAAATAGTTGATGCTGGTGCTGCTGTCGACGTTTTCACGTTCTTATTGTTGTACCTTTTCTTCTTGAAATCTCTCCCCGACTCACTTCTTCTATTATCATGGCTACGATTACCACCGGAGTGGTTACTGCTTCTATCATGATACTTTCCTCCCCGCTGGTTGTCATTGCTCCGATGACTACTGCCACTGGTACGACCCTGGTTGTGGTCCCTTGGTTGATTGGACTCATTATCTCGTTCTAATAACTGAGCCCTGTTTACTATATCTGAATAGAGAGAGAATTTGTGAGAAATGAGATATTGACGAATTTCGGGTTTCAAACCTCTCAGAAACATCCGCGTCATACGTTCCTCATTCTCTACCAAATGAGGTGCAAACCTGGACAACTTCGCGAACTTAGCCTCGTACTGAGATACAGTCATGTTATTTTGTTCCAGTCTGATAAACTCTACATCTTTATATGACGAATACTTTCAGGAAAGTACTTGTCCTTGAACAGTTTCTGGAATGCTTCCCAAGACATCTTGAGTGCGGCAGTCTGGGTATGCTTCACAGATTCCCACCAGTAGTCTGCCTCTCCTCGAAACATAAAGGTGGCGAATGGAACCTTCTGTTCCTCCGTGCATCCCAAGACATCAAATATCTTGGTAATTTGTTTAACCCACGTTTCCGCCTTGATCGGGTCCGGCTTTTCTAAAAATTCTGGTGGTCCTAATTCTTTGAACTGCTTGGCAGTGACAAGCCGCGAGTTGCTATTATCTCCACCTGTATTTTGCACACGAGTCTCCCTCATCTGGTTTTTCATGAACTGCAGAAAACTTTTAAACATCTCATCGCTTATCGTCTGATCAGTGTTGTTTTCAGGATGAACATTGCCTTCCTGTTGCAAGTTCTCCTGGTTGGTGATTAAAGGTGTCTCCACGGTCTCATTCACTCCATTGTTAATATTCTCAGCTGTCATTCTCAAATACTGCCATAAAATAAGGGTTAATTAAATAAATTAACATATCACATGCTAATCCTATGCTCCGACTGACCAATTAAATATCAAATAAGCTTAGGTAGGACACACTAGCGAAGGATTTATTCGTCTCTCCCCTCCTAGTTCTATTCCCAGATCTCCACCAGAGATCATATCCCTAAGCTTTGATACTAACTGTGACGCCCCCAAAATAGGTTCAATACCAACCCATTCTGAGTCGCCAAATACATGGTACAGAACTCCAAATACAAATCTTTTATCTCAAACAGTCGTGCAAAATACGATCACACAACTGTGAGTGTCAATATAAACGAAATATTAACACTCAAATTCAGTCCTCACTAATTACAATTATTATCACACTATATTACAAAATAGTGAGGACTACTACTGCTCTATTCTGACCATCACACTGATTTTTGACTAGTTCCCGCAATATTCTCATTCCCTGAAGAGGACAATAGATGAAAAGGGTGAGCTCAACTAGCCCAGTAAAGAATATTATGACTAAGATAATAAAGAACAATTTATCGTTAGTCTTCAACAAATCAGATAAAATATTATGGACAACAAGTTTTAGATCAACAACCGCAGCGAAAATAACAATTCATTAGAAGAATTAAGTAGAGAATGTAGTCTACTATCTTTTATGATTTAAAAGTCCATCTTATCTGAAGAGGACGTATTACTGTGATAACATAAATTTTGAATTAAAATTTAAAAAACTTACTAAAAAGAAATAAGGTCTATAGGAGCTTAGCACCCTAACCAAAAATGGTGTCAGAGTCTTCCTTTGCAACTTTATTTTGTGCATATATAGTTGTAGCCCTTTTACATATAAGCATGAACTACGAGATTGCTAACTATTTTTTTCCCAAGAACTGATG